>CAWUFW010008291.1:600000-907027 GCA_963921515.1 Calotriton arnoldi
AGGAGGGCACATAGCATGCAGACAAAGTTCACAATGCAGTCATGGACTCACCCCTCCTTGCTGCTCTCTGGCCTTCAGCTGCCCATCCAGATCAGGGAAGACCACCGCCAGGATCCTGAGCATGTGGGTGGTCAGGGTCCGGTGTCCGCCCCTCCTGCGAGGAGGCGACAGCTTCAGCTGGACCCATGCGATCCTCCGGGTCCAGCCCCGAAGGTCCTGCCACCTCTTCTGGCAGTTGCGGATCCGGCGCTTGTAGACCCCCACGGATCTCACTGCCTGGATGATGGTCAGCCATATCTGCTGCTTCTGGTGGGCATCAACCTGTGAGGATGACAAAGTGAAAATGCCATTACTACACATTCAACATATCCGTGCATTACACAGTTGGATATACATGTCTCAATCACAGGGGCACATGATGTACACAGGCAGTGCAACGATGGCTATGGACCGTTTGCCAGCAGTTACTACATGGTATCATTGCCTGGGAAGTAAAACCTTGTTTAAATGCACTGTCACTGCACTATACCTGTTCAGTGCATGTAACTAGACACTATGGGGGTGACAACTACTCAGTGAGCCTGCTAGCCAGTGGCGTGCAGACTGTAAGTCTTGCTAGTCAGACAACATGCACATTTAGTAAGGCAGTGGACAGCACACTCACCTGCTCCCCTGCTTTCCCATACAGCTTGCTGTACTGTGGAAGGAGGCTGTCCAGCAGGGCCTGGTTCTCCTCAGTGCTGAAGGCTGGGGCTCTCTCCACAGTACATGCCATTGCAGGATCCAGAGGGTGCAGATACAGCAGCAGTGGTGGTGGCAGATGTCGTCCTGGAGCATGTAGTGCAGGCAAGTGAGCTCTCAGGGGAACAGCCAGCATTATATGTGTGCTGCAGAGGCAGATACTGTCCCATGTGTCCAAAGTGATAGGTCCAAGTCGTTTGCATCTTCTGAATCTGACCAATCCATGGAATAGCAGCACTAATACACGCCCACAGCATCCTTCAAAAGTTCAACTTCATGACACCCATTAATTTGCAACATTGTTGTGGGTGACCAACTGAATTCACAGCATCAGACTCGTTAAAGATTTGAAAACGCGTCCGTTGCCAGGCCAGGCCATAGCCAATGGGTGCGCACCGATCGGTCCATTGCTGTACAACGCGTATTGCGAATACAATGCGTACCCGCTCACATTGTATGCAATGGCCAATGCGTGCGCACCGATCGGTCCATTGCTGTACAACGCGTATTGTGAATACAACGCGTACCCGCTCACACTGTATGCAATGGCCAATGTGTGCGCACCGATCGGTCCATTGCTGTACAACGCGTACCCGCTCACATTGTATGCAATGGCCAATGCGTGCGCACCGATCGGTCCATTGCTGTATGTTAGACCTGGCATCCTTGGCGTGGGTCTCCCTTCCATTTTTTCGTAATGCCTCCACTGTTGCCGATATGTTTTTGCTGGACTAGATGCTCCTGGGCACTTTGCCGCTGCTAATCAGTGCCAAAGTGCAAGTGCTCCCTATCGTTAATTGATATATGTATTAGTGACTCCATGATTGGATGATTGGTTTACTTGTCAGTCCCTAGTACAGTGCACTCAGTGTGCCCAGGGCTTGTAAATCCAATCCCGCTGGTGGGCTTGCAGCACTGGTTGTGCCACCCACAGAAGCAGCTTGTAAAATGTGTCTCAGGCCTGCCATCGCAGAGCCTGTGTGCAGCCTAGGGCTGCCATGTCGACTTGGTGAGTACACCCACTTACCAGTCCCTAAACCTTCCCTTTACTGCATGTTGGTCACCCCTAAAGTAGGCCCTAGGGCAGGGTGCATTGTAGGTATAAGGTAGGACATGCCCTGGTGTGTGTGGCATGTCCTAATAGTGAATTACAGCCATTTTCGTTTTTCACTATTGCAAGGCTACCTGCTCCCCATAGGCCAGAATGGGCAGACTGACTATTACACCTTATCGTCAGAACTGACCCAGGGAACATGGTAGAAAAACGAATTTAGTATGCCTGAACTCAGGATGATAAAATACATCTTTTAGTGAAGTTGGTTTTAACATTCTGCGTTTGAAAATACCACTTTTAGAAAGTGGGTATTTTCTTGCCTAACTATCCAAGCCTGCCTCTGCTAGGTTGTGTATTCCTTGTCTGCAGATTGAGTGACAGGGGCTGGGGGCGGCTACAGGAGACAGGGTGAGTCAGCGCAGGGCTGAATAGAAAGATCTGCATCCAGAGTGGAGGGAGGAGTTGCACCTGGGTCTGAATAGGGCTGTGCCTGCCTTCCACAATGCTGGCTCCACCTCCTGCCGGGCGGCTGAGCACTCTGCCCCACATTCTGAAAGGAAAGAAGGAGTCAGAAAAACAAAGTGCTCCAGGACTGACCAGAACTGGTTTTGGACTAGGCAGAGGCCTCTCTGCCTCCAGAGAACAAAGAGAATCAGGGTATAAGAGGGGCACCCAGACCCCAGGAAATTAGATCACTTTTGGGAACAAGAAGAAACCTTTGCTGAGGAGCGGAACCAAGAAGAAACTGAGGAGAGACTATCCCTAAGCCTGAAGTGCTGCTTGGGGGATTGGCCTGCAGTGGTTTGCCTGACTGCCAAAGAAAGGAGAAAGGAACTTTTGCTTTGCTGTGACTTTCATCAACTTGTGAAGGATCTCCAAGGGCTTGGAAGAGAGCTTGCCCCCTGACCGAAGTCTCAGGACCATTGGACTTCACCCCCTTTGTGAATTGCTGCTGGAAACTCTGTTTCAGTGGCTACAGAGGTAGGGAGCTGTGACCGACTCTCACGACCGACTCGGTGTCCTGTAAGCACCGCATCGAAGCACCGTCTCGCCCTGCAACGCACGGCCCTGGTCTCACCGACTCCGTCAACGAGCCGCTGCCTGCACCGCATCGAGGGACAACGCGTCCTGCAACGCTCGCTACGCCGAATCGAACTGGTCCGACCGACACGGTCACTGCTGCTGAGTTCGAGTCCTGTGACCGCACCGGAGTTGGGCACCGCTCGCATGCTTTGCGACGCACCGCCCGACTCGCACCGCTGTCCGGACTGATTGACGCCAGCTCCTGAATCCGGCTCCGTCGCCGCACCGCAACCTGCCAGCACCGCATCGAAGCACCGTCTCGCCCTGCAACGCACGGCCCTGGTCTCACCGACTCCGTCTCGACGATGTCAACGAGCCGCTGCCTGCACCGCATCGAGGGACAACGCGTCCTGCAACGCTTCCATTTTTGCATCGCGACCGCGATGAACAGCCATCCGGCTCGCACGCCCGTGCCTGCCACTTCAAGTAAAAGGTACTGTGACCGAGTCTGTATACGCTGTGTTGGCCCGTCTCGACGCGGTCAGCTGGATCTGTTAGACTCTGTTTGTTCTCGACACCGCCATAGCCGGAGGAGGCTACCGACTCGCACAGAACCTTGAATTAAGCCTTTTTGATCAGAACTAAGTATTCTTGACAGTATTGTGGATTATTTTTGTCGTTTATGGTCTTGTGATAAATATATATAAAGTATACCTATTTTTATAAATATATAACCTGTGTGGTGTCCATTTGTAGTGTTGTCACTTGATTACTGTATGTGTTCACAAATGCTTTACACACTGCCTCTGAACTAAGCCTGTCTGCTCGTGCCAAGCTACCAACAGGGTGAGCAGGGGTTATTTCAGGAGTGTACCTACTTTCCCTGACTAGACTCAAGGGTCCCTATTTGGACAAAGGTACCTACCTCTGCCAACTAGAGACCCCCAAATCTAACATTGGTGGTCAGCGGTGAGGATTCTGGACTTGCATTTGTGACTCATGTACAGTGATTGGTGAACACTACTTAGTGAGTGCAGACCAAAACGCAACCACATACTGTTATAGCATTTTTTCTGGGATTTCCTATTTTTGCAAATGCCAAGTTCAGTCACTATGGAGAAACCAGCATCAGTAGCCTCTGTTGAGTGTGATTGGGAAGAAGAGAGGCTAGAATGCTACACCCTTAAGCAGCTCAGGCAATTCTGCAAAAAGTTTAAAGTTTCCATGACCGGACTCTCCAGGAAGGAGGACCTCCAAAAGGCGCTGAGGGCCTGGGTCGAATCAAGGAATGCCCCTGTGGAGGGGGCTGAGAATGCAGAAGGGCAGCTGGAGGGGCTATTGGGTCTAGGGGCTAGAAGACCACCTTCCCCAGTAGGTAGCAGTGTTTCTGCCAGAGGACTGTCTCCAGAGGAGTTGGAGGACAGGAAAGAGAGTAGGATGCACGAAATGGAGCTGACCAAGCTCAAGCTGAATGGGCAGTTAGAATTCGAAATGCAAACTAGGAAATTAGCCCTAGAGGAAAAGAAAATGCAGTTTGAACATGAGAAAGTTTTGAGGGAGTTGGAATTGAAGGCCAAAAGCTTAGAGAGTACTCCCTCTGGTGGCAGTGTACCGCCTGTGCCTGTTGAAGCTAGGGTGTATATTCCCAAAGATGTGGTGAAGGAGTTTTTTAAAAATGATGACATTGGGCAGTGGTTCAAAGCCTATGAGGTAGCCATGTCTTCCCACCGGGTCCCTGAGAAGGATTGGGGAGCGGGGTTGTGGGGACGGTTCCTCAGTGAAGGGCGGGATACCTTGTTGGATTTGCCCTCTGAAGTCTATAATTTGTACAGCCACATGAAGGATGCCTTAATGACTGGGTATGATTTGACCCCTGAGCTTTATAGGCAAAGGTTCAGGAACTGTAGTAAGATTGAAAGCAGTACCTGGGTTGAATATGTGACTTTCTTTTGCAGAGCCTTGGATGGTTGGGTAAAGGGTAGCAAAGCGACTGATTTTCAGGCGCTCTTTGATTTGATTGCCTGGGAGCACTTGTCCGGTAATTGTTTTCCTGAGCTACGCCAGCACCTGATTGATAGTAAGCTGACTAACCCTAGGCAGCTTGCTGAGGAGGCGGGCCGGTGGGTGAGTACCCGGGTCCACAAGGGTCACGTGGGAGACTCCGCCAAGGGTGGGCAGGGTCCCCAGCAGAAGAGTGGGGAGACAAGGGTAAACAGAAGGAGTTCCATAAAGGGCCCCAAAGTAAACCCCAAGGGAACCAAGGGAAAGGTTCCCAGCCTCCCCTGAGAAGAAGCCAGTGGCCCTGACAGGCCCCCTGTTCACCAGGGACCACTGGTATGTTACAAGTGTGGCGCCCCTGGCCACAAGGCAAACGATCCTCGTTGCCCTTTGCATGGAAAACCAGCACCCACCAGTGCAGTCCCCCGGCAGTTGGCTAGTGTAGCCCTGGGGGAGGAGTTGGGTGCCCAAGGTGGGGGGATCCCACAGTGTTTTCCCTTGTCTCATTAGGGAGACTCTGAGATGGTCCCTAGGACCCCGCTGCCTGAGAACACTAAGAAATACAGGCAGTGGGTGACCATCAATGGCCATAGGGTGGAGGCTCTGAGAGACACAGGAGCCAGTGTGACAGCTGTCAAGTGTCACCTGGTGTCTAAGGAGCAGGTTATCCCTGATGCATTCTATCCGGTTGTTGCCGCTGACAACACAGAGAGTCACTGCAAGGTGGCTCAGGTTCCCTTTGAGTGGGGGGGTCTCGGGTACTCTTCAAGTAGCTGTGAGGCCAGCCATGCCTGTTGACTGTTTGTTAGGGAACGATTTGGAGAGCTCACCTTGGGCTAAGGTGGAGCGGAGTGCGCATTTAGAAATGTTGGGCTTGCCTGATTGGGCATGTGTGACCACCCGGTCAATGGCAGCTAAAGGTGTTCAAGAGGACCTGGAGCCTGAGAGGGAGGCCCAGGTGCCTGCCGGAGAGAGAGGAGGCAGGGGGCGCGGGAAACTGGCCCCCGAAGTTCCCACGGTCCAGGAGGAGGCAGACCCTGAGGGGGATGCCCTGGAGCCTACAGGGGAACAGGTAGCTGAACTGGGGGACCTACCTGAGCTGACCCATTGGCAGCAAGCAGGAGGACCCTCCAGGGAAGAGTTCTGCGAGGAGCAGAACACATGCCCTTCTCTCGTGGGTCCGAGGCAACAGGCCACAGACCAGGCAGCAGGTGATCAGTCTGGATCACATTGGATTTACTGGGAGAATGGTCTCCTGTATTCAGAGCCTAAGGTTGCTGAGCCTGGGTCAGCCCGTGTGCTGGTGGTACCCCAGCGCTTCAGAGCCTTCCTACTGGGGTTGGCTCATGATGTACTGTTAGCAGGACATCTGGGGCAGGACAAGACCTTTGACAGGCTTGTTACCCATTTCTATTGGCCCCAGATGCGCAGGAGTGCCGCCACTCACTGCAGGACATGCCAGACGTGCCAGGCAAGTGGAAAGAGTGGGAGGAAGCACAAGGCTCCTCTCCAGCCATTCCTTGTGGTCAGCACCCCCTTTGAACGGGTGGGTATTGACATTGTGGGGCCACTGGACCCCAAGACAGCCATGGGCAACAGGTTTATCCTGGTCTTGGTGGACCATGCCACCCGGTACCCTGAAGCCATCCCTCTGAGGACAGTGACGGCCCCCGTGGTGGGACGGGCACTGATGGGAATTTTCTCACGTGTGGGATTCCCTCAAGAGGTGGTGTCTGACAGAGGTACCAACTTTGTGTCCAAGTACATGAAGTCCCTGTGGCAGGAGTGCGGTGTAACTTACAAGTTCACCACTCCTTACCACCCTCAAGGAAATGGGCTGGTTGAGAGATTCAACCGGACCCTCAAGGGCATGATTATGGGTCTGGAAGAACCCATGAGGCGTAAATGGGACGTCCTCTTACCATGCCTGTTGTTTGCATACCGGGAGGTGCCACAGAAGTCTCTAGGGTTCAGTCCCTTTGAGCTCCTCTATGGACACCCAGTGAGAGGACCTCTGAGTTTGGTCAAGGAAGGCTGGGAGCAATCTCCCAGGAAACCTCCCCAGGATGTATACAGTTACATGCTGGCCTTCAGGAACCAGACTAGGCAATCAGAGAACTTGCTGAGGCAAATCTGGAAGCCAGCCAGGAGGAGATGAAGCGGTGGTACGACCAGAATGCCACTCTGGTAGAGCTTCAGCCTGGTCAGAAAGTGTGGGTCATGGCCCCTGTGGAGCCTTGTGCGCTCCAGGACAGGTGGACCGGCCCTTTTACGGTGGTGGAGCGCAAGAGTCCAGTTACATATTTGGTGGACTTGCAGTCTCCCAGGAACGCCTTGCGGGTCCTGCATGTGAACCGCCTGAAGCCCCACTTGGAGAGGTCCCAAGTGGGCATGCTCTTAGCTACAGATGATGGAATGGAGGAGGAGACCGAGCCTCTTCCTGACCTCCTGTCAGCCCGAGAGCAAGATGGATCAGTGGAGGGAGTAAACCTCTCTACCTCCCTGACACCTGAGCAGCAGGGTGACTGTCGCCAACTGTTGGGACAGTTCCCTGACCTGTTCTCCCTGGTTCCCAGTGTCACTCATTGGTGCGTCCATGATGTGGACACTGGGGACAGTCTTCCTGTGAAGCACAAGGCTTACAGGGTGACTGACAGGGTCAGAGCCTGCATCAAGGAGGAGGTCTCCAAGATGTTTGCGCTAGGGGTAATTGAGTCCTCTAACAGCCCTTGGGCCAGCCCAGTGGTCTTGGTTCCAAAGGCTGCCGCGCCTGGTGCCACACCAGAACTCCGGTTCTGTGTGGACTACAGGGGACTCAATTCCGTCACCAGGACTGACGCCCACCCCATCCCCAGAGCTGATGAGCTCATAGATCGGTTAGGGGCTGCGCGGTACCTCAGCACGTTTGACTTAACATCTGGGTACTGGCAGATCGCCTTGACTGATGGGGCAAAGAGAGGTCAGCATTCTCCACACCAGATGGGCACTACCAGTTCCGGGTGATGCCCTTTGGGATGAAGAATGCCCCTGCCACCTTTCAGAGGTTGGTCAACCAGGTGTTGGTTGGACTGGAGGATTTCAGTGCCGCCTACCTGGATGACATCGCAGTGTTCAGTTCCAGTTGGGAAGAACATCTGCGTCACCTCTGGGAAGTGTTGATGGCGCTGCGGAGGGCAGGCCTCACAATCAAGGCAAGTAAGTGCCAGATTGGGCAGGGTTCTGTGGTGTACTTGGGACACCAGGTTGGGAGCGGCCAGGTGGCGCCCCTCCAACCGAAAATTGATACCATTCTGGCTTGGGAGCCCCCCAAAACCCAGACAGAGGTGAGAGCCTTCCTAGGACTCACCGGGTATTACAGGAGATTCGTCAAGGGGTATGGCAGCATTGTTGCCCCTTGACCGAGCTGACTTCCAAGAAGCAGCCCAGGAAAGTGATTTGGACTGACGCCTGTCAGAAAGCTTTTGACACCTTGAAGACTGCCATGTGCACGGCGCCTGTGCTCCAGGCATCCAACTTCTCCAATGAGTTCATTGTTCAAACCGACGCTTCAGATCATGGTGTAGGGGCTGTTCTATCACAGATCAATGAAGAGGGCCTAGACCAACCTGTAGCCTTCATCAGTAGGAGGTTACTTCCCCGGGAACAGAGATGGAGTGCTATTGAGCGTGAGGCATTTGCTGTGGTCTGGGCACTGAAGAAGCTGAGACCATACCTGTTTGGGACTCACTTCCGGGTTCAGACAGACCACAGGCCCCTCAGATGGTTGATGCAGATGAGGGGTGAGAATCCAAAGCTGTTGAGGTGGTCCATTTCCCTACAGGGGATGGACTTTACGGTGGAACACCGCCCTGGTACAGAACACGCCAATGCTGATGGACTGTCCAGATTTTTCCGCCTTAGCGATGAGAACTCCCTAGGGGTAGGATAGTTCTCCCCACATTTCAGCTGGAGGAGACACGTGTTAGACCTGGCATCCTTGGCGTGGGTCTCCTTCCATTTTTTCGTAATGCCTCCACTGTTGCCGATATGTTTTTGCTGGACTAGATGCTCCTGGGCACTTTGCCGCTGCTAATCAGTGCCAAAGTGCAAGTGCTCCTTATCGTTAATTGATATATGTATTAGTGACTCCATGATTGGATGATTGGTTTACTTGTCAGTCCCTAGTACAGTGCACTCAGTGTGCCCAGGGCTTGTAAATCCAATGCCGCTGGTGGGCTTGCAGCACTGGTTGTGCCACCCACAGAAGCAGCTTGTAAAATGTGTCTCAGGCCTGCCATCGCAGAGCCTGTGTGCAGCCTAGGGCTGCCATGTCGACTTGGTGAGTACACCCACTTACCAGTCCCTAAACCTTCCCTTTACTGCATGTTGGTCACCCCTAAAGTAGGCCCTAGGGCAGGGTGCATTGTAAGTATAAGGTAGGACATGCCCTGGTGTGTGTGGCATGTCCTAATAGTGAATTACAGCCATTTTCGTTTTTCACTATTGCAAGGCTACCTGCTCCCCATAGGCCAGAATGGGCAGACTGACTATTACACCTTATCGTCAGAACTGACCCAGGGAACATGGTAGAAAAACGAATTTAGTATGCCTGAACTCAGGATGATAAAATACATCTTTTAGTGAAGTTGGTTTTAACATTCTGTGTTTGAAAATACCACTTTTAGAAAGTGGGTATTTTCTTGCCTAACTATCCAAGCCTGCCTCTGCTAGGTTGTGTATTCCTTGTCTGGAGATTGAGTGACAGGGGCTGCGGGTGGCTACAGGAGACAGGGTGAGTCAGCGCAGGGCTGAATAGAAAGATCTGCATCCAGAGTGGAGGGAGGAGTTGCACCTGGGTCTGAATAGGGCTGTGCCTGCCTTCCACAATGCTGGCTCCACCTCCTGCCAGGCGGCTGAGCACTCTGCCCCACATTCTGAAAGGAAAGAAGGAGTCAGAAAAACAAAGTGCTCCAGGACTGACCAGAACTGGTTTTGGACTAGGCAGAGGCCTCTCTGCCTCCAGAGAACAAAGAGAATCAGGGTATAAGAGGGGCACCCAGACCCCAGGAAATTAGATCACTTTTGGGAACAAGAAGAAACCTTTGCTGAGGAGCGGAACCAAGAAGAAACTGAGGAGAGACTATTCCTAAGCCTGAAGTGCTGCTTGGGGGATTGGCCTGCAGTGGTTTGCCTGACTGCCAAAGAAAGGAGAAAGGAACTTTTGCTTTGCTGTGACTTTCATCAACTTGTGAAGGATCTCCAAGGGCTTGGAAGAGAGCTTGCCCCCTGACCGAAGTCCCAGGACCATTGGACTTCACCCCCTTTGTGAATTGCTGCTGGAAACTCTGTTTCAGTGGCTACAGAGGTAGGGAGCTGTGACCGACTCTCACGACCGACTCGGTGTCCTGTAAGCACCGCATCGAAGCACCGTCTCGCCCTGCAATGCACGGCCCTGGTCTCACCGACTCCGTCAACGAGCCGCTGCCTGCACCGCATCGAGGGACAACGCGTCCTGCAACGCTTCGCTACGCCGAATCGAACTGGTCCGACCGACACGGTCACTGCTGCTGAGTTCGAGTCCTGTGACCGCACCGGAGTTGGGCACCGCTCGCACGCTTTGCGACGCACCGCCCGACTCGCACCGCTGTCCGGACTGATCGACGCCAGCTCCTGAATCCGGCTCCATCGCCGCACCGCAACCTGCCAGCACCGCATCGAAGCACCGTCTCGCCCTGCAACGCACGGCCCGGGTCTCACCGACTCTGTCTCGACGACGTCAACGAGCCGCTGCCTGCACCGCATCGAGGGACAACGCGTCCTGCAACGCTTCCATTTTTGCATCGCGACCGCGACGAACAGCCATCCGACTCGCACACCCGTGCCTGCCGCTTCAAGTAAAAGGTACTGTGACCGAGTCTGTCTACGCTGTGTTGGCCCGTCTCGACGCGGTCAGCTGGATCTGTTAGACTCTGTTTGTTCTCGACACCGCCATAGCCGGAGGAGGCTACCGACTCGCACAGAACCTTGAATTAAGCCTTTTTGATCAGAACTAAGTATTCTTGACAGTATTGTGGATTATTTTTGTCGTTTATGGTCTTGTGATAAATATATATAAAGTATACCTATTTTTATAAATATATAACCTGTGTGGTGTCCATTTGTAGTGTTGTCACTTGATTACTGTATGTGTTCACAAATGCTTTACACACTGCCTCTGAACTAAGCCTGTCTGCTCGTGCCAAGCTACCAAGAGGGTGAGCAGGGGTTATTTCAGGAGTGTACCTACTTTCCCTGACTAGACTCAAGGGTCCCTATTTGGACAAAGGTACCTACCTCTGCCAACTAGAGACCCCCAAATCTAACACTGTACAACGCGTACCCGCTCACATTGTATGCAATGGCCAATGCGGGCGCACCGATCGGTCCATTGCTGTACAACGCGTATTGCGAATACAACGCGTACCCGCTCACATTGTATGCAATGGCCAATGTGTGCGCACCGATCGGTCCATTGCTGTACAATGCGTATCCGCTCACATTGTATGCAATGGCCAATGCATGCGCACCGATCGGTCCATTGCTGTACAACGCGTACCCGCTCACATTGTATGCAATGGCCAATGCGTGCGCACCGATCGGTCCATTGCTGTACAACGCGTATTGCGAATACAACGCGTACCCGCTCACATTGTATGCAATGGCCAATGCGTGCGCACCGATCGGTCCATTGCTGTACAACGCGTATTGCGAATACAACGCGTACCCGCTCACATTGTATGCAATGGCCAATGCGTGCGCACCGATCGGTCCATGGCTGTACAACGCGTCCCTGTACAAGTCACTGGCATATGTCACCATGCCTGTCACAGGTGAACATATGCCAGCCACATATACTTCCCAGGGAGTGAGGGGCACACCTACAACACCACAGCCTGTCCACACTGTGTCCTAAGGCATGTAAGGCTGCATTACCTGTTCCGTGTATGGGGGTCAACATGTTGTTTTTTGGCTGGCACTTGGGGGCAGCCACTCCCAGGCTGTGCATGTGTTCGTGGGGACAGAATCCTTGGTGTGTTGTGCACATGAACACTGTGGTGTGCAACTGTTCATTTCAGGGCATGTGGCATGGTCACATTTCACGGCTGTGTATGTGTATGTCATGTCACATACCCCCTGAGTCCCATGTGGGACGGTATGTACGTCCCAGGGTGACCCATTGCCACAATTGTGATGGCCCTCCACAGTCTGTGTGCATGTTGTGTTTACAATGTCTCTGATTCCATGTGCACAATGGGAGACGGTCTCCACATCCACGTTGTTTGTGCATGGACTTTGATGTTGTGCGTGTGTGTGTCACAGACGTCCATGTCTGTCCTGCCGAGGCAACAGGGACCACTACCTGTGGGGGTCATGGTTGTTTAGCTGTGGTGTATTCATGATGCACCATGTCATGCCAGTGTCCATGTGGCAATACAGGGTCCCTGGGAATCTACCTGTCGATGAGCTGTGATGCCTGGGGCATATCTGTCCTCACATGTCACTGTGGTGTGTGTTTGGAACGTGACAGCAGTACATGGGTACTGTGACACAGCCTAATGATATCCCATAGCACAACCTGGGACTTGTTGAGGACACATGTTAAACTGTGATGTTAGATGTTAGCCATGTAGGTGCCATACATGTCCTTACGGAACGGCACACGCATCATGTACTTGTGTCTTGTAATGATGTATCATGTGATATTGAGTCTGGTCTATGCCACATATGTGGGGTGACTGACAATCTTTCTTTCTTCACCTATGCATTGCAGGGCACCAGCTGTCCATCGGCCATTCCCTGACCTTGCAACAATGGTTGAACGGGACTGCATCCGACAGTACCGCTTCACCAGGCCACTGATTGAGGAATTGACGGTGTGGTTGGCCCCACATTTGCAACCTGGCCGGACATACCCTACAGCGCTGACCCCCAAGGTGAAGGTGATGGCAGCCCTACACTTCTTTGCCACCGGTACCTTTCAACACACTGTGGCGTCTGCTGGTGGGATGTCACAGACCATGTTCAGCCGTGTGCTACGCGATGTTTTGGAGGCAATGTTGAGATACCTGAACCAGTACATCTATTTCCCTAAACGTCAACAACTCACTGACGTGAAGAGTGACTTCTATGCCCTGGGGAGGATGCCGCATGTCATTGGCTCCATTGATGGGACACATGTGGCTTTGGTACCACCACAGGCCCAAGAGCAGGCATACCGGAACCGCAAACACTTCCATTCGGTCAATGCACTGGTGGTATGTCTTGCAGATTTGAGCATCTCACACGTCTGTGCCCATTTCCCCGGTTCTGCACACGATGCCTACGTGATGAGGAGTAGTCGCATCCCGAGGATGATGTCACAGATGCGGAACCAGCGTGCCTGGCTTGTTGGTGTGTACTGACTTTGTACCATTGTGTGTGTTCTGCAATGTAGTGTTCCACCCTCTTTTCCAACTCAGCTAATGTGCAATTGTCTGTATGTAGGTGACTCCGGATAACCCAACATGCCGTGGTTGCTGACGCCCCTCAGGAACCCTGTGACACCAGCCCAGATGCGCTACAATGAGGCACATGGTCGGACCAGGAGAGTGATTGAGCGGACATTTGGTCTCCTGAAGAGCCGCTTCCGCTGCCTAGATAAGACAGGAGGGGCCCTCCCATATGCCCCAGCAAAGGTGTGCAAGATTGTCATCGTCTGCTGCATGCTACACAACCTGGCAGTGCGGAAGGAGTTGCCTCTCATCCTGGATGACGATGACCAACATCCGCCACCTGTGGAGGATCCTGGGCTGGACCACGATGCCAGTGATGATGATGATGATGAGGGTGATGTCCGCACACAGCTCATCACCAACTTCTTCAGCTGAATGTGAGTATCCAGGGATGTTATGTCAATGATGTGAGTTTGCATGATATGTGTTGGTGGTGCTCTGGTGCTGTTTAAGTGTGTCCATGTGCTACTTGACTGTATGCGTGCAGCGATGTGTCCTTACAGGTAGTCTGTACTCCACAACAGTGTTGCCATGCTAACTTGGTTCTGGGTGGGTATCTTGTGACATGTACTGGGCATGAGTATTGCAGTTCTGTCCTGTTCTTCAGTGCTTTTGACTGTGTGTCATTTCTGTCCTTCACAGGGTACTTTCAGAGTTGTTTGTTCAACTGTGATTCCCCGACACCGTGAATCAGCTTCCAGGGTGGTAGCTGTCGTTTCCCTACAGGTGATGTGCGCCACACCCATGGACTTCCTTTCTTCTACACTTGTTGACTGTGTGCCCGCTGCCAGGTGGGATTACCTTGCATCTGTAGTGGTTACAACATGTTGCAAATGTGTAATAAACCTGTGCTGCACTTTGTGATGTGCGTTGTCTGTGGTCACACATCTGACTGACATTTGCTTACTGCACCAGTGGGCTAGTTAACGCAGACTGTGAATAGGTGTTGGGTCTGTGCAATGCAACGTATTTCCTGGCAACATCAGTGTAGGCGATGAGTCAGATGGCCCTGGTGTGTATGTGTTGTGTAGCCCTGGTGGTGTGTCTCCCTCATATGTGTCACGTCGCCATGACTCACATGCTGGTGTTGTACTTGCTGTAGCAGTTAGCATGCACAGTGTCATTTCACAGATCATCATCGCCACTTCAGAAACAACGTTGGAATCACAACAGAGGCAAGTATGGTGTATTAGTGAGTTTATTGACATACATGTGTGAGTATAGTGCACAGGATGGTGGGTGCTGTACATTGTGATTGTAATCCAAAGTTCCTAGATGATTTGGAAGTCCTGATAGCAGTAGTGTCCTGAGTAAAGTCCACAGTCATCTGATACATTGGTCCAACTTGAGCTCCCCATGTCATGTGGGAGAGTTGTGTTGCATTCGACAGGGTGAAGAGTTTGCGCACAAAGGTGATTTTCCAGAACAGGTGTTGGCTTCCTGGGGGTTGTGCATGGCCATCAGCCTCTCAGTTGTCCTTCCTCGGACGACCCCTCTTCTTTGGGGGGGGACCCTCAAGTGCAGGCTGCTGCGGTGCAGGGGACTCTCCGCCAGAGTCATCCTCCCTCCCAGTGGCAGTTGCAGTTGTTGCAGCACAAGATGTTGTGGGCACACAGGGAGGTGTTGACATGTTGGTGCACATCTGGCGGAGGCATTGTAATATGTCCCTATGCACCGCCGTCTGTTCTTGCAATGTGTCCCACTTGGACTCCATGCGGGACATGTGTAAGTCCAAGCGGGCATGATGGGCAGCCTGCTGCTGTTGAATGTCCCTGAGGATCCCCACTACCTGGCTGAACTCTCCGGTGCTAGCCTGGTACGCATCAGCTATGCGTACCAGTTGTGGGTCATCATGCAGTCCAGACCCCTCTGCAAGCAGCGACCTATGTCTACCACCCCTCCCACCACCCCTGGCGACACGTGAAGGACCTGCGGTGGCACGCACAGGTGACCCTGGGCCCCCTTGGGGGTTGTTGCTGGTGTTGGTGTCCGTAGCTCCACGTTGGGCCGGGGTCCGTGTGCTGGTGGTGGTGGTGGTCCTTGGTCTGTCCGTGTCGGCAGGGGTGGTCTGTGTGTTGGCAGTTGTTGGAGGGGTGGGTGCAGGGGGTGCAGCTGGTGGTCCTGCTGGTGCTGCATGATGACTCACTGCGGAGGTGCCAGGTAGGTCTTCGTCATCCGAGGTGGGCAGAGGCTGTTCCACACCAGTGAGCTCAGTGTCCCCCGGAGCCTGGGACAGGGACTCCTCAGCATCTGCTGCTGTGTCCCCATCATCACCTGTATTTGGAAGAGACACACAATGTATGTAATGTTTCTACAGGCATCAATGGTTCAAACACCTGACAGTTGTGACTGTACCTCTGGATGCAGGCCTGTACATTGCATTGTCCTAAGTTGTCACAGTCAGCTGTTGATATTGGTGTAGCGCATTGTCCTGGCAACATGAGGCATTTCAATGTGAATGTTGAGGTGTGTGCATGGCCAGCATTGGTGGTATTTGGTTGACATCCGGACATCCTTCTCCCTCCAGCCCAGTTATCCCACCATGAAGCATGCCACCCTTGCAGTGGGTGCAGGTTGACTCTCAGGATGTCAGTCAGTGGTGTCCTGCTGTTGGTTGGTGGCCAGTTCCCATCAGGGCATTGTGCTCCCCACAACAGAGCACCAGTGTCAGACATCTTTGAAGGGGCTTTCCACTCTCTGTGAGGTGTGCATGCTTCAGTGTGAGCTTGCTGGGCCATGTGGGTGGGGGATGTTGAGCTGTGACTACCACTCCCATCATGCTATTGCCTCCACCCCCCTTCCCAGCATGCCCATACTTCCTTCCTTTTGAGTGTACTTCACTGTGTGTGGGTGTGACAGCAATGGCAAGATGGCTGACAGTGGTGTCCTGCTGTTGGTTGGTGGCCAGTTCCCAGCATGGCCTTGTGCTCCCCACAACAGAGCACCAGTGTCAGACATCTTTGATGGGGCTTTCCACTCTCTGTGAGGTGTGCATGCTTCAGTGTGAGCTTGCTGGGCCATGTGGGTGGGGGATGTTGGGCTGTGACTACCACTCCCATCATGCTATTGCCTCCACCCCCCTTCCCAGCTTGCCCATACTTCCTTCCTTCTGACTCTGCTTCCCTGTGGGGTAGTGTGCCTGTGCTGACAGGATGGCTGACAGTGTTGTCCTGGCGTTTGTTTGGCTACAAGTCCCATGTGTGTCACTGTGCTTCCCACAGCATGACCCAGGGTGGTGGTTATTTGTGGGATAATGAATTTTAGTGTGAGGCAATGCATTTTCCCAGGTGAGTTGTCTGTAGTTTGTGTTAGGGGGGTGTGTGGGAAGAGCTGCTGGTAACTATGGTCATAGCTGTCAGTCCTCCTTCCCACCCAGCCAGTTTTCCCACCATGGAACGTGCTTCCATTGCAGGGAGTGCAAGTTGTCTTTCAGGATGTCAGTCAGTGGTGTCCTGCTGTTTGTTGGTGCCCAGTTCCCAGCAGGGCCTTGTGCTCCCCACAGCAGTAGCCAGTGTCAGCCATCTTGTTAGTTGTTTTCCACTCCCTGTGATGTGAGCATGGTTCAGAGTGGTGTTGATGGGCGTATTGTGATGGTGGGCAATATCTGTGACTACAACTCCCATGATGCTATTGGCTACACTGACTTGACCAGCATACACAGGATTCCGTCCTTTCTGTGGGATTCCCTGTGTGGTGGTGTTGTAGTGGTGGCTACATATCTGACAGTGTTTGTTGGTTAAATTTGTGCCACTGCCTAGCTTTATTTGTTGTAGGGTTTGTACATGTCATGACACAGTTACATATCACTATGAGATGGCATGTATTGTGTTTATCTGACTGACATACACATCTTGGGATGATTCTGGTTTTGTTGCTGTGGATTTGCTAAGGGTGCATGGTTTGCCTATCCCCTTGACAGTGATGTGTGTGTATTGTCACACAATATTGGGTATATTAGTTGTGTACTCACCAGGCCCCGTGATGTTTTCTAGTCCATATACGCTCACTGGTGGTAGGATGGCCCGCACCTTCTCCTCCCAGGGCCTGAGGTATAGTGGTTTGGCAGGAGGGCCACTGCCGGTGTGTTGGCTCAAGATGTAATCCTTCTTCAGTAGGTCCCTGACCCTCCTGCGCACATCATACCACCTGTTCTGGATGTCTTCCTTTGTGCGCAAACATGGTGATTGTGTGTTCACCCTGTCGACGATCCTCTCCCACATCTTGGTTTTCTGCGACATGGGTGTCTGTTGGACCAGTGTACCAAACAGCTGTGGCTCTACCCTGAGGATCTCATCTACCAGGACTTCCAATTCACTGTCTAGGAACTTTGGATTCTTCTTGGGGGGCATGGTGATGGGTGGTGGTGGTGAGTGATGTGTGTGTTGGTGTGCAAGTGAGGGTGTGTGAGTGTGTGTTTTGCTGGGTGTATGTGAGGGTGCTATTTGTTGAGGTGCTGATGGTGTGTGGCTTGTGTGATGGATGAGCTGTGAGTGTGTGTGTGGTTGCTGTCTGTTGGTGTTCTGTGCTGGCAGGTAATTTGAATTTGCAAAGGATCATGGTAGGGATTTGTGTCCTTTATATGGGTGGAGTTGTGGGTGTGTCTTTGTTCCCTGTTTCCCCCCCCAGTATTTATTGGCTTTGTGATTGCTTGTTTGGCCTTTTTTTTTGTGTTTTTCCCTTTGTACTTTTTGTGCATGTAGGAGACGTTCTTCTGACCGAGTCGGACCCTGCAGTTGTCTCGTGCGGGCTTCTCCGAGTCGTTCACGCTGTGTTTGTGCTGTTTTATGTGCTGCGTACGCGTCGGTCGCGGTGTATTGGGTTGCTTCGGCTCGCTGTTTTGTATGCGTGTCGGTCGTACGGCTTGAGCTCCGTGCGACTCGGTCGTGTTTTCCACGCGATGCATCGTACAGCGCGGCTCGGAGTTCGCGGGTGCGTTTCGTTCGGGTTCCTTCCTGGTGCGTGTCGGTCGGTTCGATTTGCGCGGTTTTCCGGCCGGATAGCTTTTTTCCGCACGGTTTCGGTCGTTCGTATTGTGTTCCGTACGAGTCGGTCGGATTTTGCACACATTTCATCGTACTTTGCGTGTCGGGCTGCACCGGTACGTGTCGGTCGGATACAAATCCGGATCCGAGTCGGTCGGTACGTTTTCCGGCCCGAATCGGAATCGGCCCCATTGTGTCTTTTTTACCCTGAAATGTCATTCACTACTAATAATGAAGGTGAACATTTCTTGGTGAAAATTCTTGAAGGTCATGAGGATGTTTCCTCATGTTAGCTAGAAAGAACAAGGGTCCCTGGGATCCAAGTAAAATATTAGGCTTGCATGGAGGGGTGATGACAGCAAGGCAACACGAGGCAGCCTACCTTGCTCTTCTTCTCTCAGGGCAGAAACCTACCAAGTGCTTACCTACCAAGTGCTTTGTAATTCACCCTTCCATGTGCAGGGTGCCAGTGTGGCTGGGATCTAAACCATAATCCGAATAAGACCCGTCTGACTGGTGATTGTCTGCTTTTGATAGCCTTCTGCAGCTTAAGAGAGGATTGTGATGTGAACTTCTGCTCAAAATTGTGGCTTCCTTCGTGCCAGTAGAAGTAGGTGGAATTTGGATGTTTTAAAGTTTGTGTTGTTTCTGCTGAGGTTGCCAGCCTTGATTTCTCTTCGGATTCCTTCATCAGGTGTATTTTGTGAGCATTAGGAAGTATCTCTGCCTCTAAATAAATACAAAAAATAGTGCATGTCCACAACATATGTCACCAATTACCATTCTAGCGATTTTGGCATCTTTTTTACTCATTGAAAGGCCTTCTGTGATTACCACCCTTTTTGGGTTACAGGCACACAGCATTCCGCTATCACTGTGGCTAACTGGAAATTCCTTATTATAATTAAAATGTGTGAGTCTCCCTCTCACATACCCTCACCCATCTCACCTCGCGGTGCCGCAACCCATAAAGTAAACCGTGCCTCGTTGGTCATCACGCATGACATAAAAACACATTACACATAAGCTCAAAACAAAACAACACCCTTCCAACCACACACCCTACATGCTGTAGCTAACTATCTATGTTGGTAAGTGCTTCAGCGCCTCACATATGGGTAATAAGCGCTATACAAATGCTACAATACTATACAATATTTAATTGGACACATCGAAGTAAGACACACAAGTTAAAATCCTATTAAAATTAATTAGAAATGCTTTCAAATTGCTGCTGTGGTTCACACAGAATTGAATATTAACCTATAAAGCTGCTGGGTGGGGTAACGTGACTTCTGTTGTGATCATTGTGCAACCTCGAGCAGGCTAGCTGACATAAGAGCAGCATCTTTCATGTAGAATTCACATATGTGCACTTATTTAATTGCTCACTTAACAGACTGTCCAGCCTACAATTAACATATCCTTAAACTGGGTAACAGTAACGTCTGCTTTTCACAACACTACAAATCACGTTTATCAAGGATAAATCCTTGAAAAGGAAAGCTCCAAACCGCTGCCATCTTCTCAATGTACCAAAACGAAAGTCTGAAGATGGGGATTAGGGAATGAGTTAGTGAGCATCATTTCCTCACTGTGGCTGCACCTTTACTTGCGAGGCCAATAGGAACCCCTTGCACAATATCCATCTTCCTTCTGATCTCCCCGTAAAGTGGGTTTGTGGTCAGTACATGCAACAAACAAGGCTAAATACGTTCAGGACATGGATACTTGTGTGTAGCTGCTAATAATTGGGGTCTACGAATGGATAGCAAATCTGTTGACAAACAAAGCCCGCAGAGGAGGCAAGCAAAGGCCCTCAGTTTGTTTACAGTTGATAGCAGAATAGTTTTGTGAGTTGCACCCTGGCTGTATAAATGCAGATCAGGAGTTTGAATCTATGCAAGGCACAATCGTCCTTGCAGGGTCCATTATCTGAGTGTCGTTAAATAGTATAATAGTAACTCCTTAGAAAAAGTGGAATGAAACACTTTAATATGTAAGTGATAATTCAAATGACAGCTAAAAATACCTTTGACACACCACCACATAGGTATTGTGTGTTTCACCACTGCGTAGGTATCCAATGTGTTGTGTGCATCTTTTCATGCTAAATATTCTAGGCAAAGGCTCAGAATAACATCACCATTAACAAGCATTGACAAAGTCAATAGGTCTCGCCTATAAGAATTATTGGCTTTGGCAATGTGTATTTGCCGTGCTGTACACCAGTGTGGCTGCTCTTCAGCATGGTTAAAAGTTAGTGGCATGAAGTGGCCTTGAGTTGAGTGGTAGGGGTAGAGTGTCATAGACTCGATTTTTGGAGTAGAGTGTTGTAAAGTAGGGCAGGGGGAGTAGAGTGTCATACAGTTGAGTATAGGGGAGTAGAGTTCAGTGGTTCAGTGACAGAGAGTGTCGTAGAATGCAGTGTCGTAGAGTGCAGAGTCGAAGAGTGGAGTGCCGTAGAGTGGAATGGGGTGGAATTGAGTGAAGTGGGTTGGAGTAGATTGAAGTAGTGGGTGAATTGGATTGGAATAGATTGGGGTAGACTGAGGTGGACTGGAGTGGTTGGGGAGGATAGGATTGGATTGGAGCGGGGTGGGGTGGATTGCAATGGGGTGAGGTGGATTGGATTGAGGTGGATTGTAGTAGGGTGCATTAGATTGGTTTGGGGTGGATTGGTTTGGCTGGATTGGACTGGAGTGGGGTGGATTAAAGTGTGGTGGGTTGGAGGAGAAACAACCTTTACAACGCAGTCATTACATCGCACTACCTTTACAACGCAGTCATTACAAAGCAACATCCTTTACATCGCATGCCATTACAACGCAGCCATTACATCGCATGTCACTACAACGCATGTCATTACAACGCATGTCACTACAACGCATACCATTACAACGCATACCATTACAACGCATAGTTTTTACCTTTACACTATCCAATTCTTACCCTACTGTTGCACTCACTGGAGTGGGAATAGTAATTTTTACCCCTTCACTATCCAACACTTACCCTACTGTTGCACTCACTGGAGTGGGAATACTAATTTTTACCCCTCCACTATCCAACACTTACCCTACTGTTGCACTCACTGGAGTGGCAATAGTAATTTTTACCCCTACACTATCCAACACTTACCTTAAATGCAATGTAATGGTATGCGTTGTAATGGTATGCGTTGTAATGGTATAATGCGATGTAATGGAATGCGTTGTAAATGTAGTTTCAGAAAATGCGTTGTGATGGCATGCGTTGTAAAATCATGGGTTGTAATGGATGTTGCGATGTAAAAACTGTGTTGTAAAGGCATGCGTTGTAAATGTTTGCGTTGTAACGTCATACAACCGGGTTGGAGGGATTGGACTGAGTGGAGTGGGGTGGACTGAATGGGGTAGATTAAATTGGAGTGGGGTGGATTAAAATGAGGTGGGGGACTGGATTGGGGTGGGGTGGATTGGAGTGAGGTGGATTGGGGTGGAGTGAACAGGAGTGGGGAGGGGTGGACTGGAGTGGGGTGGAATGTTGTGAGGTGGGATGAAATGGAGTGGCGTGAATTGGATTGGGATGGGGTGGGGTAGATTGAGTGGAGTAGATTGAATTGCAGTGGGGTGGGTTGGATTGGAGTGAGGTGGATTGGATTGAGTGGGGTGGATTGGATTGAGTGGAGTGGATTGGGGTAGATTGGCTTGGGGTGGGTGGATTGGATTGGAGTGGGGTGGATTGGAGTGTGGTGGGTTGGATTGGAGTGGGGTAAATTGGATTTGGCTGGATTGGGGTGAATTGGATTTGAGTGGATTGGATTGGGGTGAGGTGGACTGGATTGGGGTGAGGTGGATTGGATTGGAGTGAGGTGTTTTGGAGTGGGGCGAATTGTTTTGGATTGGAGCTGATTGGAGTGGGGCAGATTAGAGTGGGGCTGATTGGAGTGGGGAACATTTTTTGGGATTGGAGTGGGGCAGAATGCTTTGGTTTGGAGCGGGGCAGATTGGAGTGGGACAGATTGTTTTGGATTGAAGTGGGGCAGATTGTTTTGGATTAGAGTGGGGCAAATTGCTTTGGATTGAGTGGGACAGATTGTTTTGGATTGGAGTGGGGCAGATTGTTATGGGGCAGAACTTTTGGGATTGGAGTGGGGTGGATCGGATTGGAGTGGGATGGATTGTGGAGGGGTGGATTGGATTGGGGTGAGTGAGATTAGGTGGATATTACGGCTCACTAATAGCTGTAATATCTCATATCTCCTACTTCTCATAGTTACCCTTTAGCTGTTGACTAATTGAAGTTTCCTTTTTTTACAGTAAATTACAGTTTTTTTTCCTTTTTGATATCATTCAACAAGCTTTCACATTCGGTTCCTCTGGGGGATACCAAATATAATGGCCCATACAGGCTATAATATTTAGTAAAAAATATGTTTTTTGGGTTAGAACTTACCAGGATTCAATTTGACATGGGCTTATATTGGCAGGTGAGCACAGTATTGTTTTGCCAACTGGCACCCTTCTGTGAGTTTTTCAACACCTTTTACTATGGGGATACCACATCTCACAGCTCCTGCGTTGCTGTAATATCTTGTATCCCCTACTTTTCAAGGGTTACCTTTTAGCCATTGACCAACTGGAGTTATCATTTATTTGATACCTGATTGTAGTCTCTTTTAGCATTTTTGATTTAATTCCACAATCTTTCACATCCGATTTCTTTGGGGGATACCAAATATAATGGCCCATACGGACTATAATTTTTGGTACCCCCTAGGTTTCTAGTGTTATAACTTACCATGATTCAATTGGACATGGTCTTATGTTGGCTTGGTAAGCACAGTATTTATCTGCCCACTGGCACCTTTCTTTGAGTTTTCTAACATCTCTTACTATGGGGATACCAAATATTACGGCTTATGCATGGCTGTAGTATCTCGTATCCCCTACCTGATGAACAATAAAGGGCATCCCCGCTGGTAGTCTATTACTGCACATCAGCTGTCTGGGGAGATCAGACCCCATGACGGAACAAGATAGCAATTCCTTCTCCCAATTGGGGCCATTGTCACACCACATCGCTGCATATTGCAAAAGACCCACCAAATAGTATAGATAAAGATCCGGGAGTCCAAGGCCTCCACAGTTGAGATTCAGTTTCAGGATTTCCAGCTGTACTCTACACCATTTACCCGCCCAAACCACATTAACCAAAATGTCAGAAAAGTGTGGCTGGCAGGACACAAAATGAATCTTGCATTACATATAGACAACGAGGCAATAGAACCATTTTACTTAAAGCCACCCTGCCCATCGCTGACAGAGGTAGCATATTCCAAAAATGTACCAGGGTCCGCAAACCCTCCAGTATTCGGCCGATATTCAGCTCGTATTTGAGATGAAGATCATGTGCTATCTGCAGGCCAAATATTGGAAACTCCGGGTCTCCCACGGGAGGCCCACCATCGTGAGTGGGGACTCATCCCAATCTGCCAATGCCATCAGGGGGTACATCACTGTCTTGTGAGAGTTAACACTGAGCCCTGATATTGCACCAAAGTGTGCCATCACACGCATGAAAAGAGGCACTGAGTGTTCTGGGTCCCTGACATAAATCAACGTGTCATCTGCTTACATTGACACAACATGGGTTTTATGACCCAACTGTATGTCCCAGTCCTGTAACTTGTCCCTGAGGTATATTGCCAATGGTTCCATTGGAACAGCAAACAGAAAAACTGACAGGGGGCAGCCCTGTCACGTGCCTCGCTCAATATTGAAAGCGTCAGACACTTCAGTGCCCACTTGCATTCGTGCCATAGGTGCTGTATATAATAGACACACCCATGCCAGGAATCTAACCCCCAGGTCCTTCCCACAAACACCTCCATGGCAGCGCATCAAATGACTTTTCTATATCTAAAGCTATCACATTGGCATGCACATCAGTAATTCTAGTTTCATGCATTACATGAGAAATGTGTCGTAAATTCATGTGAGTTCCCCTCCCAGGTATAAAACTACACTGATCGTCCCTGACTAAGTGCGGGACCACCCGTCATAATCGCAGAGCAAGGACCTTGGCTAACAGTTTTATATCAAGATTTAGCATTGAGAGTGGTTTATATGCCCCTGGGTCTGTAGGATCCCTGCCAGGTTTGAGGAGCATAATTATGGTGGCTTCCGCATATGGGTTGGGAGCTTGCCAAGCTCTCGAGCTTCCAATAGGTCTCAAGCAATGCCGGGAGTAAGGCAGCAGAATTCGCCTAGTAATATTTAACAGGGAGACCATCCAGTCCCAGTGATTTCCTTCTGGCCATATCCTGGAGGGCCTCCCCCAGCTCCTCCAGCATTATCCCTTCACCAAGTCCCTCCACCTGCTCCGCAGTCAACCTGGGTACAGTCACCCATGCCAGGAACTTCTCGGCTCTGGGATCATTCCCACAGGTTCGAGTCGTGTACACCTGAGCAAGATGGTCATGCAATAACTGAGTAATCGGGACTTGACCCACGACAGCTGAACCATTAGTCCTACGTAGCATACAAATAAGTGGTGGGCTTGTTCTCTTTTTAGCAGCCATGCCAACAGGTGGCACGATCAATCGCCCTCTCAATGTAGGCGCTGTCTGTAGTCACGTCAAACATGACAGTCCAGCCTGTCCCCAACAGCCGCTACCTTTCGATGTGCCTCAACCAGTAATTTATCTCCCCTCTCACTCCCCAAGGACTGCCCCTGCAAATGTGCGAGACTCCTTTCCCTCTCTCCCAATTCCTGTTCCAACCGTTTCCGTATACCATAAGATTTACCAAGGCTCACCCATCTAATAATGACTTTTAATGCTCCCCACTCCGCGCCACGTAAGGCCCGCAGTATTCCAGTTGGTAGCAAAGAAGCCTTGTAGGGCTTCTGCCATGTTGATAGCATATTCTGGGTCTCCTAGTGCATCCGGTCTGAACCTCTATAATGGGATATTAGGTCTATGCCCCCTTATCCCGCATTCTAGCAACAGAGGGGCATGGTCAGAGAAGAACCTCGTCTGGTAATCCACCTTCAGTACATTAATGGCCCCTTCATTAGTAAGGAGAAACCTATTAAGCCTACTGTGCGCCCCATGAGTGGGTGAGCAACAGGAATGTTCCTTCGCTTCGGGATGAAGTTCCCTTCATATGTCCACCAGTTGAAGCCTGGCCATGACCTTGCACAAACCTGTTATCATACTGGGCTTTGTACCAAACCGGGGAGGATGACGGTCTAAAAGGCCATCTAATGCACAGTTAAAATCTTCGGCCCACACAATTGGCAGACCTACAGAGGGTACCAATTTGGTTTCTAGGGCCCCATAGAATTCTTCATCATCCATATTAGGGGCATATACATTAAGCATACAGAGTCTTATCCATCCAGAACCCCATGTATCAGCACATACCGCCCTGAAGCGTCAGCCACCTGTCCTCATAACTGGAACGGGACCACCAGGGCCACCCATAAGGACACTCCCCGGGCATATGAAGAATAAGTGGAAGAGTATAATTGCCCCCACCATTTCTTGTGGAGTTTTTGCCTCCAAGAGATGAGTCTCTCGGAGGAACGCAATGCGTGTTCCCGTCCTTCTAAGGTGTGTGTGTGTGTCCTATACCACTTAGCAAAGGAGTTCTATACCCTCACATTCCACGTGAGCATGCGCGCTACATCAGTCATCCTATAAGTGTTTCGTTCTCCGATCTATCCTCCCCAAGCTCCCCCACCTGCATCCCACCCCCACATCCCCACCATGTATGACATATTATGCTGCTGTGTAAACCTGGAACCACAACCGTTAAACAATTCCCTATCTCCCACCCTGGGTTAACAGCCCTGAAATGAAACTTGTGCCTTCCCATTCATGGATCTAACCCACCCTCCCAATCTAATAGTGTCCTAAGGCTCCAGCATGTGGTAGGAAGGTAGGGCTATGCTCTTAAACTAACTTTAAGGAGTAAGGACAATCTAGCTACTAGCCCCTACATATCATACCCTGTTCTGCTCCTATGTGCCCTCTGACCACTGCTGTTGCTCAACTCCCAATCTCTCACTCACCCTACCAGAGTTGACTGTAAAAACCAACAAATGCAAGTGGAAAAATACAAACAGTAAGTAAATAGGTTTATTTGCAGATTAATTAAAATCCTTGCAAAGTCAAACCACGCAAGACAATTGAAATAATTGCTAAAAACATCATGAAATAGAAAACGTGTTATTAAAACATCATACTGTGCAAAAGAGATGTCCTCATGTGTTAAAAACCGATAGACCATTAAAGTGCTCAATAGCCAGTTGCACCCGGTGTTTTCAGATGTATTTGTGCCAGCTGCTGGTTAGGAGTCCTCAAAATTTGCAAACCGGGCGAAGATAGATTTGTTCGAACCAAAGTTTAAAGACCAGAGGCCCCTTGATGGATAAGGGCTATGTATTAGCTAATAATGAGGTGTGGCAGTATAAATTGACTGGAGAGTTCTAGTTATTTAGTCAATGGTGTCCATGCCTGGGGACGGCAATTTCTTGTCTGACGTAGCAGATTGTACTGATAATAATTTGTTCACTTGCAACAGGAACTTGGCAGCCCTGCAAGCGAGCTAGATTGATTTACTATTCAATAATGTCATCACTGCACAGCGGCAGGATCTTAGCTTGAGTAACCGAAAGGCGGGGCAGAGTAATTTTTGTCTAAGTTGATTAACTGGGGGGCAAATACACATAAAAAATGTAATTGGCATTCATCAAATTGTCCACATAAACGGCAAAGGAAGTTAGGCCAGCTTTGTTTCCAGGATGGGACCTGATCTTTTGAGGGAAAAGCACCCATGCGGATTAATAGAAAGAAGTGCTGGATGGTTTGAGAGATATGGCACGTAAGATATGGTAGGGAGCCCCAGTTACTATAAGATTGTAAGACTGTCCAGCCGTGCTTTTTCCTGGCCATTTCAGCTTTGTCAAGTGTCCAAGCTTTTAACTTGGCTGCTTTGTTGGCAATTTTTTTAAACGCTGTGAAGCTGATGTTTAACTCCCAAGCGTTAGATAGATTAAGGGTTGTCAAAGCTTGGTGAAGCACTGTTAGCCAGTTGTTTTTTTTAAGTACACTGGCTTTCTATTTCAGACCAACACAAAGCATCCAGTGACTCGGGTGGTGCAGCCCTGATCTTCCAGCACAATTTAGTTATTGCGGCCATTCTTACCGGGAGTTGGTGAAAAAGTCAGAATTCCAGGCGCAATTGAGCTTGAGGGACGTGTCGTTAAGGTGACAGATGCGTTTAAACAGAACAGACTGTAATTGGTTGAGAATGGTTGCATCTTTGTCTTTGAGGAGTTCTGAACCGTAGGTCAGCGAGGGTAGAAATTTTGCCCGATGATTTGCAGTAAATATAATTGAGGCGAGCTCCCCAACTTTGTTTTGTAAGGTTGAAGGCAAAGAATAACTTATTGGCTAGGGCCCTTCCTTGTGCAAGATGGTTTTTAAAACGTAATCTGGAGTCCATTTTCACCCCTAAGTATTTGTAAGTGCTGACCTGGTCGATCCTGTTCCAACTGCTTTCCATTTAAACCTTGTGTTTTGCTGGCTGTTTTTCGGCGGGAAGCAAATTACTTTTGTTTGCTGTAATTTAACTTCAGGCCTGACGATTCAGTAAAACTGAGGAGGGCTGTAATTTGGCTCTGAAGGCGGATGGGAGTCTTGATGCATAAAACAATGTCATCTGCATATTGTAGAGTGCGCATTGGTCTGTTTGCAAGTTTTGTTGGATCACTCGAGACTTCAGATAGCACGGCATCCATATCTGCTGTGTATATGTTAAAAAAGCAAGGGGCAAGGACACATCCTTGTTTTAGGTCGATAAGTGTGGTGATCTTCCTAGTCGTTCGATCACCCTTACCTATTTTGATTTGCACCCAAGTGTCTGAGTATAGCTCAATAATACCCTTGAGAAGATTTGGAGGTGCACCCCATCTAGCCATCTTTGCCCAAAGGAGGTCCCTTGGAACCATGTTGAATGCTTCTTTTAAGTCGACGAAGCAGGTGTATAGATTGGAGGCCTTATAATTTGCCTTTTCTATCAAGAGACTGAGGGCCGGACGATTGGTGGTTGTACTCATGCCGGCCCTAAATCCCGTTTGAGTAGCCGGATGATGTTTTCGGCTGTTGCCCATGCTTCCAGATCTGCTAAAAGATTGACAGCGTAGAGTTTAGCTTTGACATTGATCAGGTCGATTAGTCTGTAATTCGCTGAGTTTGTCCCTGAGACTGACTTGAAGATGGGGTGGAGAATGCTACCTCTCCATGATGCTGGAATTAAATTATGTTGGTGGCAAATGCCAAATTAAGTAAGGGAGTAAGATGCGAAACCCAAAAGGCCTGGTTGTACTTAAAAAGGGAATTAGGGAGACCATTTGGTCCCGGTGCCCCATATGATCTCAGTTTCTTCAGGGATTGCCTAACTTGCGATTCTTTCAGCCATTTTCCCTTTGTCCGGTTCTCTGTGGGAGTAGGACCCTTCATGGTTATGCTTTTCTCAATTGCGCTGTTCGTAGCTTGTCCTGGGCGGGCCGCTTCAATGTAAGTAATCCAGTCTAACTCTGAGATTCCGGCATTGTGATGACAAAAACTTCCATTTGTGAGTGAATTGATTTCTGCCCAGAATTGTTTGCTATTGTTTGTTTTGCTTGTGTGCAGCAGTTTTATCCATATATTTTCTTGATATGTCTTTTTAGCTGACCAAATTGCCTTTTTGTAAGTGCGCCTCAGTGTCGCAATTTGGTCCATTGTAGGATGGCTAGGCATTAGGTCCCTTTTTAGCAGCTGCCTGATTTCCTTGTTAAGTTCTCCTTTTTTTCTCCAAAGGACTATGGAGTACCAAGGTACCCCTTTAATAGATGTATTGGGGGTTGTGGGCAGGTAGAGGACCAGTTGGTCACAAGTCCCGCAATGAGAGATTCCCAGTTAACCACTTTGCATGTTGGGTGGCGGTTATTTGAGAAATGAACGTGATTATATGGTTCATTATTGCAGCTGCCATCCTTCCATTCCAAGCTAGGCGTCTTAGATTGTAAGCGCTAGGTTGTTCCATTAGATTGTTGCTTTGAGGAGCTTGACTTGCTGGCGGAAGTGGTCACTCTCTACTCTTGGTTTTATACAGTAACTGAAGATCTTGTTGAAAATCTCGGAGTCCACGAATGTGTAGTCCAAGGTGGAATTGGTTTTGTTTGAAATCCTTGTGATATTGGCTGGTTGATCTTGTGGAAAGCGGCCACTGAGCGAGCACAGGCCAATTTCCTCTAGGGCAGTTGTACAAGATTTCCCATAGCGATCAGTTTTTTAATAGTTTGTTATTACTGAGGTAAATGACTTCATGACTGTTGCAATGTATTGTTGATTAGGTTGATGGGGATTTGTTTGTACAAGATGCATATTGAAGTCTCACGACAGTAACATTTTATGTTGAGGAAATGTTTTTTGGAGTGATTTTAGGATTGTTGCTAGTAAAGCAATGTGATCAAGTTTACTCTTCTGGCTGGGATGTATGTAAACATTGCAAATTAACAGATTAGCATTGCAGGTGTTGAGTTGTGGTCCTAAATCCAGATATAATGAGAGTTTGGTGCATTGTATCCATGCCAGACCGAGGTCTACTTGGTTTTGTTGCCACCGAAGATGGGTTGTTATATAAGTTCTGCCCTCTTTTAATTTTTTTGTTGCTTCTTGTTGATACTCCTTGAAGGCTATGATTGCTGTGGGATGCTCGGACCAGGTTTCCCAGAAGGAGGAGAATGTCAAAGTTTTGAAGAAAAGAAATGAAAATTGACTCCCCCACCTTGCTTCTAAGGCCATTCACATTCCAAGAACAGAGTTTTAAAAGGTGATTGGGGGATGTTTCTGTTGTATTGGGTTTTAATCATGCCACTTTTCTTACAGGAGCAGGGCCCTGTGAGCTTTGCAGGGAGACCTGTCTCATGGAGCTCGGAGCTCCGGGGGCTGCTGTATGGATGATGCATAGATTTTCTAGACTAATGGGGTATTTTCCTGCTGGGCCAATTGTGCCCCTGAGGGTACTGGCTGACACTGTGCCGGTTTTTGGAGGACGGGTCAGCTGTGGCTGTAGGGGGCTGGGATACCTCTCTGGCTCAATTCTTTTTAGTTCAATGCCCCAATTTAGAAAGCAGCCTCTATGTTGCCATAACTCCGTGGCTGTTTTTAAGTTGGACAAAGTGATCACCATTACTTCAGGACCTGCCCTTTCTCGATTGGGTTTGAACTCAATGCCTTCTATTTCGTGAGTTGTTACTTTAGACCTATAGAAGGGAATCATTTCTAGTCTCGGTATGGCGTCACCCGTAATAGCTTTGTGGTAGTGTATGCCCCCTGGACTGCCCCTGGCCCCTGCCCGGGTTTGTGCTTCTGAATTGTGCAGGCACTGGGTGTGGTCAGAGGTGGTAGCTTCAAAAAGTGGGTGAGCCCATTGGTTGTTTCGGGCCTCAACGCCTTTTTGTGCCTCTGGCAATTGTGAAAAGAGGTTCTGATTGATCGGGCTTGTGACATGTGCTGTTGCGGTTAAACAAGTCAGGTGAGATATGCTGGACAGACTTGGTTCTAAATGAGTTGTATGGTGATCCTTTATGGGCCATTGGCTCGGCCCTGCCTCGGCCCATTTTTGTGCCTCTTGCATTTGCTGTGGAAGGTTTTGATCGCTCAGGCTTGTTGCTGATACTGTGGGAATTGTTTTTCTCAAAGGGCACGCGCAGGCTAATTTTGATTCGCGATGGATTATACCATGATCTTGTGGGGCCATGCTCAGGAGCCAGGGTTTTCCGGTGGATTGGCTTCCAGGGCAGAAAGGGCAGACAGGTGTACGAGAGTGCTCAGAGGTTACGTTTACTTGATTCTGAGGGAGAGCTATTTGAATCGTTGGTTCAGGTCCACTGCTGCCTTTGGATTTCAAGGTTTCTGAATTAAATGTTAGAGCAAATAAAATCACCTCCATTGTGTTTATAAATGGGGCCCACAAGGGTGCTGAGGATGATGGAGAGTGCCGAGCTGACTTGCTTTGTGTTGTGAATGAGGTGGCATTGGTCGCTGGAATTTCGTTGTTTTTGGACTTACCTTCAGGGGTGTTATTATAGCCGTTTTCGCTCTGGAGTCTGATTGGGGAGAGCAAGGCATTGTAATCGTGCTTGGGTCCGGAGTTTACAGTTATGTTTAAGTGAACCTCATCTTCGTCACATGTGCCTTCGAAAGGGCTAAGTAACAATCCCTGCCACTCTGCTGATGACTCCAATGATTTTTCTAAATGTACAATATCTTAAACTTTGTGGGTAAAGTTGGGGGGGTGATGAATGAGCTGACTATTCCCAAAGGTAGTTACTTGGGGTGAACTGATAGTTGAGACCCCGCTTTGTTGTTCTATTTCAGTGGTGTGGACTTGCGCTTTGACTTTTGTCTGTGTGGTGGGTGTTTTTATAGGTTTGTCTAGCTGAGGTACAAGTGAAGTTGGTTGAGATGATCTCAGCGTTGCCATGCCTTGGTCCTTTGGGGATTTTTTAAAAATCCGTAATTTTAAAGATCCTGAATGTCCTTTTTTTTATAGGTTGAACCAGCGAGGCTGGTATGGTTGTTTCTGATGTTCAAGAGTAGTCTCCGTCGGATACTTTGCTGGCTGCTTGGATTTGCGCTTGGAAATGTGTTTCTTTACTGCTTTGATGGTCTCTCGGATCCTGCCCGAGCGTCGAGCGGGGCATGAGGTTGCTTGCCCTTGCTGCACTTATACGCGGGGTTGGCTTGGGGGCAGTGGGGTGATAATGTGGCTGCGTCTAATTCCCTTTTCCCCTTTGTGGAGTTCTCTGTTGTGAGCTTACAGTTGGGGAATGGCGCAGAGGCACGAAATTTCAGTAAGATTTTTTGATGAGTTGTAAGTTTGCTTTCCCCCCCTGTTTGTTGTTGAAACTGCTCACTTCTTCTGGGGGCCTTGTTAGAATACTTAAAGGCTGCCTTGGTGACGCTGGGATGCGCTTGAGCCCCTCAGAAGATGGGAAAGGGCAGAGGGAAAGGAGGGACAAGCAGCTGCTACTGATGTTAATCACCTCCACCCGCCTGTAACTTTCACCGCTGAGTTGCCAGTAAGCCGGGCGCAAAGATGGCACCCGATTGTTGCGCTGTTGTTAAGTGCGGTTGAAGAAGGTTTTCGCTTGGAGCTTTCCCCTTGGATAAAGCTCCTTAAAGTGCTCACGCTGCGGCATTACCAATAAGTCGGGTGTAGACGAGGCACCTGTTTATTGTGCTGTTGTTGAGCGTTGTTGAAAAAGGTTTTTGGGCCAGTGCAGTGAAAGGGCCAGGAGGAGCGCCGATGGGTGGGGTCCGAGCGGGAACACACCGGGCCACCCGTAAGCCACACCCAGACCTGGCTGGGCTGCTTTCGCAGGGGCCCGGGTTCGCGCTTGGCAGACGGTAGCTACTACTGCCACGCTTGTGCCCTCACCTCCAAATGCAGCTGCCATATCCTGCTGCCGGGCGACAGGTCTGAAGTAGTCTACAGTAGCCAGGAGTAGACTCACCCCTTTTTTCCCAGTTTGGTACCGCTGTGCACTGCTCAGCTAAGCCCCCAAATTGCATGGAGGGTGGCGGGCGCGGTGGAGGGCTCAGGCCCGTTGGCTGGAGACAGAGATTGGGCTTGGGGATCACACGGAGTCGCACTCGCAAACCGCGCAGTGAACTTGTGAGCCCGTGTGCCCATGAGCCTCGCCCAGAGCCTCGCCTTGGTTCAAACCTGCGGACCCGTGAGCACCAGCCGGGCCGGGCCCTGGTCTCGGTTCTCGCATATGCTGCGCCCCGCTTCAGTCTCGGGTGTCCGGGGGGCCAAAGGGCAGCGTTCCAATTTTCCTGCTTCCGGTCTGCTACCGGTCCTCTCCGTGCCTCTGTGGCTCCGCCTCTGCATCTACAAACAGATATAAATGTGTTAGTGAATAAAGGAAAAAAATAAGGGGGGGAGAGGACGGGCCAAGTAATGTATGCCTCCAAACCCCATAGTAGATGCCACCCCGAGTCCCAGTTAAACATTGTTCGGTGGCCGCAGCCAAGAGTGAGCAAACCCGGAACCACCACAACTCGGGCGAAACACCCAGTCACACATAAGTGCAGCATGTGTCCCAATCCCCCTCATTGTGGCAGGTCGAGCACCCCCATCCTCATATATTTAGTCTTTGTTCCCATCAGTAGTCCATGACCGGGGCACTACCAACAAGACCCTGAGACCAGCTCAGCTTACTCCTCAAGCCATGCCTGTATCTTTGTCAGTTCGGCCAACTTCCGCCATCAAGTCGGAATCAGTACCGGAGGACGTAGCCGAAGTAGCAGTCTCCACCAGAACTCTGGCCTCCTCCGATTCCTGGTACTGCGTCTCCAGGGCTAAAGCCCCATCTGATCTCACCACCACCCTTGCGTCTGACCTCGAACGTCGTTGGCGTGTGCTTCTTCGTCGCTGAGTAGTTCTGCCACCTCCCGACCCTCATCCGAGGATCTTGTGGTCTCTCCTCACTGGTACTGCAGGGATACAATCCCCACCGCGAACCTCCAGCCAGTCCCACGTCTCTTCGGGTATGGTAAAAAAAGTGTGTGCAGCCATCCAGAAACACTTTCAACTTGGCGGGATACAGCAACATATATTTCAAAGCGATTGCTCTGAGTTTTTGCTTAACCCCGCAGAAGAACTGCCGTTGTAGCTAGACAGCCCTGGTGAAATCCAGGAAAATGCAGAGAATATGGTTCTCGATCTTCAGGTCTCCTGTTTTTCACACCTGCTGGAGGACCTCATTCCGATCTCTATAGTTGAGAAATTTAGCAAATATAGTTATGGGGGGGGCCCTGGTCTCCGAGGTGGGGCTAAGGATCATTGGGCAGAATCTCAACAGGGCTGCATCTGGGATTGCCGTCTTAATCCACTCCTCCAGAAAAGTCTACGGCGGGTCACCTTCAACTCCCTCCGGGAATCCCACAAACCTAAGGTTACACCTGCAGGAGCTCCCCTCTGCATCCTCCAGCCTTGCCTCCATCGCACCTGATCGGGCCTCCAGAGTGGTGACTGCTGTCTTCAGTTGTGTGAGCTCTTCCCTCATTTCTGTGACCCGCGTCTCCATTTCCACTGATCGTTCAGCCACTTTGCACAGGTCAGTGCGGAGCAAATTCACGTCAAACGCCATAGCCTCAATTTTTGCCTGTACTGCAACTGCAAGACCTGAAGCTTTAATGGCTGCCAGGATCTGAGCCCCGAAAGTTTCCACAGCACCCCGGGCGGTTCAATCCTCCCAGACTGGTGGGGCTCTGACAGCACCCTTAGCAGTAAACTGGTCCATTTTTGTTTGTTGCGTGCCCCACATCTATCTATCCTTGCCCGTCATGCACCAGGGAGTGGGCCCACTCCAACACTGAAGGTACGAACCTCGTCCCACCACCGCACACCTCCACAGGAGACCCCCAAGCAGATCCAAAGGTACAGAAAATATGCATAAGAGGCAAATATGAACCAGCAGCAGGTAAGTATGCAGATTCTGAGATCCGAATTCCAATTGTCAATGTCCCAGGGGAGGTTAGGCAATGCAGACCAACCTTTTCAGGCTCCTGACCATCACTTATATCAAGGATATCCCCAACCTGCCTCCACTCCAATAGATTATGATCCAATTGCAGCCAAAAGCGCAATGGTATAGCAGAGGGACCCAAAGTGTATAAGCCAGTTATCCTGTAGTGCAGATCTGCCCTCAACTGGGGGTGCAGGAGAATGTGTTGACATCTCTATGGGCCTGCAGCTAATTTTCTCAACCCCTTCTTGGCACCTGTAATCCTCCCAATCAAAGTGACAGTGGCCCTACAACTCTAGTGTGTCTGAGGCAATCCCGGTCCCCTGCCCAATCTAATTTGTATTGCAACCACAGCGAGGGGCAGTACCCTCTACGCTGCTCTCAGATCCGCCACCAGGGCTCTTCTCCCGGTCACCACTTCTCGTTTTAGGTCCACTGTGCGACTAGGCCTCCAACAGACGGGAGCGGGCAGCCCTCTTTGTGACAGGGCATCCGCAATCTATCAACGATCATGCCGAAGGTCCCGAGGTACCCTACAGTCCCCCGCCTGCACCACGCCAAGGCCACACTTTGTTTTTGGTGTTTTGGAGACTCAGGGGTGGCAGGATACTTCAGGATCACTTTTTGCAGGGCCGGAGCGAGCGTTTAGTACTGCCACTCGGCCACGCCCCCCCATCTATTCTCATTTTTGATATCATTCCACAAGCTTTCACATTCGGTTCCTTTGGGGGATACCAAGTATAATGGCCCATACGGGCTATAATATTTCGTATCCCCTATGTTTCTCTGGTTATAACTTAACAAGATTCAATTTGACATGGTCTTATCTTGGCTGGGTGAGCACAGTATTTTTCTGCCAACTGGCACCCTTCCTTCAGTTTTCCAACAGCTTTTACTATGTGGATACCACATATTACGGCTGATGCATTGCTGTAATATCTTGTATCCCCTACTATTCAATGGTTACCTTTTAGCAGTTGACCAATTTGAGTTGCCTTTTGGTATGATACCAGATTGCAGTCTCTTTTCACATTTTCGATTTAATTCCACAAACTTTCACATCCTGTTCCTTTCGGGGGATACCAAATATAATGGCCCATACAGACTATAATATTTGGTATCCCCTAGGTTTCGTAGTGTTATAACTTACCAGGATTCAAATGAAAATGGTGTTATGTTGCCTTGGTGAGCACAGTATTTTTCTGCCAACTGGCACCCTTCCTTGAGTCTTCTAACATCTCTTACTTTGGGGATACCAAATATTGCGGCTTGTGTGTGGGCTGTACTATCTTGTATCCCCTACTTTTCATTGGTTACCCTTTAGCCATTGCCCAACTAAATTTGCCTTTTATTTGATAGCAGATTATAGTACTTTGTTGTATTTTTTATAACAATCTACAAGCTTTAACAATCGATTCATTTGAGGGGGCCTGGCGGACACCACGCGCGTCTCCAGCATTGCACTGCGCTAACCTGAGGCCCGAATCCGGCGGAGAGCCGGGGGCAATGATGCACTGTCTAGAAGCTGATGGAGCATCCATTTGGGGTTGATACCAATGTGGGCATGATGGTGAAGCCCAAATCTGCTAAGAACCCCACCCTAGGCACTGGGGATGCACCAGGCCCTTCCGCCCCTCCTGAGAATGGAGTTGGCACTTGGGGCCACTCCACAGTCACTCTGTTCAGTTTGGAAAGATATTGTAGGAAGCTGGATCTGTATAGACTATACCAAAATGAGGTATAGTGTGCACATAGTCCAGTGGAACCCCAAAGGTAGGCAGAGGTAAAAGTAGATAATACCTTTCTCTCTATTTGTGGTGGTGTGGGCGAGCAGTAAGGCTTTATCCGAGGGTAGTGTTAGACATTTATTGTACACATTCAGGCATGAAATGATGTCACACATTCAAAGACTGAACTCAGACCAATTTTGTTTGTATAAAAATATTATTTAGTTATTTTATTTCAAGAACCAAGCCAAGCCTGGTGCAGGTAAGTGAAATAATACTTTGCAAGTTTATATACAGTGAATAACAGTTGAATGTAGGTTAGAATGCAGTTGGTTGAGTTACAGGTGAGTCAACAGTTCGAAATTACTTTTCAGTTACTTTACAGATTACTGTGCACGTTACTTCTTACATTACTTTTTAAGTTACTTTTGCTGACCAGTGTGATATGCCTAGATATCACACTGGTTTAAAGCTTTATTTGGGGCGATTTTTCACCCCATATCCAGTCGCACTGCCAACGGAGGATAAGGAAGATAATGGATTAAATTGAGAAGTATTTTGAAAGAAAAGAGAGTGCATCTCGCATTTCTGATGACGAATTATTAGATATCACACTGGGACATCTCGTAGACAAAAGGTAAGTAATACAGTTTTTGTATATTTGCAGTTTTTCAAGTTTTTATACAAACCAACTCCACACTTTTTTCACAAGAAAGCAGTCAATGCAGCCCTATGGGAGAAAACAATGTTATCAACTTAACGGTAAGTACTGGTTTGGGAGTTGGTTTTCTGGGGTTAGCACTAGGGTTCCCTCAGCGTCAAGGATGCACTCTTCAAGCACCCTCAGCGGCTATACGGCGGCCGGGTGCAGAGTGTTGAGGCCCAATGTTATCCAACGGGGGATAGGGGGCCCCTTGTTGGTGGCTGCTCCCGAGCAGGCCACAAGGTTGTGGGAGCAAAGCTCCTGGTGTTAGGTTCAGGGCAAAGGGGATCTGAGTTAGCACCCAAAGTGTACCCGCAGCGGCGCCGGGGCGGCTGGGTACAGGGTGCTGTTTTGGCGTCGGGTGCCCTTCTAATTACAATGGGGATTCTGCGTTTGCAACAAACACTGCAGGCTCGGGGCGAAGATCTTCTGGAGGCGACCACCGGTTGGAAAGGTACGTTGGGATGCCTTGGGATGCTGGGACACCATCGGTTGGGCCACCCAAGGCCGTTGGACATCGGGTGCAGGGGTGTCTTTAGGTTTCGGACTTTTCTTACCAGCTCAGGTCGTGGTTGGGGGGATCCTCTAGAAAGGGGCTGCAGGCGTCGATTGGAGATTCAGGAGATCACCAGATCTCAGGTCAGGATCGCTAGGGAGACCTGCTCGTGGTGTTGGGCCACTCGAACTCGGGCCGTGGGCATCAGGTGCAGAGTGGTGCAGACTCGCGGATTTGGCTGGAGCCAGAGTCTATGAGTGAATCCATGTGCTCACTGGAGACAAAGTCTTGGTTTGGGAAGGCAGGGCAGGTCCTCCGAGTTTTTTGGGGCTGCTGGCTGCAGGACACACCGGGATTTCGCTGGAGTAGGTTCGAGGTGGGGACAGGCCAGTAGGGCTGGGGCCAAGTCAGTGGGCGTCCTCCTCTTCTTAGTTGAGCATGGCTTCTTCTGTCCTTCTTCTTCTCTTCTTCTGGCCGGTTCTTCTCTGAGGAGGCAAGGTTCAGGGTTGCCCCTAAATACTAGATTTAGAGGCGTTACAGGTAGGTAAAGGTAGGGACCAATGGGTCCCTTCCTTGTGGTGGGTACACCCCCTATTATGCCACCCTCCAGTGGGAGAGGGGCATATGCCTCTCTCTTGTTGGCTGGGTTCCCCCATCTGCAAGATGGCGGGGACTGAGAGTTGTGCTTCACCTCGCCTCCCCCAGCTGAGGGGTGGGGCTGGCAAAGATGGGCACACCTCCCTTCCTCACTTGGTTTTCCTGCTGATTCTCCCGCCAAAAGTGGGGGTCAGTACAGGTGGGGGCCAGTTGCTGGAAGCAGCAAATGGCTGGGGTAGCTCACAAAGATGGCAAGCCTTTGAAGCTTCCCCTTCGTTGACCCTGTCCATTCTGGGGGAGGAGGCTTGGCACCTTGACCCAGGATGTGCATTGTTTTAGACCTCCGAAAGCAGCAGGCTCTCGACCCAGGGGTCCAGAAACATGTCTGGCAGTGGCAGCTGGCGAGCAGCCGCTCAGCCAGGACACTAGAGTTACTTCGTTTTTCAGGGGGCATCTCTAAGATGCCCTCTGAGTGCATTTTTCATTAAATCCCACACTGGCATCAGTGTGGGTTTAATGGGCTGAGAAGTTTGATACCAAACTTCCCAGTTTTCAGTAGAGCCATGATGGTGCTGTGGAGTTCGTAATGACCAACTCCCAGCACCATATACTCTTAATGGCATTACTGCACTTACAATGTCTAAGAATTGGTTTAGACACTCTAGCGGTACAGGGCTCAGGCACCTGTACCCTCACCACTGGTAGAGTGCACCCAGCTAGAGGGGTGGCTTACCTATGCCAGGGCAGTGGGGTGTAAGCATGGCACACAGGGATGTGTGCCATGTCGACTCTTCACTTTGTTCTGCACCAAAACACGCAGCCTGCAATGGCAGTGTGTGTGTGTAAAGGTACAGGGCCTCTAAGGGTGGCACAATAAGTGCTGCAGCCCTTAGAGGCCTTCCATGGCCACAGTGCCCTTGGTACCAATGGTACCATTTACAAGGGACTTACAGCCGGCCAAAGAGTGCCAATTGGGTTTTGTAGCAATGCAGTTTAGGGAAAGAACATAGGCCCTGGGTACCTGGTTGGCAGGAACCCAGGGAACACTCAGTCAAAGCACATCAACAGTTTGGCAAAAAGTGGGTGCAACCATGCAAAAAGAGGGCACTTTCTTACAGATATTGCATGCAATTCTGGACACAAAAGCCACACTTATGTCCAAGATCGATGCAGTCTCCTTGGATGTGAACCTGCTCTGTACGGGTCACAGGAAACAGGTGGACGGTGTGGAAGATGCTGAATCCACGTTAACAATGATGCGACCCATATTGCAGGAACTCCAAACCCAACTGAAGGACATGAGGGCAGAGGTGACCTTGCTACATCGAGGATGCGGAGGGCCACTTAAGGCGTAATAATGTCCAATTCTCTGGCTTTCTGGAGTGCTCAGTAGGCCTGAGTATGGAACTCTTCCTCAAACAGTGGTTGATGACCACAATGCTAGCAGGCAATGTACCCACATTTTTCTCTGTGGAGAGAGCACATCGTCTACCTTGGAGGCCGCTGCCACTGGGGGCCCAGCTGAGTCCTGTAATTGCAAAACTACTTAATTATTGTGACAGAGACTTGATTCTGCAGTTGTTTTGGATGGAAGGTCCTTGCCACTTTGAAGGCAGCAGCATCACAGCTTACCCAGAATTTACTGTGGAGGTGCAGCATCTTTGCAACTCACATATGGTGGTCAAGCAATGCCTCCGGGAGCTAGGCCTGAAGTATGCTCTTCTCTAGCATGCTCAACTTAAGGTGATGGATGATCAGTGAACCCATTCTTTCTTGACTCCTGCAGATGCATAAACCTGGTTACATGCCAAGGGAATTGCGAAGCCCATATCAGATGACCGGAATGCTAGTAACTGGCTGACGTCATAACTGAGGTGTAGGAGGAGTGGGGGACCCATAGCCGCCCCTTCACGGCACAGGTGGCCAGGTAGCGCACAGGTAGGGGAAGTGATGCTGCAATATGGCCAGAACTCTTTTGAAGCATTGTGCTCAGATCGGGCCTCTGACAGAGTTGGATACTAATGGCTCCATGGCCTCTGCTGGGGAGGACTCCCGGGAGCCGGAGTTGACGCCATGGCTGGTGGATGATCTGCTATGAAGGGTGTTTTTTTTTTCTTTGCTGTGTGATAAGTGGTGTGGACTGCTCACCGGAGACTGTTGTAGACACCTTGGGGCCTCATGAGTGAGGGTTGGACGCCCAGATAATTGGAGCGGGCCTGTGTATCCGTGAGCCCTGACCTCTCCAAACAGGACATGTATTTTATTACACATTTCTCTTTGGTTATTGTTCATTCATTGAATGGTATGGCTGGGCACTCAGAGGAGTCTTGGTCAGGGAGGGAGGGTTAGAAATCTTGTGTTTTCTTTTGATACACAGATGGAGTCTCCTATATATCCCTGTACCACACCAGTCTCTTGATCGTCGATGGTGCATTTCAGGAGACACGCACACTGAAGTTGTGGGCAATGGGACTCGTGGAACGCAATGCATCACTACTTACCACCCATACCCAATGGGCACACCTACGGGCCGCACTACCCCACACTATAACCTGCTGACGTGGATGTGAGGGGCATGGGCACTTTCACAAAGAGGTACTGGGTTCATATATATCTTAAGCGCAGCTGCATAAACATAGCTTTTTTGCAAGAGATGCGTTTGACACAGGCAGAGTTACAAAAAGTACATGCGAAATAGAGGCGACAGGTGTATGGCACTACGACATCGGCATATGCAAGGGGGTCTTGATAGGGATTGCCCCGGGGGTCCTATTTGTGAAAGACATACACAGAGTTGACACTGAGGGTAGGTACGTGGTGATGAAAGTACATATGGACGGTGGTGGTCGTTTATGCCCCCAACACTAATCACTCTGCTTTTTTTAGGTGTCCTGACCACAGCTCTTTTCTTGGACCAACACAATCCCAGCATATCAGGCAGTGACTATAAATGTGTTCCGGATGTTGCCCGGGACCGCTTCACCCCTCTGTTTTATTGCCTGGTCCGTGTCCTCCACACCAAGCTGGAGCTTTTGCTCTGCAATGAACCTTGGCGCGTACCCTCAAAAATCACTGCCCACTGCTAATGACGTTATGGACCTGGAGGTTCCAGACGGAGGCACTTCAGAATCCCCCTTCAGGGAGGCCCTGTCAACACATATTACCCAATATTTAGAACTTAACTCAGACACCACCCCCACCAGAGCACTGGAGTGGGATGCCCACAAGATGGTCATTAGAGGGCAATGCATTGCCACTATGTGGGGGGTCCTGCGCAAGGAACTTCTGGACACGGAGTTGAGACTACTTAAGACTGAGGTGTCATGGTGGGTTGACGAGATGGAAAGACACAAGCAGCTGAGAAAGAGTCACAGGGAGCTAGAGGTGCGGTTGGGGAAACATGACTATGGGCACTGCCTTGCCCTTCTCCATGCGGAGGAAGAATCACTCAGGTAGGCTATTGGTGTGGCTGGTTAAAGAGGACCAGGAACGCCTGTCGATAGGAGTAATCAAGTTAGGGAGTGGCACTGTGGTTATTATGTAAGTGGCCATTAATGTCACTTTTTCGAATTCCTATTTGTCCCTGTATGTGGACATAGACAGCCCCCCCCACATTGACAGGATCAAGGAGTTTCTTCATGGGCGGAACTGGATGAGCCCCTTCAAATTGAGAAGATACGGCCGGCTATCACCCAAATTGCCCGAAATAAAACCCTGGGTACGAATGGACTTACAATACAATATTATGCCACCTTCAGTGCACACCTTTCCCAGAATTTCTTGGAAGTTTTTAATGAAGCAAGGTAGAAGGGTCAGCTCCCAGACTTGCTCCGTGAGGCGCTGGTAGAGGTTCTGTCAAAACTGGGCCGGGATACTCCCGAAGTCCACTCATATTGGCCGCTCTCCCTCTTAAACGTAGACTACAAGATATTAGGGAAGGCCCTGGCCAATAGGCTGCTCCCTGTTGCTAACACCCTAGTGCATGTAGATCAATCTGGGTTTATTCCAGGCTACCTAAGTTAGATACGCGCCCTCTATAAGAACCTGACAGCAAGAGTCAGGGCGGGACAGTCGATATCTCACAGCTCTGACATACCCAGGGGCACCAGGGAGGGTTGCCCCCTGTCTCTGTTGATTTGTACCCTGGCTATGGAGCCCCTGGCCTGCTGCCTGCACTTGCAAGGCCAGCTTTGGAGTCTCCTGGAACATGACAAACACCATGTCATCTCTTTATAAGCAGATGATGTCCTTATTTATCTGTGTGATGCCACTGCCACACTACCAGCCCTTATGGAGATACTGGAGGAATTTGGAATCATGACAGGCCTCAGAGTAAATTGGTCTAAGTCTTGCTTGTTCCCTTGAGTGTACAGATCTACCACTTGGACAAGGACCTTGTGGAGAGTAATGATAACATGGGTGGGGTCCTGGACTCGATCCGTAAATCTCTCCCTTTGTGGTTGTCCTTGTCACTGTCCCCGCTGGGCCGGGTGGCGATCTCCAAGATGCTTATCCTGCCACAACTCGTGTACTTCTTTGCAGCTTTACCGCTTTCGCTTGCCAAGAACTTCTTTTGGGACCTCCATGGTCTCCTGCTAGAGCTGATATGCGGCTGATATGCGGCTCAGGCAGGCTCAGGCAGGAGGCGGGTGGTACTTCTTGAGGGTGGTCTTGGTACCCCCAATTATGAGTTGTAATATGCAGCAGCTCAGCTGCAGTGGCTGATGCGCTGGTTGGGCAAAGCCCATTGACCGGAGAGAGCAACCATTTGCAGGCTCCTCGGGTAGACACACATATGTGGCTGTCAGACCCCAGAGCTCGCCCACCGCATGAGACGCATCACATCAATCAATCAATCAGGGTTTGTAAAGCACGGCTGCTTACCCGTGAGGGTCTCGAGGTGCTGTGGGGGTGGGGGACGCAGTGGATCAGTGCTGAGATCATCCGAAGAGCCAGGTCTTGAGGTCCTTCCTAAAGTGTGTCAGCGAGGGTGATTTCCTGAGGTGGATGGGGAGGGTGTTCCATGTATTGGGGGCGAGGTAGGAGAAGGACATTCCTCCGGATCTGGTCTTGCAGATTCGTGGGACGGTAGCCCGGGAAATCTGGGTAGAGCGGAGGTGTCTGTTGGGTACGTGGAATGTGAGGCGGTGGTTCAGGGATGTGCGTCCGGTGTTGTGAAGGGCCTTGTATGCGTGGGTGAGGCGTTTGAAGGTTATTCTTCTGTCGACTAGGAGCCAGTGGAGGTCTCAGAGGTGTTGAGTGATGTGGCTGTGAGGAGGGATGTTGAGGAGTAGTGTTTCTGTGGTGTTCTGGACATTCTGGAGTCTTTGGAGGAGTTTCTGGGTGACGCCGGCGTAGAGTGCATTGCCGTAGTCGAGTCTGCTGCTGATGAGGGCATGGGTGACAGTCTTCCTGGATTCGGTGGGGATCCATCTGAATGTCTTTCAAAGCAGGCAGAGTGTGTTGAAGCAGGCCAAGGAGACGGTGTTTATCTGGTGGTCTATTGTGAGCGAGGAGTCCAGTACAATGCCGAGGTTTCGTGCGTGGTTCGTGGGGGTATGGGGACTTCCTAGAGCAGAGGGCCACCAGGAGTCGTTCCAGGCAGAGGGGGAGGCTCCCAGGATGAGGACTTCTGTCTTGTCCGAGTTGAGATTCAGGCAGCTGTCCTTCATCCAGGAGGAAACGGCTTTCATTCCTTCATGGAAGTTGTTCCTGGCAACAGTGAGTTCTATGGTGAGGGAGAGGATCAGCTGGGTGTCGTCTGCGAAGGTGACAATGTTCAGCCCGTGGTTTCCTTACAATGGCTGCTATTGGGGCCATGTAGACGTTGAAGAGGGTGAGTCTGAGGAAGGATCCCTGGGGTACTCCGCAGCTGATCTCTGTTGATTTCGAAAGGTACGGTTGGAGTCTAAACCGTTGTGTTCTGCCAGTGAGGAAGGAGCGGATCCAGTTGAGGGCCTTGTCTCGTATACCAGCATCGTGGAGTCTTGTGGCTAGGGTGCGGTGGGAGACGGTGTTGAAGGCCACCGAGAGATCCAGTAGGACGAGGGCCACGGTTTCGCCCTGTTCGAGGAGGGAGCGGATGTTGTCGGTGGCAGCGAGTAGATCGGTCTTGGTGCTATGATTGCTTCGGAATCCAGATTGGGAGATGTCCAGGACATGGTTGGTTTTGATAAAGTCGGTGAGCTGGGTGTTGTTAGCTATTTCGATGACTTTGGATGGGCCTGAAGTTCTTGAGGTCCGTCGGGTCCACGGAGGGTTTCTTCAGGAGGGGGTTGATCTCAGAGTGTTTCCAGTCATCGGGGAAGGTGGCGGTCTCGGGTGAGTAGTTGATGGTTCGGCATAGCTCGGGTGCGATGGCGGAGGCGGCTCTGTGGGAGATGCGGTGCGGGCAGGGGTCCAAAGGTGCTCCGGAGTGAATGCTTTTCATGCTTTGAAGGCAGCGTGGGCTTCCAGGGTTTTGTTGTTCATCCATGTCTTCTCGAGCCGTCTACAGGTGCGCCTGGAGTCTTGAAGTGTGGGGGTGAACCAGCTTGCTTTCTTGACGTGTTGTTTGCCAGTGGCTTTCTTGAGGGGGGCAAGGGTGTCGGCGCACTTTGCGATCCATTGGTGGAGGTTGCGTGCTGTGATGTTGACGTCTGAGGATGTCTGTGGTGATGTGTGATTGAGGAAGGTGGTGAGTTGATCTTCTGTGACTCTGTTCCAGCTTCTGCGGGGTAAACGGTGGAAGTGGGGGTGTACGGTGGGTTTGTTGAAAGAGAAGTGGATCAGATGAAGATAGAACATTATTGCTGGCATGCATACGAGCAAGGCAAGGGGCCCCGACCTCCGTACTCCCCACTGATCCCCGTTTGGTGGGTGCTGACACTCCAGGAGGTGACCCACACCATGACATGTCGTCTTGGAGAAAGGCAGAGATTGACCAAATGAGGGACCTTTTCCTGGCGGATGCACTAATGCCCTTTCAGGAGATTATGGACACTTATGGCATTGTGGCAGGGGATTTCCTGATGTATCACGCCGTACAGCTTGCGATCACTAGACTACACCACCACTGCATGCAATCCTGTCACACAGAAGCACACGGTAAATTATTACAGCCCTTTAGGTTTCGTTGCGCTCTTCCCAGTGCAAGTCGGACAACAGGGCTAAAGACCGATGGATGGCAGACCTTGAGACGCAATTCACAGACAGGCTCTGGTCCCGGGTGATACAAAATGTAAAGGTGGTTTCACGTAATCCATGCTTCTGTTACACGCAATTTAACTATTTGCATCAGGCACGCCTCAGACTGAAATGCATCAAGCGCATGTTTCCTAAGGCATCCGCTGCATGCTCCAGATGTAGAGCACATGAGGCAGGTTTTTTACCACAGGGTTTGGGAATACCCGGTGATGCAGCAGGCCTGGGGTGAAGTCACGGAATTACCGCCAATTGGTGGAGCACTTGGTCCTGCCCTCACTGGAATCATAAGTCACACAGATGATGAACGGAATGCAGAGCAAATTAAACATTCACCCTCAGTCAATAGATCTGGTTTAAATCCATTGTTCTTTTGCTCACCATGCCACCGCAGTTTAGACCCAGCCATATGCAAATCAGTCTTGACCCTGTGCCTCATGGGAACAGTCCAGCCCGAACTGCCAAGCCAGGTCCATCATGTCTATTCAGTCTTAGACCCAAGACTAAGGGAGATAAGCATTTTCATAGGTTCATTGATCTAGCCATCATACTCTTTAAACGACATATCACAATGTCCTGGAAGGTTCTACAGCCCCAATATACACGGTTAGCTCTCCATATTGCAGAAATGGGCAAAAGCTAAGCTGGGCGTCCTTGCAGTGGCATGTACACGTGGGGGGTGGAATGCCGGAGGTGGGTGCTGAGATGCGTACATCAGAGACTTAGAGGCAAAAAATGATCCTGTCCACCCTGAACCCTGAACACTACGCTAAGTCCTTCTGTCACATCTTACAACTCATATGATAAGCCATCCCAGCGCATGAGCTAGCGGAACCATGCCCCTCTGCGGACTTCAGAGATAATTTAGGTAATACAGCCATACAAACATTGCCCCTTGAAACCCTGGGGTGTGGGTCTCGTTGGGGTCCTGACGGGCACCCCAGGATTGGTGCCCTGGCCCAGAGCGACCACTCGCACTGGCCTGCAGGATCTTCCTATATCTCCACGTGAGAATTAGCCCCTACTGGTGTGTGCGCGTTCCTGGGTACCCTTCCCAATTATGTTGTTCCCCCAGGGACTATTGCCACGATACACCATACTTGCGACGTATGTCCATGCAGGGACCTTCTTCATTATGACATGCTGCCACACCTGAGGTTAAGGGTGCGGCATGTCTAGGCTATTGTGATTCCACTGTTTGACGTCAACATTTGTTATTCTGTTTGATGTGATATCGTTTGTGAGTGACACATCGGAATTGTCACTATTATGGTTTTTTGTTTATTTTTCTACTTGTACTAAAGCCAATAAAGAAATTTGTAAAAAATAAATAAATAAAAAAACGTTATGTTCTCGGTGGGTCCCTGAAGTCCCACGATATTGCCACTGGGTGGACCAGTCCTGAATGAGCGTCCTTCAAATCACTTCAATAACTTAAGTCTTGTTTCCATTTTCTAGGTGTCTTTTAGGGTCTTCGCTTTGTGTTTTCAATAGGTATGCTGTAAAGGCTGCCCATATGTCTTTAGGCCTTGACGCTGTTGGGAGCTCTTCAGCATATCGTGTCAGTTGGTCCTTACAGTATGCTATATCTCTTAACCATTGTGCTACTTGTGGGGTTGTTCTCCCGCCCCAATGTTGGGCTACTTTCCTCTTTGCTAACAAGAGTGCAATTGCCACTAATCTACAGTTCTGAGGTTGTAGTCCCACCACCAGCCCCAATAGACACACATGCGGTGTGCACGCCACTTCTTCCAATCTCATATCAGACAGTGCCTCAGTCACCTGCATCCAATACTCTTGTACCTTGTTGCAATGCCATGCCATGCTAGATGGATGAAGTCTGCCCCCTGCGCCTTACATCTTTTGCACCCTGAAGATGCCCTCAGCCCATACCTATGTAACTGTTTTGGGGTATAATAAAGCTGTTGTATATATTTAAAATGAATGATTCGCAGGTTGCAATTAGCTGTCAAATGCCAAGTTAGTGCGCAGCAATATTCCCAATCTTTTTGTGTATTTTGGATGTCTAACACTTTGTTCCACTTCGCCATTCCTTTATTATGTTGTGCATTTATCTCTGTATTGCATTGTATAATCGGGTTACAAGTTTGGTGCGGGATGAACTGGTGAGCATGACTTGCAACGGTTTTAGTGTCTGTGGTGTCTCCGGGTGAAGCAGATTCATAGCTCTGAGGGCCTCTTTTAATCTGTAGTAGATAAATGGCAGCATAGGGGTGCTGTTTTAGTGCGCAGATATAATTTCCAATGTGAGGAACATGCCATCTGGATATGCATCCCCCATAGTGGTTACCCCCACCTCTGCCAGGAGTGCCAGCGCTCTCGGTTCTTGTGCAACGGATATCTCAGAGTGGTATGCCAGTGGCATAGCATGGGCAAATGGCGGCTCTTTCCCTGCATGGATCGCAATCTTTTGCCAGGCTTTCACCGTACTGTCCGTCGTGTTGAAGTTCCCTCTGGAGTTAGGTTGGTGCTTTTGTGACAATAGGGCTGTGAGTGGCGTGGGGTGCACACCGTCCGCCTCTACTGCTATGTGCGGAAGGAAAGGGGGAGGAAAAAACAGTAGTGTACGAAGTGTGCCAGTGTACATAGATAGTATAAATATAGGTCCGGAGCCCCGAACACCCCTTGCATGTATGGTCTAGTGAGTGTCTCCCAGCTACATCATGGCTACTTGCCAGCCCACACCATTCTAATCAGGCTGGAGCGCACTGCAGCAAAGTACGCTTTAGTCAGGTTAAGGGGCACATTTGTGAATAAGTAAAGGTACCGTGGGAGGTCGACCATTTTGATTACTGCCATTCTGTCCACAAGCATCAGGGGTAGCTTTATCCATCTGGATACTTGGTCTTCCAGGGATGATAGTGCTCGGCCATAGTTCTCCATAAGTACTATTTCAGGGTCCCTATGTATCCATACCCCAGGTACTTGACTGGGTCATCACTCCATTCCAGTGGAAAGTCCAGTTCGTGCGGGACCATACTTCTGGTTAGAGGGAATATAGTTGATTTGTCCCAATTTACACTAAGTCCGGAAAGTTTTTCATATCGGATATACTCCCTTATCAGGAGCTTAGCTGCTCTTCCGGGTTTCGGACATACAGCACCATATCATCTGTGTAGAGTGATATAGCTAGAGGCTGCTGCCTAAATCTTAATGCCGCATCTGCATGTTTCTGGCGCACTCTACATGCCAGGGGCTCCATCGTGAGTGCGAACAGCATCGGGGATAATGGACAGCCCTGTTGCGTACCTCTACCTATTGGTATCGGAGAAGAGTGAGTATTATTGATTCGGATTCTAGCGACTGGATCAGTGTATAACAGGCCAATCCATTGTGTAAAAGCCTGCGGCATTCCCAGACGGCACAATACATCTAACATAAAACCCCATTTAATAGAATCAAAAGCCTTGGCTGCGTCTAGCAGCACCGCGGCTGCTTTAATGTCTGGGTTCAATTGGATCATCACAGCGAATATCGTTCTTAGATTATGCATGGTTGATCGTTCCGGGACGAATCCCGATTGTTTCGGGAGCACTAGTGCTGGCAGGAGAGGTCGCAGCCTGGTCGCGATAATTTTGGCTAGTATCTTCGTATCTATGTTCAAGAGTGACAGCGGCCTATAGGTTTCACAGCTCACTGGGTTTTTCCCAGGCTTCAGTAAGGTTATCATCATGGCCTCCCGTAGGGTTGGAGGGAGTTGTTTTTTGTCGTATGCTTCTACATACATGTTATATAGGTGCGGTGCCAGCAAGTCAGCAGATTCCTTATAAAATTTGCTGGGTAACCCATCGCTCCCTGATGCTTTGTCACTAGGTAGCGATTGCATGGCCTCTCTCATTTCATCCACAGTTATTGGTTGTACCAAATACTCCCGTTGCCCATGCAATCACCAGCTCATCCAGGCATGCTGTTATCTCTTCTTCAGCAGCTGCCTCACGTGGGCCATATAGTGCTGTATAATATTCCAAGAATCTGGTTAATATTTCACAAGGGCTGTAGCACCTCGTGACATCAGGGCGGTCTACTTCAGTGATATAGCTTTCTGTGCGTGGTGTCCTAATCTTGGAGGCTAGAGAGTGACCCGGCCTCCCCGTATGATCTGGCTACCCAACGTCTAGACATATGTTTTATTTCTTGTTCAGCCGGTTCATTGTATTCTGTGATTAGGTCTCTAATTTCGGCTAGGGTGTCACTGTTTTGGTTCTCTTCATATTCCCTCTCCAATCCACCTAGGGTTTGTTCTATAGTGTGCATCCTATTTCGCAGCGCTTTCAGCACCCCCGCCTGTAGCCCTATGCATGTTCCACGTATCGTGGCTTTAAAGGCCTCCCAGAGCGCGCTTGCGGTATCTACTGAGCCCTTATTCTTCAGGAAGTATTGTATAATGGTCTACTGGACACCCTCCTTGAACACAGAGTCCAGCAATGGTGAGGTCTGTAAGCGCCATTGGAAGGGCTGGCGGGGGGGGGTGTGTAGGGACTATCAAATCTAGCATCACTGGTGAGTGATCTGATAACGTTCTTGGTAAATGAGTTATTGTGTTCCCCCATGTAGCTGCCTCCCTGGAGATTAACCAATAATCTAGCCTGGACCATGTTTGGTGTACAGATGAAACATGTGTGCCTTCCTGAGTTGTGGTGTGTCACATCCTCCATATGTCAACCAGCCAGTAGGTGTTCATGACCTCGTGTATCACACGTGCAGCCCTTTTCCCCTGCCATTCTGTCTTGGCCCTGCGATCCAGATTGGGGTCTAAGTAAGTATTCAGATCTCCTCCCTATAGGATTATTGTGGGTTGCAGAGCATATAGACTGCTCTACAACTGTCGATAAAAATCAGGGTCATCGACGTTAGGTCCATATGTATTTACAATGGTAATTTCTGTGCCAGCTAGCTTACCCTGTACAACCGTATAGCGGCCCTTATTATCGGATATAGTGTGGGTGAGTGTGAAAGGAGTACCCTTTTTAATTAGTATAATAACTCCCCTTGAGTATGAGGAGTACGAAGCGGCTGCCCTAACCATCGCCCTACGCGTGTATCCCGTAATTTGTTGAAATTAGTCTCTTGCATCAGGAAATCCATGGCTGCGCCTGGCGTCGTGAAAAATCTGGGTTTGCCCTTGTGCATGACTCAGAGGCGAACCGGGTACATCATTGAATATGGAATGTTTGCCATGCAGAGCTTCTTATTTACATTTGCAAATTCTGTGCGTGCTGTTTGTACAGCTATAGTGAAGTCTGGATTAAAGGCCACTTCGTTCCCTTGATAGTTAATGTTATTTTTGTCTCTCGCCAGTCTCAGTACCACATCCCGGTCTCTGTAATTCAATAACCCGGCTATGATGGCCTCATGGGCGCACCCGGTGGTGGCCTAGGGGCCAGTGATCTGTGTGGCCTTTCAACGATCAGGACCTGGGAGAGGTGTTCCGCTCCAAAAATATCTTTAAGCATGGTTTCAATATAGTCCTCCAGGCGGACTGTATTTGTACTTTCGGGCACCCCCATAATACAAAGATTATTGCGACGGGATCGCGCCTCTAATTCTTCATTCTTAGCTTTGATTAAGTCCAGCACTTTCTCCATGCCTTTACATTTACAAGCGGTTTTATTTGACTCGTTCTCCACTGAGAATATCCGCTGCTCTGCTGTGGTCAAACGGGCCGCTTGCTTATCTAGCTTTGCCGCCATACTGTCCATGCGCTGCGTCAGCGTGTCGATCTTGCCATCAATTGCTTGTAGGCTTTGTTGCATCGATAGCAAAGTGGCCTCTAGCAGTGGAGTCTCCGGTTGCCTGGCCTCCAGTTCTGTGTCTGAGTGCACGCTTGGCGGCCTTGTGGAGTGGGGTGATTCAAAGTTCAAGCGCGACTGTTGCTTGTCCATCTTGCCCATAGTTGCAGGTTTAGCTGTTGGTGTTTTTTGTATATTCGCGACAGTTGTGATCTGTTTGGGGCAAGTCCTGTGTTTTGCAGCACATCTATAAGTAGGGCGACCAGATTCTCAAAACAAAAAACCGGGACAGTTCATAGACATAGAAGTAGGACTACAGTTTGCAGTAACAGTCGACATAAAAGTAGGACTATTTGACAGCTGTCATAGACATAGAAAAGGGACTACAATGACAGCCGCCCCCACAGACACAGATAAAGAATTACAGACGACAAATCAGATGTGTGACAAAGACACCAATGGATTTTTAAGCTAACAGCATGTGCATTATAGGATGCTGGGTTTTTGCTTTAACAATGCCAAGAACGGCCTCCAAACTAGTAACTTGCAAAAATGGCTAAAAAGCTTGCCCCATGCCAGAAGTTGAGAAGGGGAAGGGGAAGAAGGAAGAGAAAGGGAGACAAAAGGTACTATGATGCGGGAAGGGCTGAGGAGGTAGGCCTGTCTGTGTCTCTGAGATGAGGGGAGGGATGAGAGAAGGCCTGTCTGTGCCTCTGAGGTGTGGGATGGGCTGTGACTATAGGCCTGTCTCTCCCTCTGAGATGAGGGCGGGGGGACGGGGACTGTGGCATTTCTCAGGTACAAGGCTAACTCTAAAATAGATGCAGTATGTTACTGGTGATGTCTGCTCTGTGAATGCTGCTGTCGTATATAAATGTCTCCTGTTGAGCAGCTTTAAAAACACCTCGAAGCAGTGCGTATGCATCCATTCTTGCTGTGATAAAACCCATGACATCATAGTGCTCAAAAACATTTTCCTGAGTGCATTTTGGGGAGTGGCTTTCTTCAGGGGGCAGTTACTGTCCAATTATAAGCCAGAATTTCTGGTCGTCTGGTTGAACTGTCCAGCGCCCAGCTTCCTCCCAGGTAGGTGGTCTGAGTAGTGCAGAGAAGGGTACTACAGCACAGACATGTTGTAGGTCACAGCAAGCACAGCTCGCCTCTGAACCTGTATATCTCACCCAACCATGTCCCATGAGACAACTGCACCCGCAGACGTCTCACCACTTCTACGTCACACAGGGCCTTCAGATGTAGTAGAAATACTACCCGAGCAGGCTTGGAGGCTGCAGTAACTTGACCACATCACCACTCGCGCACGACACCCGACAATTCCCCCCACACTCCCTTCAACCACTCATGCACCCTATGCCCTCCCAGTGCTCCGAAACAGGGCAGCGCGCTGCAGTCCCACACAGCGCCCTACAAAGACCAGGTGACATGACAGAAGTACCCAGGCTTTAAGTGGGATGAAAAAACTGGGGGGTTTCTCAAAGGGGTGTGGCCGATGTAATTAAGGGCGGGGCTTAAAATACATAAGCTAAAGAATCTATGCTTACCATAGTCTCCCGCCCGAAAAATTGGTGCTTCTGTCATTGTATTCAGATAAATAATACATGTCAAATTACACCTACAACAAGCCAGGACTATTAGCTTTGTCAGTTGTTGCTAGCTGCATAAGTTAAATAAGCAACAAATTTGGCTTTGTTGTACATAACATTGAAAATGCTTCAATTCTGGGATGATGAGACTGTGAAAGAACTATAACAGGTCTCTTTGAAGGCAGTGAAGGGTGGTATTGCTGCAGCAGTAAGATTTTTTTTTCATCCTGAGGGCAAAAATGGAGAGCCCAATAGAGACCGGTCTCAGCACCTGTGAGAAGTAAGCAGAGAAATGTCCCAGTTTTTAAATAGTGTTTCGGTGGGAAACACTATTTAAAAACTGGGACATTTCTCTGTTTAACCCGGGCACTGCACAAACACCGGGACATTTCTGTAATTTTTAGCAAAGTGTCGGGACACGGGGACACTGCTCCGAAAACCGGGACCGTCCGGGGAAAACCGGGACGTATGGTCACCCTATCTATCAACCTTCCATGTACTTTACAATGCCTCAGGAAAGCTAAGGTTTTATGGCAACACAAATATACACGGACTGCAATGGCTATCTAGTGGCCGTTGTTTACAAGTCGTCGCTATTGCAGTTTAATCTCCATTAGTATTGCTTACCAATGTACAGCTGGCGGGAGACAAACCATTTCTCGCTTTCTCTCTATGTGCTCACAGCCGGCTCACCCTACAAGTGTGGCTCTTACTGTGGTTTCCTTACTCTTGATTCAGTGGGCCTCACCGGGCATGTGTCCTGCTCCAGTTATGTTGGCGCACACCCCCAGCACCGTTTCTATGTTTTCCTATAGCTCAGGCGGGTAGCGTGGGATCTTTCCGGGCCCATCCAATATCTCCCACTGCTTTCTCAAGAACGCGTTCTCGTTCCTGGTCACGTCGGCAGAGCCACCTCGTTCCTCAGTTCAGTGCAAAAATGGCAGATGGGGGGGGTTCTCACCGTTGTTTAGGCCTCATGCCGTAGGAGCTGAGCTTACAAGTGCACCTCTCCCCCCAACACGCCTATTGCAGGTTTAAATGGGCCTCCTTGGAGATTCGGCTGCGCCAGGTGCCTCCTTCTGCAACTGTGGGCCCTCGGGGGTCGGCTACATTTCCCCACTAGGCCACATAGGCCCTCTGGGATCCCGGTGCAGCGCACGGCTCTTTGCTATGACCCTCGGCTCCCTGCTTACTTCTTTTTGTTTTTCACCTGCAGCTCCCCCAGGTGCTAGGCTCCATACGCTTGTCATCTCATTATTTGCTCACGGCCTGATATCAATGTGCGTCAGGGACGCCGTCGCTCTCCGCCTCTCTCCTGTGCATCCGGGGCCGCTGACGCCGAAGCCGAAGCCACTCGTGCCTGGGTCGCCACTGCAGGCCTTCTGGATGATGTTGCTCGGTTTATTTTGCTAACCCGCATTCCATGGTGAGTCCCTCTGACGCTTTCGTGCCTCAAGCACCCAGAACGACTTCGCTGTAGGCCAGTAGCAACCCTCCTTGCTTAGTTGCGAGCGCTCTGGGCCGCCATCTTGCCCTGTCGCTCTCGGATGTCGCTGGTCGATCAGCAATTACTTCTTGCTTTCGCCTACGTCTTTGCAGCTTTTTAACCTCGATCGCTCTCTCCCGCCTAGCACCGCACACAATACTGCATTTTAGGGCCTCTGGAGTCTGCTCATGCGGCGGATTCTGCTGGATTTAGCTGTCCGGCTGGCAGAGCTGCACTAATGTGCGGCCATCTTGCTGTGGGCTCTCTAGCGCCCTTAATGGTGCAAGGATTTAACTCATCTTGTATAGTGCAGTCATCACTCCTCCCCAAAACTTGTGGACATCTACATGCCAAATGAATAAAACTTGTCCCTGCGGCAACTTCGATTTGCTCAATTGATTTTTAGTCCTGAGATAATACTGAATCACATGGTTTCCTGAATAACTGGATTTATGTTTCTGGTTGTGTTCTGTATATACGGAAGGACATTGTCCATGTACAGGTATACAACCAATGGCCTGCCACCTATGTAAATTCCTCTATGTGCATGTAGCTGCCTGTACACAAAGGCCAAGGTTTCTACAGCAATGGCAAATAGGAGTGGTGACAGGGGGCAACTCTGTCTGGTGCCACTGCCCATTGATAAACACTTTTGTCCAAGGGGTTCCTACGAGACAAGATCATTTTAATAAAATGCCTAACCAGACCAATTTTAGTTAATACCTGAAACATGTGGCTATTTCAGAGTGTCAAATACTTTTTTAACATCAAGAAAAAGAGACACTGCCGGTAATTGAGGGTCTAAATAATGTATTACTGCTGGGAGAGTCCTTAAATTTAACAATGTTGGGTGGCTGGGTATAAAATCAGTCTGGTCTGGAAGTACCAGACCTGACGTAGGTGGTTTTAGTCTACTAGCTAGGATTTTTGCAAACATCATATTGTTAATGTAAAGCAATTACAGTAGTCTATATGATGCACAGTGGCCTTCTGATCTGTCCGGTTTGAGAAGTGCTAACCACATGTCCTTACATGTCATTGTGGGAAGTTCCCCTTCCACAATGGCTTCTTCATACTCGTTACGCAGTTGGGGGCTTATCAAATTACCATAAACTTCATAAAATGGAATTGTAATCCCATCAGGCCCAGGTACCTCACCACTCTGCAGCTACTTTATTACCTCTAGTAAATCCTCAAGGCAGACACGCGTGAACCTTTCCAATCATGCAAGTGTGATATCATTAAGATAGTTTGCAAATCTGCTGCGCTGTAGTAGTGTCTCTAGACTAAAATCACAGTGGCGAGAATGCATGCAATTTTTCTAAGTGTACTGGACAGCATTCAACTTTGCATTCTACATTCCTCTAGTCTAAGGGCCTGAGTTTTGTGAGTGTGCTGTACTCCTAAAACCTTGCACTACAAAAACATGCCCACTGGTTGGGTGGATCGAGAATTGTGTTAACCTCAATTTTATGAGGCAATGTGTCCCAAGATAATGTACAAATCAGCATATCAAAATACAGTCAAATAAGAAAAGATTGACTCATTGAGTGAGATAAAGGGCAGATTTAGAAGTTTTATGAAGATTTATTACAAAAATTTTAAATGTACAATACAGAAATAGTGAACTGCAAATGCAACTAATCTCATTTATATGCATAAAGTCATTGCAGTGAAGGCTCTCTTTAAAAAAACAATACAGAGCAATAGGCAAAATCCATAAAAGACCAAGTTCCAAATATGCAGGCAAATCAGTAAGAACTCAGATAGCATCACTACTAGTAGCATAGGAAAGGTCTTCTGGCTCACCTCCAAAATCAGGCATTTATGAAGTAAATCTCCCCATAGAACAGTATGAAAACTGCTGCATCGTGGAATGAGGAAGGAAATAAATTTTCAACAAATCAGAATACAGACTAATAACGTTGTACAGCCTTACTACCTAAGCACTAACCTACTACATGAATAATGAATACTTCCAACCCCCTGACCTAATGTCATCTGGATGTGTCAGAACAAACAAGTTACATAACCAACAGTAAACCATTGTGAATAAATTCAATACCACATGCAAGAGCCTTGGATAAATGTTACGTTCTAAGTCTATGCCAAAGAGTCTTCTTCAAGAACAGTGTCATTCAGAAATAAACAAACATGACTTGCTTGACTATGTGCAGCAGAAATAAACAGTGAATGTGACATACATTTTTGACAAGATGATGTTGAAACCTAATTAAGGACTGGTTAGTCATAAGCCAGGATAACACATTTTAACAGGTCATATAAAAATAATTTCAAATGCAATAGCATCAGGTCAGTATGCACGTGTGAATTCAAGTGTAGATTAAGATTCTGCAGATTCTTAGTAATGCACAATTTTTTATTGTTGGACCTGGCCCTTTTTGAAGGGTTATCCCAGAACTTTTTGCCTTCCTCTTGTATTTTTTCTGACCTGTTTTTGTTGGTTTTCTGACTCTGGGCACTTTACCACTGGTGATCAGTACTAAAGTGCATGTGCTCGCTCCTGTAAGCTTGGTAAAATTGGTCTACACCTGTTTGGCATATTTAATTTGCCTGTAAGTCCCTTGTACAGTGGTATCCTATATACCCCGGGCCTGTAAATTAAATGATACTAGTCGGCCTGCAGCACTGCTTGGGACAACCACAGATGTAGCCTTTCAAACCTGTCTCAGGCCTCTGCCACTGCAGGGCCTGCGTGCGCAGTTTACTGCCACAGTGACGTGGCATTTAAAGTGTTTGCCAAGTCTGAAACTCTCCTTTACTACATATAGGTCACCCCTAAGGCAGGCCCTAGGTAGCCCTATGGGCATGGTGCTGTGTAGGTAAAAGGTAGGACATGTGCCTTTGTTGTGTGGCATGTCCTGGTAGTGACAACCAGCCTATTTTGTTTCTCACTGCTGTGATGCTGCTCCTCTCATAGGTTTGCATTGGGAATTTCCTGATATGTATTTCAGTGGTAATTTCTGATATGAAAGGGGTAGCGTGGCCATGTTTGGTATGTTTGGAATAGTAGCGATAAATCCTGCTTATTGGTGAAAGCAGATGTGTTATTACTATTTTAGAAATGCCACTTTTAGAAGTGGGCATTTCTGTGTGCTTAAGACTCTTGGTTGTGTATTCACTGTCTGGTTTTGGAGTGACAGGGGCTGGGGATGGGCATTCACTCTAGACAGTCACAAGGGGGGTTGAGGTGCGTCCTGCCTTTCCTGGGTGACTCTTAGTTGGGCTGAATAGGTCTGGTCTGCATTTAGAGTGGTGGGAGGAATTTCACTAGCACCTGAATAGGGATGTGCCTGCCTTTCACAATGCTGTCTCCGCCCCCCTGTAGTGTGTCTGGAGCCAGGGCTTTAGATTGAATGGGGGTGTTGTGCACTTCTAAAGTTGTTCAAAGTGCCCCAGAACAAAGACTTTGTGGGTATAAGTACAGGGGTTGTGACCACACTGCGTGGGACTTGTAACCAGACGCTGCTGCCTCTACAGACTGCACCCGCCAGAAGGAACTATTGTGCTGCTAGGAAGAACCACCATTTGGACTGTCTGCTTGTTGTTCTGGAGGGACTTCCCCTCTACAAGCTATCTGTGCTGGCCTTCCTGTCTGCTGTTGCTGTGCGTGTGCCCCCAGTGCTCTCAAGGGGGCCTACGAAGGTGGCACCTTCAATCAATCAATCAATCAATCTATTTGTAAAGCGCGCTACTTACCCGTGAGGGTTTCAAGGCGCTGAGGGGAGGGGGGGAGCTGCTACTGTTCGAATAGCCAGGTCTTGAGCAGTCTCCTGAAGGTCAGTAGGTCCTGTGCCTGCCGTAGGTGGAGGGGGAGGGTGTTCCATGTCTTTGCGGCTAGGTGGGAGAAGCACCTACCGCCGGTGGTTGTTCTTCGGATGCGGGGAACGGTGGCGAGGGCGTGGTCGGCGGAGCGGAGCTGGCGGGTGGGGGTGTAGAAGTTGAGGCGGCAGTTGAGGTACGCTGGTCCGGTGTTGTGGAGTGCTTTGTGTGCGTGGGTGAGGAGCTTGAAGGTTATCCTCTTGTTGACGGGGAGCCAATGCAGGTCTTTCAGGCAGGGTGTGATGTGGCTGCGGCGCGGGATGTCGAGGATCAGACGTGCTGAAGCGTTCTGGATGCGTTGGAGCCGTTTGAGGAGTTTCGCCGAGGCTCCGGCGTAGAGGGCGTTTCCGTAATCCAGTCTACTGCTGACGAGAGCCTGGGTGACCGTCCTTCTAGTTTCGGTGGGGATCCACTTGTAGATCCTGCGAAGCATACGGAGGGTGTTGAAGCAGGAGGAGGAGACGGCGTTGACCTGCTTCGTCATGGAGAGGGTGGAATCGAGGATGACCCCTAGGTTGCGTGCGTGGTCGGTGGGTGTGGGGGCCGTTCCTAGCGAGGAGGGCCACCAGGAGTCATCCCAAGCCGAGGGGGTGGACCCGAGGATGAGGACCTCCGTTTTGTCTGAGTTCAGCTTTAGCCGGCTGTTTCTCATCCAGTCGGCGACGGCCGTCATTCCCTCGTGGAGGTTGGTTTTGGCTGTGTGAGGGTCTTTGGTGAGGGAGAGGATCAGCTGGGTGTCGTCGGCGTAGGAGATGATGTTGAGGTTGTGCAGTCGGGCGATGCGGGCGAGCGGGGCCATGTAGACGTTGAACAGCGTGGGGCTGAGGGATGAGCCCTGGGGTACGCCGCAGATGATCTCGGTGGCTTCGGAGCGGAAGGGAGGAAGGCGGATGCTCTGTGTTCTACCGGAGAGGAAGGAGGTGGTCCAGTCCAGGGCCTTCTCTTGAATCCCTGCGTCGTGGAGGCGTGCGCATAGGGTGAGGTGGCAGACCGTGTCGAAGGCGGCCGACAGATCCAGGAGGATGAGGGCCGCGGTTTCACCATTGTCTAGCAGGGTTCTGATGTCGTCGGTGGCGGCTAGGAGGGCTGTCTCGGTGCTGTGGTTGCGGCGAAATCCGGACTGGGACGAGTCCAGAATGCTGTTTTCCTCGAGGAACCTGGTAAGTTGTATGTTGACGGCCTTCTCGATGACCTTTGCCGGGAATGGGAGCAGGGAGATGGGTCGGACGTTTTTGAGGTCCTTGGGGTCAGCCGTGGGTTTCTTCAGTAGGGCGTTGATCTCGGCGTGTTTCCAGTCCTCAGGGAAGGTCGCTGTCTCGAGGGAGCTGTTGATGGCCTTCCGGAGGTGGGGTGCGATGACGGTGCTGGCCCTGTTGAAAATGTGGTGTGGGCATGGATCTGTCGGGGATCCGGAGTGTACGGAGTTCATGATCTTGATGGTGTCGTTGATGTCTATGTTGGTCCAGGAGGTCAGGCGGTTGGTGCGAGTGGTGGTCGTGGGTGTCTCGGTGGTTGCCGGGGCGGTCGCGGTGTTGAAGCTGTCGGTGGTTGCCATGGCGATCGTGGTGTTGAAGCTGTCGTGGATGTCCGTGATCTTGCGGTGGAAGAAGGTGGCCAGTGAGTCGCATAGTTCTTGCGAGGGTGGGATGTCGTTGGCGCTGGAGTTGGGGTTGGAGAGTTCTTTCACGATGTTGAAGAGCTCTTTGCTGTTGTGTGCGTTGTTGTCTAGGCGGTCTTTGAAGGAGGCTCTCTTGGCGGATCTGATGAGGTGGTGGTGGTTGCGGGTGGCGTCCTTGTGAGCTGAGTAGCTTTCCGGGGTTCGTTCGCAGGTCCAGTTCTTCTCTAGCTTACGGCAGGTTTTCTTGGATGCCTGGAGGTCTTGGGAGAACCAGCTCGCTTTCTTCCTGGTGTGGCTGGTGGTGAGTTTCTTGAATGGGGCAAGGGCATTGGCGCAGTCTTCGATCCATTGTCTGAGGTTGTGGGCTGCGGCGTCCGGGTCGGTCGGGTCTGCGGGTGGGTTTTGGGCGAGGGTGGTGGTTAGCTGGTCATCGGTGACTTTGCTCCAGCAGCGGCGTGGCATCTGTTGGGTGCGGTGGGATGTGACGGGTTTCCGAAAGGTGAAGTGGATGCAGCGGTGGTCAGTCCAGTGGAGTTCGGTGGTGTGGTTGAAGCAGACGTGGGTGCTTGCTGAGAAGATGGGGTCCAGCGTGTGGCCGGCGGAGTGGGTGGGCGTCGTGACGAGTTGTCTGAGTCCGAGGTTGGCGAGGTTATTGATCAGGGTGGAGGAGTTGGGGTCGTTGTTGTTCTCGAGGTGAAAGTTCAGGTCCCCGAGGAGGATGTAGTCCGTGGAGGCGAGGGCATGCGTGCTGACGAGGTCGGCGATGGAGTCGCAGAACTGTGGTCGGGGTCCGGGGGGTCTGTAAACGAGTGTTCCTCTGAGGATGGTGTTGGGGTCGGTGTGGATCTGGAAGTGCAGGTGTTCGGCGGTGCAGAGGGTGTCAGCGTCGTTAGTCGAGATGTTGAGGGTGTTCTTGTGGATGATGGCGATTGCTCCTCCTACTCCATTGGTGCGGTCCTTGCGGATGATCTTGTAGCCTTCCGGGATGGCTATGGCGATGTCGGGTGCTGAGGAGGGGTTCAGCCAGGTCTCGGTCAGAAAGGCGACGTCAGAGGTGTGGGTGTCCAGTAGGTCCCAGAGTTCGACGGCGTGTTTCCTGGCGGAGCGGGTGTTTAGGAGGATGCAGCGAAGGTGGTTGGATTGATTGGCGGATGGGTTGGCGGGCTGGATGCTGGTGTAGCTGCAGTTTCGGCAGGTGAAGGGTCCGTGGGTGCGTTTCGGGGCGGCCAGGTAGCAGGAGCTTGAACGTCCGGTGTTGAGTGCGTGGAGGGCTCCGGTGGCGTAGTGGAGACGGGTGTTGTGGCGGTCGCGGGGGCCAGGGGTTCTGGCGCTGGGCGCGGTCCAGGCGCGGACGGGCGCAGACGGGCTTGCCTTAGGCGCGCCTTTGGCGCGCCAGCGGCGCGGCCGCTTCGCGGGCTGCATAAGAGTGCTGATGGGAGGGAGGAGCAGCTGGGTGGCGGGAGCAAGGCGGCGAATGGGCTGACAGGGGGGCGGGGCCACAGGGAGGCAGCGGCGGGAAAAATGCGGCGAAAGTGACCTGCTCTGCAGCGGCTGAGACCGGGGGCAGGCGGAGGCAGTAAGCGGGCAGGTCAAGCAGGAGACAGCAGCAGGAGACCAGGGTGAGCAGGCGGCAGCGGCGTGGGGGCGACCTAACCTGAAGGCAGGGTCAGAGGTCGCTCCCTGCGCCGCTCGCGATCTCCTTAAGAGTGCTGATGGGAGGGAGGAGCAGCTGGGTGGCGGGAGCGGGGCGGCGAATGGGCTGACAGGGGGCGGGGCCGCAGGGAGGCAGCGGCGGGAAAAGTGCGGCGAAAGTTACCGGCTCAGCAGCGGCTGAGACCGGGGGCAGGCGGAGGCAGTAAGCGGGCAGGTCAAGCAGGAGACAGCAGCAGGAGACCAGGGTGAGCAGGCGGCAGCGGCGTGGGGGCGACCTAACCTGAAGGCAGGGTCAGAGGTCGCTCCCTGCGCCGCTCCGCGATCTCCTTAAGAGTGCTGATGGGAGGGAGGAGCAGCTGGGTGGCGGGAGCGGGGCGGCGAATGGGCTGACAGGGGGGCGGGGCCGAAGGGAGGCAGCGGCGGGAAAAGTGCGGCGAAAGTGACCGGCTCAGCAGCGGCTGAGACCGGGGGCAGGTGGAGGCAGTAAGCGGGCAGGTCAAGCAGGAGACAGCAGCAGGAGACCAGGGTGAGCAGGCGGCAGCGGCGTGGGGGCGACCTAACCTGAAGGCAGGGTCAGAGGTTGAGCATCTCTGCCATAGAACTCTTGTCTCCGTGAGTCCGGCAGCAGTGTGCTCTGAGCTGGGAATGAGGGTGCTTCCAGTTAGGTTGCTGCAACCCAGCGCAGGGAGAGCGCTGGATTCATGCTAATCGTGGGTTTGCTGTTTGTGCTCTAGCCCCAAGTCGGCGTATGTTTAGCGGTGGGCTCCTGTCCCTAAGTCAGCGCGGGGCTGACCAACATGGTGCTTGCCCTCCTGAGGGTGGGCCACCAACATCCAGTCCCCGCAGCTGCCCCCACCCCGGGGCGACCAGAGTAGCCCGTGTGACGCCGCAATCCTCGGGCAGCAGGAAAGTATGGCACTCTGGTGGCTTTGTCCTGGTCTTACGCGGGCAGCAGTAGTGGCATCTTCAACATCCTGAGGGATGGAGCAAGACCTCCCGTGGATGAACGCCCTGAGGGGTCATTGTTGTGCTCCACTCATGCACCAGAGGATCAATTGCCAAAGCCCGGAGGGGACCACTGTTACCGTAGATCCCGGGATCCGAGCGCATTGGTGCTCCCACGTCTGCCTTTATTACCCAGAGTGCACCAATGCTCCTACGAGTACTAGCGACATGCCTGGGGAGTAGTGCCATCGTGCTGCGCTCCCTTTGTGGGTGGACCTGTGTCCTGCTGAAACTCCTGCCCTGGGGAGCTGCCATTGTCTTCAGCAGCTGCACCACGTGTTCACGGGCAGATGTATCTGGTATTTCAGTATGCAGGAGTGGGGGTGGCAGACAAGATTCCCCAACACCATTACCTACATTGGTGCCTTCCCCCCTTTCTAGACAGAACTTACCTTGTGGGGTATTTTTCTGTCACCTGATGGGGTGAAACCTCAACGGAGGCCCCCATTGTGCTGAAAACAGGAGACATTCAGGAATTACCATACAACATGTCAAAGAAGTGCAGGTGCGCTGTGGCTTTCATGTTCAGGGTGGAAATTGGTAATTCCTGTGCCTTATTCATTATTGTTGCCATACCAACACCAATAGGTTGATGTAGGTGTTTCTCCCTGTGTTTGTAGTCATTTCCCAACTGCTTCTTACTTATGCCCTGATTTTGTGATGTAGGTTGTGTTCCCTTACATTTCCAGGACTTGCATAGTATGCCCAGCAGCCATGAGTGATTTATGACCTAACCTGCATTTTATGCCCTGATATTATGATTTATGTCGTTTTAGGCCTTTTAATGACAGGATAACGAGTATCATTTCAGGATCTGCATATTATGTACAGTGATAAGGTCTTTGTGACGTGTGCCACTTATAAGTATTTACTTTGGGCACTAACTGATGTTATGGTAATTGTCTGGTTGGCAAAGTGATTTATGATCTATGTGATGTCATGAAAATTGCCTAGATGGCAAAAGGGTTTATGTGCTTGTGGTCTAATGTGTTTTATGTATAATACAAAGGATATTTTTATATAACCTTGGGTGGAGTACCTTTTTGTGGTGTGCCTAGTGTGTTATTGGTGTGTGTGTGTGTGTGTTGAACAAACGCTTTACACATTGCCTCTAGGATAAGCCTGACTGCTCTGCCAAGCTACCAAGGGGGTGAGCAGGGGTTATCTTGGGTGTGTAACTTCCTTACCCTGACTGGAGTGGTGGGTTCTGCCGGGCTGAGGTGCATACCCTAGCCAACCAGAAACCCCATTTCTAACATCTGTTAATACATAATTCCTCAGCTTGCTTTCCTAAGAATCTCCCTTCCTGCTCTTCAACCTCTCTGTAAATGCTTAATGGTTCATTTATTCAGGAAAGGGTGGCATAATGTTGATCCCGTGTATAATCTTTTCCAGCTACCTAAGAGAAATTTCAAGTCATCAATTTCAATGTCTCTGCTTCCTTTGCTATGCCCTTCCCAACAACATACACTTAAAAGGCCTGCCAAACCGTAGTCATCTGCAGCACAGAGACCAGATTGAGGTACAAATATTCAGTGATTGTTTTCCGCAGCTCATTCATGAAAAAGGCATTTAATTAGGATTCTGGTTTAGATATCCATGTTCCAGTGTGTCAGTCCTGCTTACAGTACTGTACCAGAACTATTGGGGAGTGGCCTGATAAGGATTGGCATAGACTGCCAGTGTGCCCAATCTAGGATGTCGGGCCCATAGACACCAGCCAGTAGTCTATTCTTGAGCTTGCATCGTGCACAGTAGATTAATAAATGTATTGTACTGTGGTTGGATGCTGTGCTCACCACTACTGCAGAGCTGATGTTCGTAAGTAGCTCGAGCTTGGGGGTGAGGGCCTGGATGATGATGATGGGGCTTCAAATACATTAAACAATGACTATTATAATGCCATGCAGCCTGAGATTGAACACACAAATATGCTTCTTCATTAGTCTTGTTTGCAATAGTCTGTGTGCAGCATCATATCGCCATCCATTTACCAGCTGCTTTACTCTTGATGCTCACAGGATAATGAATAGGGCAAATAGCTACGTTTGAAGTAGAGAATTTATAAAATGACTCCCTTAAAGTTGCCTGTCAGAACCCCTTTCAGAGGGCCAGGGGACATGCAGGGGTTACTGGGCACAATCGTGGTGGTTGAGGCCTTTTACCCCTGATGTCCCGGGACCCGACCTACTATGGATCCTGAGCAACTGGGCCAAATACCCCTTCTGCACTTGATTCTCAGTGGAAGCTGTGGACGAGCAGTCAAAGGCTCCCTCGGGGGAGGAGGGAGAGAGACAGGGGGGGAGTATAGATACTGGTGAGTGAACATGACTCATAACTCAAAGTGCATACAGTACTAGCAATAAATCAATGTCCAGACAAATCCTTCCTTTTATAAGAAAAAGAAGTATTTTATTTCTAACTCTACACATAACATTTATGAGCAAGAACACAATCCCCTTGAAGTTGGGGCTCTAGTAGTTCTCAGGCAAATCCCTGTCTCACCTTCTAACATGGCCTGGGTGATTCCCCATTCAATCGTGGCCACATCTAGGGAATGCTCACTAATAGGCCATACTCAAGAGTTCTCCTTTGACTCTTTAGGAATTAGTCAAAAGTGTCTATAGTGCTGTAGCAGCGTCAGCAGCGGGTCCCCCCCCCTGGGCTCCACAGGCCCAGTTCTAGTCGTACCTGCTCTGGCTGTATGGAAGCATTCAGTGGTGCAGTGAGTGCTCTCTCTGTGGATGCTCAAAAGTCATGATCCTGTTCTGTGAAGCCAGGCTGCTTGCGCTACATGTGGCAGCACCATGCAGGCACAGGCAATCTCCCTCAAGCAGCAGTGCCAGCTTGTCCCAACGGAGTGCCACTGCTCCACGAAGTTGCGGCAAGTCACTCTTTGAATCACGGGGGTATTTAATCCTCCAGCTCCTGACTGGAGCCAAGCGACAGTAAAACATCTCCGGCAGAGTCCTTTAAGTTTGTGGGGGAATTAGTAAGGTGCAGGTATTAGTGTGCGGGCTTGACCAGCAAGTCACAGCTGCAATCTTCTGTCTGGAAAACAACCCAAACTTCTAGCAATGTTAGTACAGGCAGCCTCTTCCAGCATACAGGGTTCCCGCGGTAGGGCTTCTCACTGGACTTCGCTCCCTCCAACGTTCTCCTCTTCCTCACAGGGTACTCGGGTCTTGGCAAGCAGGCAGGCACTGGTGCTCTATGCTCCAGAGGAGGTGATCTTGGTTTTCCCAGGGTGATGTCCACTCACCCAGCAGGTAGACTAGCCGACCTTTGTCCCTAGTCCTGGTCACAGGCAGAAGTCCTGCACAGCTTCCCCTTCTCAAACAGCCCGGCCAGCTGCTTGGCAGACAACACATTTTGTGGTCTCAACCTCCCCTTCTTCTAGTCCATTTCCAGACACCAAATGTGATTTAGAGTCTGAGTCTTTGAAGTTTTATGTTGGGGTTCTGCATCTTTTGAAGTGTACATTTTTCATTTTCTTCTTCCCTCTTGAAAGACTCTCTGACACAGCAGGAAAGACTCTGAAGTTGATAGACCCACAACACAGTTCATAGGAGTGACCAGGGTTCACACCTGGATGTCAGCCACAGTGATATGTGCATCAAAAGGTTAATCCTGTCTCCAGGCCCCACTCATTATGATTCCCTTATTAACCCAATCTCCTTCTGAGATGTGTCGAGGCTACTTCCTTGTGATCTATCACTGAATCAAAGAGTACCCTTTTGAATTGTAAATGGGGAGTCTATTCCTCCCTTTCTTCAGTATCTGTTCCACCCATCTCTAAGAAATGCAGAAATACACAAATCCATCTAGGGTGGTCCTCTACTCCTCATGTCTTCACCAGGCAGGCCTGGGCTTCTCAAAATGGATCCGAAGGTCTTCCATGTAGGGTACCATTGCAGGCACACATACACCTAGTACACATTCACAGCACACTTATTGGCCAGCACTGTTACCTCCATGCATTGTGCCATTACAGCTACACATACATTCAGCACACACACTCAGTCTGTGTGCACTGTTCAGTACTGAAGCTTTTCTGTATTGTTCCAAGGTGTGCTATTTGCAAACACACGCACTGCCAGCACACATACTCACAATGTGCACACTGCACAACAATTCACCCTTCATGTGTTGTACTTCATGCAAGCACACATACACTCAGCACATGCTTCCATTGCGCATGCACTGCACAGTGCTACATCTCTCATTTGATGAATTCCCCACAGCCAAAAATACACTCACCACATGCACTAACCACACATATACTGTACGGTATTACTCTATCCCTGTCCTGTACCTTTCCCAGGCACACATACATCCAGGGCAGAGTTACTACTCTTACACTGTGCAGCACTCCACATCTACCTGACATATGCCATGGGTGAGTACAAGGTGAGTACGCCATGGGCAAGCAGCGGAACGTTTAAAAAGGTGAGTGAGATTGTAGGCCTCACTCCACTGACAAAGGGTAAAAACGACCTGTTCAGTACTACTGATCAGTACACCGTATGCTGCCACCACCACATTTTTGCTGTTTAACTCTTGGTGATGGCAATAGCCTTTCACCACTTTGAGGGTAGTGCTTTGGACACCACTCTTGGTCCAACAAGACTGCGATCTGTGAGACAGGCCTATGTCAAGGCACACACACATTATCCATGTTATCTAAGACAAACAAATCAGCAATAGGGATCCAGACAACAGTAGAGTTGGCTACTAAAGGCAGGGGTACATGTCTAACCATGCAGAAGACTTTTCCACCCCAACATTGTCATTTCAATTATTCCCACTGCCCCGACACATTGTAACCATAATTTCTTAAGTCATAAATGTGAGGTACTGAGTAATGCACCATGAGAAGAACTTTACATTTTAGACAAGTCAAAATGAAAAAGTAAATCAAATTATTATGGCAAAGTTTTGAAACAAGAAACCTCAATAAATGAACATTAGCAGGCATGAAGCAAAGGTGAGAAAAAGATGATGGTGTGAGGATGGATGAAATTAAGGTTAAAATATCTTGAGGTGTGGTTGAGGAGAAGGTACAATTCAAGTGAAGTTCAAGTCAGGCTAAGTTAAGAGGAAGGTTGCAGAAAGTGTCCGGGGCATTTGTTTGAGGCTGAGCTATGGTTTAGGTGAATTTGAGCCAAAATTGACGTAAAGATGGATTGTGCGAGATTATCCTGATGCGAGGTTGAGCTGAGAATGTGAGATTTAGATGGAGTTGATGTAAAGTTGAGGTGTATGTTAAGATTAGATGAAGAGGGGCAACCATGAGGCTGGGGCAAGCTTGTTGTGAAGGCAGATTAAACGGGATTTAAAGGAAGGAATTGGTGATCACAGGTCAGAAATGGACACTCTAAAAGATCACCTTCAGATTCTGGTGCATTTACATTGCAAGAAGATGAATCAGATTTTCCATCAATTGTCCTAGACTTGAAATAAAGGGGAGACCATGTTGGCTCATAATGTACCTGGTAATAAATTACTGACTCAGCTCTTTGCACTGCATGGCTTGTTCATTTCAATCTACAAAACTCTTTGACATAGTTTCTGCTTTCTGAACTCCATTATCCACCTTCGGAATAATAAGGGAAAGTAAACTGTAGGAGAGTAGGATCTGCTTCACATGGGTACCCCCACTTTTTGCTGATGCTTCACTGTTTTTCGACATTAGTCTGGCTGGGGCCCTGCTAATCAGAACCCCAGCCTAGCTGCTTTCTCTCTAAAATGGTTTCCATGTGCCTTAGGCACATCACTGATTGGAATCTGGAGTGCCCTTATAAGTCCCTAGTATATGGTATACTATGTACCAAGGGCATAGGTACCTCAGAGGCCTGCCAGGGGCTGCAGCATGTATTATGCCACCCCTGGAAGGCCATCCAAACTGACACCACAGGTCTGCTACTGCAGCCTGGGTAAGGCGGTGCATGCACCCCTTACTGTGATATAGGTTACCTATATCACGAAATACATACACACATATAAACCTATAAGTCACTCCTAAGGCAGGCCTTATCAATCCTAAAGGCAGAGTGCATGGTTCCTATGTGAGAGGGTGCCCCTGCATGAGCAGGGCCCCTCTGCAGCGTTCGGAGACCATCTCTGATGCTGTTTGTAGTGCAGCCTGACCATATACTCTTAAGCGCATTATATCCTCGCGGTAAAATGCTAACTTTGGAATGGCTGCACCTAAACATGTCGTGTTTGGTGTCAAACATCTTGGAATACTACCCCCCGCCAATCCTGGCAGCGGGGGTAGCATTCCACCCTTCTAGAGGGAAAGACATGTTAACTCTGACGAGTCCGGTAACTTCTTTCCAGAGCCCTGGCATCACAAAATGGATGCTGCTGCCACAGACACGAGTCTGGCCTCCTGCTGCTGGACGAAACTCCGGCAGGGGAGGCCTGGACAATAGGTTTCCTGTCCCAGGGAGGTGTGACCACCTCCCCAGACAGGATAATGTGTATTGGGGCTGGGCGGGAGCACTTTCGGATGCTTTGAAGTCCTGCACTGGGGGCACATTTGGTGTCCCTAGTGCATACCCCAGTTCAAACCGGATCAGGGGCTTGCAGCCCCTGCTTTGGCGCGAACTGGACAAAGGGAAAGGGGTGTAGCCACCCCTCTGCCCTGACCCACCCATAGGTGGGGCCACAGAGTAGTCCAACCCCTATTTTTAGAATAAAGGTAGGAACCCAGTCCTTAGGACTTTAGATTATACCTGGACGAAACTCTGACACTGAATCCTGGACCTTCGACGCTCTACGACAAGATTAGAGGACTGAAGAATCTCCCTTGGGGTCAAGGAGTGACTCCCCTGCTTGGCAGGCACCAAAGAAGCATCTGTCCAGTTCGCATTACTGAAGCTCCCGTCGGACGCCGAAGTCATCGCATCACCAGAGGTGGATTCTCAGACTTCCCCGAGGCTACCCTGAGTCCCCAGCAAAGCTGAGGCCCGTGGCTATCGTGGGTGACTTGAGACCGTGACCCCTGGACACCGAGCACATTTTCAAGTGCACCATCTTCTGGGTCTCCCAAGAAGTCGTGCTTTGGGCTCCGAGTAGCCCTAGCCTCCAGCACTACCTGCACCGAAGATCACTGGCCCCCCTCCACGAGTGTCCTGCAAGCCAGCTCCACGTGCGGCGTCACGAGGCTCCTTCGCGGTCGCTAGCCCGTTGGCTAGTAGCCCTTAACGAAGGCCAATCTTTTCCTTACTTGGCATCCTGGTTGCTCCAGGCCTGCCCTCACTTACCCTCGCTGGGTGAGTTCCACAGACCTTGCTGGTCTGCACCATCGACGATCTTCATCTTACTCGAGACTTGCTGTTGCCAAGGCTTGTTGGGTCCAATCCGGTCGCCAATACCTCAGTACTCGACAGACATCGAGCACCAGCCTGAATCCTGCTCCTGGTTGCCGACAACGCCTCCCGGACCTCGTGGCTGAAGAGTCAAGATGACCGTCAACGCACCTGAAGCACTCGACATCGGTGGGCATCTGTCCATCGCCTTCCTGGTCACTGGCTAGTGACCCAGACTCTGTCCCCTCTGCTTTCAGGTTCACCAGAACTCCGATCCACTCTTGGATCCACCCGGACACTTTTCTCTTGGCCGCCAGCAGCACTTTGCAGCAGATCGCCATTCGAATCGACGACGAAACCCGACCCCGAAAGGCACCTATGCACCCGGCTTCCCTGGGTGAGGTAACACGAGTACTCCGGTGCTCCCGTGGGTAGAGACTCTTCAAAGTCCTAGATCTCAAAGGGTTTTGTCCTAGTCCTCTTTTAAGTGTCCCTTTCCTCTATTTTCCCGATCCCGACTTTCTCCATAGAAGTTAACGGCGTATCGCGGTTGTGTATTTACACTGCACGCGTCTCCCGTGGGTCCCCTGTGTCACTACCTTGGGTGGTTCCTTGTGGTCCAAGCACTTCTAGAGGCTCTAGGCCTAGTGTCTAGTTCAGTCGTGGTTCGCATACCACTTTATTGGTATATGGTTTGGTACGCCCCTAGGGCCCAAATGTGTATTTGTGCTATTACTGTGATTTAAGATCTTATAACTTATGTACTTCGAACTCTAGCCTCATAAAGAGACTAGAGGGGTGTGTTTAGTAATAAATACATATATTTTGAATATATACCTGGTGTGGTGCTCTTTCATTTGGTCACTCAAGGGATTATAGACTGGTAAAACAAGCTGCTTTACATTCCTTCAAGACTTAGCCTGAAGGCTGCTCTCCATAGCTACCACTAGGATAGCTTTCAATAAGGTTGTCTTTAACCTATCTACCATAAGAGTCGATTTGGACTGGTGCAAGGTGCCCACTATAATTAGTGGACAGCATATGCCAGGCCAACTTCTCACATTGGTGTGCAGCGTGTGGGATTCCAGCTTGCTATTGTTTTACCAGATAATCTCAATTGAATTGATCAACTGAAAACCACTAAAAGGTACCTAAGGTACATATAATTTAAGCTTAGAATAACAGTAAGTTCTACTGAACTTAGAGTTGTGTGTTAAGGGATAGCACAACCCTTTCTACAACTCAAGAGAGTTTAGTAGGCCACACTAGAGTAGGTAGTGCATACACCACACCACACTAGTAATGTCTTTAAGGGTAGGATCTAAAGAATCCTTGCAGGAAGCCATTGAGCTTCCACCCTCCAAGTATGATACACTCCCATTCTTGGAATTGAGAGCTTTATGCAACTTGAGAAAAATAAGGACAGGCCAAAGCCCCACCACCCAACACCTCAAGGAGTTGTTGGTGGCTTATGACCTTAGTAAGCCTGTAGGGACTGAAGGGGTAGGAGCTGAGGGTGGGGCAGAAGAAGAGGAGGAGGCCAGGGGTACCAATACCCCCAGCCCCCCCTCTGAAACTGGCCAGGAGGGTGACAATGACCCTGACCTAGATAACCCAATCCCTCCTGTGGAAGATGATGAGGATGATCAGAATGATGCCCTCTTTGTCCCCCAGGAAGGATTAAGAGTGTGCCCAGAAGGTCTAGGTCTCCTTCTCAGGAGTCTAACCACTCTGGCACCTCTATAGGGAGCTCTGTCTCATCTCATAGGAGAGAATCCTCTCATGAGAGAAGAAAGAGGCTAGTCCAGTATGAGGAAACTCAGCTGGAACTCAGAAAAAAGCAATTAGCTTTAGATAGAGAATCCCTAGATCTCCTTAGAGAGAGAAGAAAGTTGGGACTAGAGTCCCATGGTGGCAGCCATGTCCCTAGAGATAGGGAAAGGTCCTATGACCATAGGAACCTGAGCAAGATTGTCCCTCCCTACCAGAGTGGGGATGATATCCACAAATGGATAACTGCTTTAGAAAGGGCCTGTAAAGTACAGAAGGTCCCTCAGGAGCAGTGGGCAGCAATCTTGTGGCTCTCCTTTGCTGACAAAGGTAGAGACAAGCTCCTCACTGTTAGAGAGGAGGATGCTGACAATTACAAGGTCTTGAAGAGTGCTCTTATTGATGGGTTTGGCCTAACCACTGAACAGTACAGGTTGAAGTTCAGAGACACCCAAAAGCACAGACTCAAGACTGGGTAGACTATGTGGATTGTTCTGCCAAGGCTCTGGAAGGCTGGTTGATGGGCAGTAAGGTGTGTGACTTCTCAGGATTGTATAATCTGATAATGAGGGAGCAGATTCTTAATAACTGTCAAAATCAGCTGTTGCATCAATACCTGGTAGACTCTGATCTGACCTCTCCCCAAGAATTGGGAAAGAAGGCAGACAAATGGGTCAGGACCAGGGTGAAGCAGAAGGTACAGAACCAAGGTGGGGAAACCAAGAAGCAAGATGCTAAGAACTCTGACAAGGGTGGGGAGAAGGGTAAAGATCAAAAGTCTTCATCAGGCCCCCAAAAATCTTCTTCTGGTGGGGATTCCCAGTCTACCAAGGGTAAAGGCCAAAGAAAACCATGGTGCAAGGTCTGTAAGCAAAAGACCCACTGGACCAGTGATTGCACCAAGTCCAAAGACTCCAGTCCAGCACCCACCAATGCCCCTAAGGCACCTGTTCCCCCTAGTACAGTTGGTGGAAGTGCTCCAGCAAAGGGTTTAGTAGGGTTCACCCTGGGAACTGAGTTGGGCTCTGACTTAGTCAGGGAACTGACTCAGGCTGTGTTAGTCTGTGATGGAGGCATGGATGTGACCTCCACTGTGAGTCCCAGTAATCTGGGCAAGTACAGACAACAGCCTTTAATTAATGGACGTGAGGCTTTGGCATTTAGGGACACAGGGGCAAGTGTCACAATGGTGACACAAGACCTTGTGCTACCTGGGCAAGTTATGCTTGGTGAGATGTACCAAGTGACCAATGCTAGCAATGTCAGAACAGACCATACTCTGGCAGTTGTTAACTTCTCCTGGGGAGGGGTAACTGGCCTTAAGAAGGTTGTGGTAAGTGCAAACCTACCAGTCGAATGCTTGCTTGGCAATGACTTAGAGACTTCTGCTTGGGCAGAAGTGGAGCTCAGGACCCATGCAGAAATGCTGGGGATCCCTGCAGATGTGTTTGCTGTGACCAGGTCACAAGCCAAAATGTCTAGCACTGAACAGGCCTTGGATTCTGGAAAAATGGACCAAGTGCCTTCCAAGAGGAGGAGTAGTAGGGTTAAGGCAGTGCCTTCCCCCTTGGCTCAGGAGGAAGATCAATCCCTTGAGGGGATGATCTCAGCCCTGAAGAAGGAACTGTCCCAGAGGAACTGGAACCTGACCAGGTTGAGTTCTTGGGGACAGGGGGACCTTCTAGGGCAGATCTGAGCCAGGAGCAGCAGAGCTGCCCCTCCCTTGAACCCCTCAGACAGCAAGCTGCTGCTGAGGCTGCTGGGAAAGCTAGTGGTCCCCATACAGTGTATTGGGATGATGGACTCCTGTACTCAGAGAGTAGAGACCCCAAGCCTGGTGCTACCAGGAGGTTGGTTATACCTCTGAAGTTCAGGGGCTTCCTATTGACCCTAGCCCATGATATTCCCTTAGCAGGTCACCTGGGCCAGAACAAGACTTGGGACAGAATTGTCCCTCACTTTCACTGGCCCCACATGTCTGAAGACAGCAAGGAGTTTTGTCGCTCCTGTGTAACCTGCCAAGCCAGTGGCAAGGCAGGTGGCACTACAAAGGCCCCCTGATACCACTACCTGTGGTGGGGGTGCCCTTTGAAAGGGTAGGGATTGACATTGTTGGTCCCATGGATCCCCAAACAGCATCTGGGCACAGGTTTATCCTGGTGGTAGTGGATCATGCCACCAGGTACCCAGAAGCTATTCCCCTCAGGACCACTACAGCACCTGTGGTGGCAAGGGCCCTCCTGGGAATCTTCTCAAGAGTGGGCTTTCCTAAGGAGGTAGTATCAGACAGGGGTGCTAACTTCATGTCTGGGTACTTAAAAGCAATGTGGAAGGAGTGTGGAGTGACTTATAAGTTCACCACACCCTATCACCCACAATGCAATGGTTTAGTTGAGAGATTCAACAAAACCTTGAAGGGCATGATTAAAGGGCTCCCAGAAAAGCTTAGGCGTAGATGGGACATACTCTTGCCCTGCCTTTTATTCGCATATAGGGAGGTGCCTCAGAAGGGGTTGGTTACAGCCCTTTTGAACTTCTGTTTGGCCACCCTGTGAGGGGTCCACTGTGCTTGGTGAAGGAAGGATGGGAGTTACCTCTCAAGCCCCCAAAGCAAGATATAGTGGACTATGTACTTGGTCTCCGCTCCAGGATGGCTGAGTACATGAAAAAGGCAACCAAAAACCTTGAGGCTAGCCAGGAACTTCAGAAGGCCTGGCATGACCAAAAGGCTGTTCTGACTGTTTACCAGCCAGGACAGAAGGTGTGGGTGTTGGAGCCAGTGGCCCCAGCAGCTCTCCAAGACAAATGGAGTGGGCCCCACACTATTGTTGAACAGAAGGGTGAGGTCACTTATTTAGTAGACCTAGGAACACCCAGGAGTCCCCACAGGGTTCTCCATGTCAACAGGTTAAAACCATATGTGGACAGGGCAGACATGGGCTTGCTCATGGCTACTGATGAAGGGCAGGAGGAAGAGAGTGACCCACTCCCTGACCTGCTCTCACAGAACCCTGACGATGGGTCAGTTGATGGTGTAGCCTTGGCAGGCAGCCTCACTACCCAGCAACAAACTGATTGCAGGCAAGTCCTCAATCAGTTTCGACATATGTTTTCACTGACACCCAGTCAGACCACCTGGTGCACTCATGAAGTGGACACTGGGGACAGTCTGCCTATTAAAAACAAGATTTATAGGCAACCTGACCATGTCAGGGACTGTATCAGGACTGAAGTCCAGAAAATGTTGGAATTGGGAGTAATTGAACCCTCAGATAGCCCTTGGGCTAGTCCAGTAGTCCTAGTACCGAAACCTCACACCAGTGGTGGGAAAAGAGAGATGAGGTTTTGTGTAGACTACAGGGGTCTCAATGCAGTCACTAGGACTGATGCCCATCCAATACCCAGGGCAGATGAGCTCATAGATACTTTGGCCTCTGCCAAATATCTCAGCACATTTGACCTAACAGCTGGCTACTGGCAGATCAGACTAGCTGATACTGCAAAGCCCAAAACAGCATTTTCAACCCCTAGTGGGCATCATCAATTTGTGGTAATGCCCTTTGGTCTGAAAAATGCACCTGCCACTTTCCAGAGGTTGGTGAACACAGTTCTCACAGGACTGGAAGCCTATAGTGCAGCTTATCTATATGATATTGCTGTCTTTAGCTCCACCTGGGAGGATCACCTGGTCCACCTCAGGAATGTTTTACAGGCCCTGCAAAAGGCAGGCCTGACTATCAAGGCCACTAAGTGCCAGATAGGGCAGAGTCAGGTTGTGTACCTGGGCCACCTTGTGGGTGGAGGCCAGGTTCAACCTTTGCAGAGCAAGATCCAGACCATCATGGACTGGACTGCTCCCACTACCCAGACTCAGGTGAGAGCCTTCTTAGGCCTGACTGGGTACTATAGGAGATTTGTCAAGGGGTATGGATCAATAGTGACACCCTTGAATGACTTAACTTCTAAGAAAATGCCCAAAAGGTTCAGTGGACAGTTAGCTGTCAAAAGGCATTTGATGACCTCAAGCAGGCCATGTGCACTGCTCCAATTCTGCAGAGTCCTGATTACTCCAAGAAGTTCATTGTTCAAACAGATGCATCTGAGTTGGGGGTAGGGGCTGTACTGTCACAATTGAATGAAGAAGGTCAGGATCAGCCAGTAGCTTTTATTAGCAGAAGGCTGACCCCTAGAGAGAAACGTTGGTCAGCCATAGAGAGGAGGCCTTTGCTGTGGTCTGGGCTCTGAAGAAGTTGAGGCCATACTTGTTTGGTACACACTTCCTGGTTCAGACAGACCATAAGCCCCTCTTATGGCTAAAACAAATGAAGGGTGAAAACCCCAAACTGCTTAGGTGGTCCATTTCCCTACAGGGGATGGACTTTACAGTGGAACATAGGCCTGGGAGTAACCATGCGAATGCAGATGGACTCTCTAGGTATTTCCACTTAGAACATGAAGACTTAACTGGGCAAGGTTAGTTTAATGTCCCTACGTTTGGGGGGTTGTGTAGGAGAGTAGGATCTGCTTCACAGATTTTCCATCAATTGTCCTAGACTTGAAATAAAGGGGAGACCATGTTGGCTCATAATGTACCTGGTAATAAATTACTGACTCAGCTCTTTGCACTGCATGGCTTGTTCATTTCAATCTACAAAACTCTTTGACATAGTTTCTGCTTTCTGAACTCCATTATCCACCTTCGGAATAATAAGGGAAAGTAAACTGTAGGAGAGTAGGATCTGCTTCACATGGGTACCCCCACTTTTTGCTGATGCTTCACTGTTTTTCGACATTAGTCTGGCTGGGGCCCTGCTAATCAGAACCCCAGCCTAGCTGCTTCCTCTCTAAAATGGTTTCCATGTGCCTTAGGCACATCACTGATTGGAATCTGGAGTGCCCTTATAAGTCCCTAGTATATGGTATACTATGTACCAAGGGCATAGGTACCTCAGAGGCCTGCCAGGGGCTGCAGCATGTATTATGCCACCCCTGGAAGGCCATCCAAACTGACACCACAGGTCTGCTACTGCAGCCTGGGTAAGGCGGTGCATGCACCCCTTACTGTGATATAGGTTACCTATATCACGAAATACATACACACATATAATCCTGGCGGCGGGGGTAGCATTCCACCCTTCTAGAGGGAAAGACATGTTAACTCTGACGAGTCCGGTAACTTCTTTCCAGAGCCCTGGCATCACAAAATGGATGCTGCTGCCACAGACACGAGTCTGGCCTCCTGCTGCTGGACGAAACTCCGGCAGGGGAGGCCTGGACAATAGGTTTCCTGTCCCAGGGAGGTGTGACCACCTCCCCAGACAGGATAATGTGTATTGGGGCTGGGCGGGAGCACTTTCGGGTGCTCTGAAGTCCTGCACTGGGGGCACATTTGGTGTCCCTGTGCATACCCCAGTTCAAACCGGATCAGGGGCTTGCAGCCCCTGCTTTGGCGCGAACTGGACAAAGGGAAAGGGGTGTAGCCACCCCTCTGCCCTGACCCACCCATAGGTGGGGCCACAGAGTAGTCCAACCCCTATTTTTAGAATAAAGGTAGGAACCCAGTCCTTAGGACTTTAGATTATACCTGGACGAAACTCTGACATTGAATCCTGGACCTTCGACGCTCTACGACAAGATTAGAGGACTGAAGAATCTCCCTTGGGGTCAAGGAGTGACTCCCCTGCTTGGCAGGCACCAAAGAAGCATCCGTCCGGTTCGCATTACTGAAGCTCCCGTCGGACGCCGAAGTCATCGCATCACCAGAGGTGGATTCTCAGACTTCCCCGAGGCTACCCTGAGTCCCCAGCAAAGCTGAGGCCCGTGGCTATCGTGGGTGACTTGAGACCGTGACCCCTGGACACCGAGCACATTTGCAAGTGCACCATCTTCTGGGTCTCCCAAGAAGTCGTGCTTTGGGCTCCGAGTAGCCCTAGCCTCCATCACCACCTGCACCGAAGATCACTGGCCCCCACTCCACGAGTGTCCTGCAAGCCAGCTCCACGTGCAGCGTCACGAGGCTCCTTTGCGGTCGCTAGCCCGTTGGCTAGTAGCCCTTAACGAAGGCCAATATTTTCCTTACTTGGCATCCTGGTTGCTCCAGGCCTGCCCTCACTTACCCTCGCTGGGTGAGTTCCACAGACCTTGCTGGTCTGCACCATCGACGATCTTCATCTTACTCGAGACTTGCCGTTGCCAAGGCTTTTGGGTCCAATCCGGTCGCCGACACCTCAGCACTCGACAGACATCGAGCACCAGCCCGAATCCTGCTCCTGGTTGCCGACAACGCCTCCCGGACCTCGTGGCTGAAGAGTCAAGACGACCATCAATGCACCTGAAGCACTCGACATCGGTGGGCATCTGTCCATCGCCTTCCTGGTCACTGGCTAGTGACCCAGACTCTGTCCCCTCTGCTTTCAGGTTCACCAGAACTCCGATCCACTCTTGGATCCACCCGGACACTTTTCTCTTGGCCGCCAGCAGCACTTTGCAGCAGATCGCCATTCGAATCGACGACGAAACCCGACCCCGAAAGGCACCTATGCACCCGGCTTCCCTGGGTGAGGTAACACGAGTACTCCGGTGCTCCCGTGGGTAGAGACTCTTCAAAGTCCTAGATCTCAAAGGGTTTTGTCCTAGTCCTCTTTTAAGTGTCCCTTTCCTCTATTTTCCCGATCCCGACTTTCTCCATAGAAGTTAACGGCGTATCGCGGTTGTGTATTTACACTGCACGCGTCTCCCGTGGGTCCCCTGTGTCACTACCTTGGGTGGTTCCTTGTGGTCCAAGCACTTCTAGAGGCTCTAGGCCTAGTGTCTAGTTCAGTCGTGGTTCGCATACCACTTTATTGGTATATGGTTTGGTACGCCCCTAGGGCCCAAATGTGTATTTGTGCTATTACTGTGATTTAAGATCTTATAACCTATGTACTTCGAACTCTAGCCTCATAAAGAGACTAGAGGGGTGTGTTTAGTAATAAATACATATATTTTGAATATATACCTGGTGTGGTGCTCTTTCATTTGGTCACTCAAGGGATTATAGACTGGTAAAACAAGCTGCTTTACATTCCTTCAAGACTTAGCCTGAAGGCTGCTCTCCATAGCTACCACTAGGATAGCTTTCAATAAGGTTGTCTTTAACCTATCTACCATAAGAGTCGATTTGGACTGGTGCAAGGTGCCCACTATAATTAGTGGACAGCATATGCCAGGCCAACTTCTCACATAAACCTCAAAGGGGCAGTAGTTCTTTTACTCACAAATTTGTTGAAGGTTTGCGTGGACATTAGAAGCCAAGCTAAAAAGCTAGCTTTAGTGTGGTGTGTTGTTACCATCATCTTATATTGCAACTGGTTGGATCACTGATTCTACCAACACCGGTGCTGTTAAAATCCTTCTCAAAAAGTACCATTGTAAAAGTGAGCTATTGAAATACATGAAGGCCGATCATTAACCAGAGTACCTTTATCGTTCCATTTCCTAAAGATTTGAATTGAAAAATAGGAATGAATAGTGAATTTTTACTGTAGCCTCTTCCTTAACAATAAAGGTTACATAATTTAAAAGTGAGAGTCTATATGTCAATTTGCTTCCTTTATTACAACTTTAAAGAAGCAGAGGCTGCATTCATAATATTACCAAAGATAATTGATCACGTCATTTCATGTACAGTAGACAGTATCAGTGGCAGTAGGTATTCACAGAGAGTAACTTTCAGCTGGAAATGGTTCTTGGTGCTGAAAAGAAGTACTGTTCCTGATGAACTACGAATTAAAAAGAAAGATTTTTAAGGCCTTTCTAAATTGAGAGAGAGACTGATACATTCAAAGCAGATTAGGTTGTATTCTCTTCAACATGTAAAAGCATCTAGTAGGTTATTCACCACTCCCTTGTAGGTTTTGGTGGAATGATTCACAGCTACCAGTTAGCACACTATCCTGCATAGTGGTGCTCATTGCTTGAGCACGGGCGATACCACCCTCTCTTCATTATGGTGTAAAGGGGCATGATGGCATATATGTGCTCTACAGTCGTGGTGGTGGACAAAACACCAAGAAGAATTGCATTGGTCATTGTGGTGGTGGTTTCCTATCTCAACTACTGCAACAACAAATACATGGAGGACTTATGCAAAACCATCTCTAAATTTCAAGGTTTGCCGGACAATGATGCTCGCCTCACTTCAACCTAAAGTTAGCCATAAAATCCCTGGTTTGACTCCAGCACAAAGAGCCTTGAAGTCACCTGCCCTAGCTCCGAAGCCCTTAAACAAGTGGACCTATGACCCTTCCATCCGCACCAGTCCACCAAATGGTAAGGCCTTCCTGAAACCGCATCCTCTTTACAAGGTGAGGTATAAGTGCTCAGAGGGACAACCATGCACTACAAGGCTCAACTCTGAAGCCAACTACACAACATTAATCAAAGCAGTGAAGGGCCACCTTCTTCTTTCAGCCTACAGTCGCTGGTCCCTTTGACTGACCTTCTATGTGTGAAAAGGCCATATGATACATCACGTGTGAACTAGACATGCCATATGCATGTAAATGAATCTTAAAGTGCTTGTGCACAGAAGGGGTGATACATACATAAGTATTTCCTGCAATACTTATGCTAACAATGAGCAATGCTTAATTTCTTGCAATGCTTATGCAAATAATAAATCACTCCTTCAATGCCTGTGTGAGCAATTCCTGCAATGCCTCCATAAACAATTTTTGCAATGGGTGTGTGTACATTTCCTGCAATGCTTATGCAAGCAATAAATAATTCCTGCAATGCATGTGTAAACAATCCTGCAAAACTTCTGAAAACGAGTCCTGGAATGCATGACTGAGGCCTGCAATGAACAATTCCAACAACGTGCGCTTAAAGAAGCGCCCAGAGCAAGGGCGTAGTGAATATCAGCTTAAGCGAGGTTGCCAGTAGGGCAGAATACATTTTTTTATGGCCCCTTTTTATCTGTCATCTGCGGTTCGTAGTACTGGAAGAATAATTACCATGACACAGGTGTGTGATAGGGGCCAAGGGTTGCAAAAGTAGCCAAAAAAACAGTGACAGACAGAAAGAGAAAGTATGTAAACGGTAAAGAAAAAATAAGTCAGAGCAAATAAAGTGAGAGAGTGGAATGAAGGAAGGAGAATACAATGCAAATAAGAAGAGAAAGATAGAAAATAAAAAGAGAGCAGAATGGAAAAAGGCTCAAAAGAAGAAAGAAAGATGGAAAGAAATAAAAAAGGACGAAGGAAGAAGATGGAAGGAACAAATAAAACGAAAAATGGAAGGAGAAAAAGAAATAAGGAGAGCTGGAAAATAGAATGAAATAATGGAAAGAAGAAATGGGAGACAGAAGTAAGGGCAAAGGAAGGAAAAAAGAGGAAGTATTAAATTGAAGGAATACATAAAAAGGATAGAATCAAGGGCGGAAGGAAGGATGAAAGGATGATAAGAAGAACAGAAGGAACAAGAAAATAATGAATTACAAAAAGGATGGAAGAAGGAAAGTAAATGACATTTAATATAAACAAGGTCAGAAAGATAAAAAACAATGAGAGATGGAACGAAAGATGAAAGAGGAATGAAAGAAGAACGCAAAAAATATAAATAAATGTTAATAGAAAGCATTAAAGATGGATGAAAAGGAGGGCAGGATAAAAGAAACAAGCATTGGCATAGCCAATAGGTCTCGCCTTTGGGACCTTATTAAGTGTTTAGCCATGCAACAGTTGATGTTGTTGCACCAAGGATATTGTGCTGCATAACTAAATACTTATAAGGTCCCAAAGGTGAGACCTATTGGCTATGCCAATGCTTGTTATGAGCATGCAAGATTGTCAATACTCAACTTCATAGGATCTGACAGTTGTTGGGAGCGTGGTCAATGTTCTGATGGATCTTGTATTTTGAAATGATTATTTACAGCAACATGAAAATGCTGGATGCATCTGCACAGTGCCACACTCAACTTATTAGAGACATCCAGTATTCTTCAATTTTCACTGCTTATTGTGAGGGCCACTGCAATAATGGGATTACGTGGACGCGCCTTTTTTCCCCCCAGATAAACATGCATTTGCCGCATTGGCCGCTTAACCCATCTGCTGCATTATCTGCAGATGTTAGCAAAACAAGTGTTTCTAGCTCAAACTAATCACAAGTTACTAAAAACATGGCAACGTGTTCACGTGCAGCGGAAGGCCCCGTTGCATAGGTTCACTAGTATTTAGTTGTCAAACTAGCATTAATGAAGTTACATTTTTGCCCGACTGTATAACCACCTTTAAAAAGTACAAAATAATGAAGTGATAACAAAACGTGCTGCATAATTTGCCATTTCATGCTGCATAATTTAGTCAACTATGCCTCAATCCGATATTCCACTGTCACATCATTTCGGTAACCCTCCTGATTAAAGCACCTGCTTGTCACACAGGCATTATAGTGAACGTGGGGAGTATTCTGCTGAGGCAGGAATGTAATGCTCTGATCACCAAGATCAACTGAAGGGCACTCCCGCAGGGGTGTGGATAGCACGGGCACCTGAAGAGTCAATTCAAGCTGCCACCCAAAGGAATAGTATTTAAGACTGTGGCGCTGCGTCAATAGGATGAGTGAACATCTGGATATGCACGTGTACTGTTTTTCCTCCACATCTAACTTGCTTTGGAATCCATGTTTGTTGTGGATTATTCCTTGGCAGGTTTCAGAAACCTCTGAACTTTGTGCTATTGAGTTGCATTGCACAAGGACAGGCCTGTGCGCAAGAGGGGTAGGTGTCGGGTTGCCAGGGGAACTGTTCAGCGCACCCCCTGCATCAATGTGAGTGCCTAGGAAGGCGCGAGGCGGGTGACGGGCACAACCAGCTCACTGCATTATTACACAAGGACAGGTCTGTGCGAGTGAGGGGCAGGCGACAGGCACAACCAGCTCACTGCATTATTACACAAGGACAGGCCTGTGCGAGTGACGCTGAGACGCCAGGCTGTGACACGTGACAACCCAGCTCACTGCATTGCACAAGGACAGGCCTGTGGGAGTACTTGGTACCGGGCAATACCGGCCCATTTAAAGCGCTTAAGGCAGCACAAGTTGTCCCAAGGTTGCTGCGGATATTGCGGTATGGTACCAGAGGTGCAGCAGTGACATTCATAATACTCGTGCGGTAGAAAGAGCCAAGTGCATTGGAAAAGTGAATATATAAAGCAGATGTTGAGCATCAGAGTAGGAGAAGTCCACTAATATTTCTAGAAGTGATCTGGTATGAATTCTGCATCGGTTTTTAAATGATAACTCAATAAAAGCAAAACAAATAGGTTGTTGGTGGTCTTTATGAACAACCATCTAAACTATTATCTAGGTATTACTGTTATATTGAAGAAATATTTAAAACTTACTAATCTAGGCGAAAGTAGAGAACATTTGGGTTGGACAGGATGCACAGTCGAGTGCAGAACTCTGGCCCAGATGATGTCCATACACGAGTGGCCAAGATTGTGCGCTGAAGTGCCTTGCAATGTAATAGCACTTCACACACACCCCAGGATTAGCTGTGCAGTAAAACCTCTCTTACACTACATTCAAACTTAAATGTCGCATTTTAATTTTATAGCAGATGAAGTTTGTAAAAACTATATCTTACACTTAACTCAACTGTTTTTTTCTTGATATATTGGATTTTCCTCAGTCCTGATATGCAACCCTTCCACATATGACATGGATGAGGCACACCACAAGCTGCAGGAACACACTGACCACTAACTGACCTCACTTTGGATTCTCAGCTAGATTTCTGTGTGTCTTGTGCTAAGGACACTGACCTGCATTTGATTTCTACACCTTTAATGAATGGCGAAGGTGCTGCAGCATAATAACATTTTATACTAATTCCACTCCTGTCACAAAGAAAAGATCATTGTGCTGTCACGTCAGCCTAGTGAGATAATCTCAATTCTATGGGAACTTCAAATGTTACAAACCACAAATATATTTACCTCCATCCACTGCACCGAGATAGCTACATCTGTCTAATAAAATAATTATACAAGTATACATCATGATAAATCTGATGAAACACAACCTTTCTAGAGCAGTATTATGCTGATTTAAAGAGGCTTACTTGCACCAGTGCAAGCACATTGTGTGTGGCTGGCTTTTGGCTGTTCAAAGAGCATGCTTGAATCGAATGGTACCCAAGAGAGGGTGAGGAACCCCGTCAGAACAAGTGGACCTCTCACCAGGCCGCCTATACCTTGAAGCCAGTGTGCTAGAATTGATTGAATCCTGGATTTGCATGCATACAAGATTTTCCTTTGTTTCCACAACACCTCTAAGGACAACAACCATTTAATCCCAGTGGAGACCACAAAACACCTATCTGGAGACACCTAAACTGAGCTTTTTCAAACATAACTCAAGAATTTACTCCTTTCTACCACACACAAAAGCCGTCTGACTACTGCCCTTCAATAAATCCCAAGACAGGATACTCCAGCAGATATGTGGTGTATCGCAAGTGCATTATAGCCTATGGCACTTGTAATATGGCGGACAACATATCCGTCATGTTTTGACGGCCTGTACCTTCCACCAACCTCTAAATAAGGCCCCAAAATATTCCATCAAATAATCCGTCTGTGTAATTTGGTGAGAAGTGGGTGTTCTGCCTGGCAGTACTGGGAAATGTTACTTACTAAAATCTTCCTGACATTTTCTTACACCATCCTTCCCGCTTATCATTAAGGTGCCAATGTAATGTGCTTGATTGGAAATGTTGTGCATTATCATAGTGGAGGCAGCACATTTAAGCAGCAAAATTGTAAAAGTGTGGCTATGTATCAAAATGCACTAGAAGTGCAAGAACGGGAAGGAACAAAAGACATAGACAGGGCCACAGGAATTATGCGGCAGGTAGGCCCAAATTATGTGACAGAGTCGACCAAATTATGCGGCAAGAAAAAACAAATTATGCGGAGTAATGGGGCACTTTTGTGACTGTATTATTTCATTATTTTGACATTTTCACCGATGTAAACATTGTCTTAACAAAGTCCTTGGTGCCACTTTAACACTCAAATATAGCAATGGGCTACTGAAAGGTTACCAGTCAACCTTTGTCGTGCATTATTAGTAACTTTTCAGCTGTTTGAACATTTATCTTGTTAAAATTTGTAAATTATGAAACAGATGATGGATTATGTGGCAAATTCTGCAAATCCATAATCATGCAAAAGGCAGAATCGCATAATCCCAGTGTCGTGGGCATAGAAGAGAAAGCACTAGGGAATGGAAAAGACACTTGGAACAGGCGGGGAAACAGCAATAGAAATATGAAGTGGCATGGAGACGGGAGACAGGTAAGCAATTAAGGTGATGAGTATTTGTTAGAGAGGGTCTGTATAGAATGGATATCAGCATGTTAGCCCTGCAAAGGTCTGCTAACCCACACCAATCAAGGATGTCTTTCACTTTATAGCCAACCTAATCTCAAACATGACATAAGTTGTCCACATCACGGAATTCTATACGAACTGCACTAACAACTCACTGAAAGAAGTATCAAATGTAAAATCGACTGGCTTCCCTACAAAGTCATTCATTTCCACTATCCTCCATATCTGGCCAATTTACTTACCACGTCTGTAGTAAAGATACTGCATCTCACCACCTCTAAATTCCACACTTCCCTAAACATTAAACTGAGCTTCACTGGGGCAGCGACCAACCTCTGGAACACACACCACACAGAGTTGAGAGCCCATCCCACCCCCTGGCCTTCAGAACTCAATGGAAACTCGTCTTTTCAATATGTACTTAAATTAGATCTTTCTGACACAGCCTCTTCCACGTCCATACCCCCCCAGCCTGCGTGTTTCAGAATGATTGCTTCCCTGAATAGCATCCATATTTTGTTCCCCTGTCCAGAACAACTATGCCTACCAAATGTTTAACTGAATATTTGTGTATGTTTGTTGCTCATCTAATGCCCACCAGTGCCACCTACCATGCTATATGAAACTGTTAAATAAATAAATGGGTTGGGGTTGTGTGAAGAAATGACCTCAGCGTTAGGGTGCCGTGAGGAAGGGAAACAGACCGTGAAGGCTGAATAGACATGGAGCTGGAGGAATAAAAGTTGTGAGTGAAAGGAAAGGACAATTAGACAGGCCAGGAGAGGACTCGGAGATGGGAAAATGGTGGTGGGGGGGGGGGGTGGTGGGACAAAGGCAGCGGCATTGAGGTGAAACCTAAAAGGTCCCTCATGTTCACGTGCGCTTCATAGCGCTCATGCACTTAACATGTAGGCATTGGAAAAAACTACCCCAGATCACTCAAATGCTCTCTAATCGCTCTCACCTTCGCAAACCCATTAAGACCCGAATTTACAAATCAGTAGTTCAACGTACTGCCTGCCTGTCTCCGTTTTCTTGTACTATGATGCTCATGAGGTAAACATTTATGCTTTAGAAGTCAAAATTAACAAATTAACATAAGCAGGTAACACAAAGCTACTTGAAAAGACAGTTCTTTTAAACACACCGATGAGATGAAACTCATAAAATAGCAGGAGAGAGAAAACACACAAACATGTCATGAAAACCCATCAATCAATCAATCAATCAATCACGGCATTTATAGAGCGCGCTACTCACCCGGGAGGGTCTCAAGGCGCTGGGGGAGGGGGTAAGTTACTGCTCGAACAGCCAGGTCTTGAGCTGCTTCCTGAAGGCGAGATGGTCCTGGGTTCGCCGAAGGTGAGTGGGGAGGGAGTTCCAGGTCTTGGCCGCCAGGTAGGAGAAGGATCTTCCTCCGGCGGTGGTTCTGCGGATGCGTGGTACGGTGGCGAGGGCGTGGCTGGTTGATCGTAGCTGGCGTGTGGGCGTGTAGAAGGACATGCGGTCGTTGAGGTACTTTGGGCCCAGGTCGTGGAGGGCCTTGTGTGCGTGGGTGAGGAGTCTGAACGTGATTCTCTTGCTGACGGGGAGCCAGTGCAGGTCTTTCAGGTGTACGGTGATGTGGCTGTGTCGGGGGATGTCCAGGATGAGTCGTGCGGAGGCGTTCTGGATGCGCTGGAGTCTCTTTTGAAGTTTGGCTGTGGTTCCGGCGTAGAGGGTGTTCCCATAGTCCAGTCGGCTGGTGACGAGTGCCTGGGTGACGGTCTTCCTGGTTTCAGTGGGGATCCATCTGAAGATCTTGCGGAGCATGCGCAGGGTGTTGAAGCATGAAGATGAGACGGCGTTGACTTGTTTGGTCATTGATAGGGAGGAGTCCAGGATGAAGCCCAGGTTGCGTGCGTGGTCCGTTGGCTTGGGTGCGGTGCCCAGGGCCGGGGGCCACCAGGAGTCGTCCCAGGCGGAGGGTGATGAGCCCAGGATGAGGACTTCCGTCTTGTCTGAGTTCAGTTTAAGGCGGCTGTTCCTCATCCAGTCGGCGACGTCTCTCATCCCGTCGTGCAGGTTGGCTCTGGCGGTAGTGGGGTCGTTGGTGAGGGAGAGGATCAGCTGGGTGTCGTCGGCGTAGGAGATGATGTTGAGGTTGTGTCGGCGTGCGATGGCTGCGAGGGGGCTCATGTAGACGTTGAAGAGGGTCGGGCTGAGTGAGGATCCTTGTGGAACGCCGCAGATGACTTCGGTGGCTTCGGATCTGAACGGGGAGAGGCGGACTCTCTGGGTTCTTCCGGCGAGGAACGAGATGATCCATTCCAGTGCTTTCTCTCGGATTCCGATGTTGCTGAGGCGCTTCACTAGGGTGCGGTGGCAGACGGTGTCGAACGCCGCGGAGAGGTCCAGGAGGATGAGGGCAGCTGTTTCCCCGTTGTCGGTTAGGGTTCTGATGTCGTCGGTGGCTGCGATAAGGGCGGTCTCGGTGCTGTGGTTGGCCCGAAACCCGGACTGCGAGGGGTCGAGGGATCCATTCGTCTCGAGGAAGGCGGCAAGCTGTCTGTTGACGGTCTTCTCGATGACTTTGGCCGGAAACGGAAGGAGCGAGATGGGGCGGTAGTTCTTGAGGTCGGTGGGGTCCGCCGTTGGTTTCTTCAGGAGGGCGGTAAGCTCGGCGTGCTTCCAGCTCTCCGGGAAGGTGGCGGTGCGGAAGGAGGAGTTGATGATGTCCCGGAGATGGGGTGCGATGGTGGCGTCGGCTTTGTTGAAGACGTGGTGTGGGCAGGGGTCGGTTGGTGATCCGGAGTGGATGGAGTTCATCGTGCGGGTGGTGTCTTCGGTGTTGATCGGGGTCCAGTTGCAGAGGGTGGTGGTGGCGGGCATTGGTTCGGCGGTAGGGTGCGTTGTTTGTGCGTTGAAGCTGTTGTGTATGTCGGTGATCTTGCGGTGGAAGAACGCGGAGAGTGAGTTGCAGAGGTCTTGCGAGGGGGTGATGTCGTTGTTTCCGGCGCTGGGGTTGGAGAACTCTTTGAATCAAGTACTCGGCCTGATTCACCCACAGCAGACATAGACAAACTCACCTCGAGACTCCCAACTTAAACAAGTAGGGGGTGGGGGGGGGGGGGAGTGCGGCCGAGAGCAGGCAGCGTTTCCCTTGTGGGAGCGAGCGCGATAATTACTAACACATGGCGCCGCTCGCTCCCGCAAGGGAATCGCCAAACGTGCACGCGTTGCCATTTAAAGCAATGCAACGCGTGCACGTTTTTACCTGCAAACCTGGAACGATTTCTAAAGGTCTCTTGCCTATGCAGCGCATGCGCGCTGCGTAGGCGAGACCTAAAAACGAAAGAAAACAAGCATTGGCATAGCCAATAGGTCTCGCCTTTGGGGCCTTATAAGTGTTTAGCCAGAGCTATTGACTTTGCCAATGTCTTCAAGCTGTGCTGTAGAGAAGTGTGGCTGCTGTGCGGCATGCTGAAAAGTTATAATAAAAAAGTGTCAGAAGCATTTTTGTTACTTTATATATGACCAAGAAGGCATTATGTAAAACTGAACGACCATATTAAAAAAGTATTTACAATAAAAATTTCCTCAGTTTTCCTTTGTTCTTGCAATGCTGGCAACTTGTTTCTGCCTATTGCAATGGTTGTTTGTTAAAGCTTTTTTTTTGAGGGGGCATAAACAATCGGAGGGTGAAGGTTGGGAACTAGTACCTGTATTATAACACTAGCAGCGGCCAGACGCTAGGGGAGAATCAACAGATGCCAGATTCCGAGAGCAGGCTGAGGTGGTGCTGAGTGATGCTGAGGTGGTAGTGGTGGTGACTGTTGCGGAGACGATGCTGAGGTGATGCTGAATGATACTCAGGTGTTGCTGAGTGATACTGCTGTGGTGCTGAGTGATGCTGTGGTGGTGCTGAGTGATATTGTCTTGGTGCTGAGTGATGCTGTGGTGGTGCTGAGTGATATTGTCTTGGCGCTGAGTGATGCTGTGGCGGCGCTGAGTGATGCTGTGGCGGCGCTGAGTGATGCTGTGGCGGCGCTGAGTGATGCTGTGGCGGCGCTGAGTGATGCTGTGGCGGCGCTGTGTGATGCTGTGGTGGTGAGTGATGCTGAGCGATGCAGTGGCGGTGCTGAGCGATGCAGTGGTGGTGCTGAGCGATGCAGTGGTGGTGCTGAGCGATGCTGTTGTGGCGCTGAACGATGCAGTGGAGGTGCTGAGCGATGCTGTGGTGGCGCTGAGCGATGCTGTGGTGGCGCTGAGCGATGCTGTGGTGGCGCTGAGCGATGCTGTGGTGGCGCTGAGCGATGCTGTGGTGGCGCTGAGCGATGCTGTGGTGGCGCTGAGCGATGCTGTGGTGGCGCTGAGTCATCCTGTGGTGGTGCTGAGTGATGCAGTGTTGGCCCTGAGTGATGATGTGGTGTCGCTGAGTAAAGCTATGGTGGTGCTGAGTGATGCTGTGGTGGCGCGGAGTGATGTTGTGGTGGCGCGGAGTGATGTTGTGGTGGCGCTGAGTGAGGCTGTTGTGGCGCTAAGTGATGCTGTGGTTGTGCTGAGTAATGCTGTGGTTGTGCTGAGTGATGCAGTGTTGGCCCTGAGTGATGATGTGGTGTCGCTGAGTAAAGCTATGGTGGTGCTGAGTGATGCTGTGGTGGCGCGGAGTGATGTTGTGGTGGCGCTGAGTGATTCTGTTGTGGCGCTAAGTGATGCTGTGGTTGTGCTGAGTGATGCTGTGGTTTTGCTGAGTGATGCTGTGGTTGCACTGAGTGATGCTGTGGTTGCACTGAGTGATGCTGTGATGGCGTTGAGTGATGCTGTGATGGCGTTGAGAGATGTTGTGTTGGTGCTGAGTGATGCTGTGCTGGCTCTGATTGATGCTGTGCTGGCTCTGATTGATGCTGTGGTTGCGCTGAGTGATGCTGTGGTGTTGCCGAGTGAGAGATAGAGTGAAGATATAATGCCCAATTAGAGAGGGTGGTGAGAGAGAAAGAGAGAGAAAGGGTGTACATAGAATAAAGAGTGGAGCGGGATAGAGAGAGAGAAAGAAGGGGAGAGAGAGTGAATGAAGGAGTTTGAAAGAGAAACAGATAAAGGGGTGAGAGAGAATGAAAGGCTAAAAAAGATAGAGGGGAGAGTTAATTAAGTAGAGAGAGAATTAGAGAGGGAGAGAGAGAGAAGGAGAGAGACAATAAGAGTGGGGGTGTGGAGTTTAAATAGAGTGAAGAAGTGACGCGGAAAAAGTAACCTTAAATATAGCTTTGTGCTTTGCGCGAATAAATATTTTAAAAAAAACAGTGAGAGACAAAAATACTGGTAATTAGGCTGTGACTCCCAATATAAAACAAATAGCGATATAAGGTGAAATCAACCCACCGAAGCAATATTTCTAACTAGACAAAAAAAAGCTTGCATTTCAATGCTAATGCTAAGCGCTGGTGCAGGCCGAGACCTAAAAAGAAAGGACGAGAGTAAATAGGTGTTATGGGAGAGAGGGGAGGTACAGGGGAGAGAAGGATGTGAGAGAAAGTGTTTTACGGTGTGTGTGGAGATACGAGCATATTGGAAGGAGGTGGATGAGGATCAAAGGAAGGAGAGAAGTTCCAGCTGAGCTGTTTTTTTGCGGGAAGTGGGGAGGTGTGCTGTGTCTGCCTGCCTGCTGTTACTGTGGCGGTGCTGGTCTGCTTCCTGGGAAGAATTGTCACAACAACATTGTAATTTGTATTTGTGGAAGCGCCCAAGGCCATGATGACATCTGTGTTAAAGTTGGGCGTTTGGTGCACGTAAATTAAATACAAAGGGAGGGGGGGAGGTAAGTGAACAGGCAGAGGGGAAAGAATTACCTCGCGGCCGCGAAAGTGAAAGTAATCGCGAGGGAAGCCAGATGGCGAGGGAAGCCATATGGCGCCTGATCGCGCGTGAACGCAAGCTGGTCAGCGTTCAGAGTTTTGTTTCTAGCTGCGTTGACACTGTCACAGAAAATGGAAACCGTGCACAGCTTGCTTTGTGAGCCTCTGAAAATAAGTATGCAAATGCAACTGTATGGGAAATGCATAGAGCAAAATCAGTGCCAGGGAGTATTTTTCACACCATGTTGATATAGTTCCATTTTAGTGTGAAAAAATTACAATTTATTGAAGGGTGAAACTGTCATTCGATCTCTAAGGTTCATTGCAGACCATTGCCAATAATTATAAAGCCAAACTGTGGCTGGCTTAAGCTTGACAGAGAACCAAAGAGCTCTCAAAGCCCCCGGGAGGTCGTTAAAGCACCATTAGTACAGTGGCCACAAGCGAACGTGAAGAGAGGACAGAAAACGTGAACGCACATAAAACAATCAGCTGCTGGAGACAAATGGCCTGATTGGTCTCAAGAAGCAAACGTGTTCTCTTCTCATCTGAAACCGGAGAAATGCACGTCATAGAATGCCGGACTTGTAAACGTGTGGGGTGCAAGAAAGGACATACTGAAATTAAGAGCCAAGTCAGAGATGTGTGCTCCCAACAGGACATATTTTAGTTTTCATTACTTATTGAACACGCTCTAGAATTAATGAATGAGAAAATACTGGCATGCACTCCTTGAAAGTTGTGTGCATAGAGTGCATAATATTTCCGATTCTGCTTGTTCACCACTGAGGAGGCACATGAAAAGAACAGCAACAGCGCAAAACTGCATGTTAAGCATTGCAGGAAGCGCACATGGATTTGAAATTCCAACTCCCTCAACATGGTGTACGGCGACCTACTGGGGTTTCGGCTCGGCTGGGATCCGGTTGCTCCGCTTTGCAGACAATAATAACAAAGTGATGGGGAGGGGGGTGGCACAGACTGGCGCTGAAGCTGAACAGGCACGGACAAAAGCATAGTCTTGACAATTTATTTTAATACATTTAAAAAAAAAAACACTCACTGAAAGTCTGTGCTCTCGATTACAAAACAATCAGAAGGGGTGTAAGATCAAATCAGGCGCTGTGCAGAAACACATAGCATGGCGCCCCATGCATATAGCTGTGTGTTCCTAAGTGGAAATCGGAAAATAATAATTAACAAGCATTGGCCGCGCGGCCGTGAAACTGACACGGCCGCGCGGCCGTGAAAGTGAAAGTAAGCGGGTTTTGGAAGTGCAAACAGTGGCTTTTGCTGGTGACCAGCTTGCGTTCACGCGAGCGTCCAGATGGCGAGGGAAGCCATATGGCGCCTGTTCACGCATGCACGCTCGCGTGAACGCAGGCTAGTCGCCAGCAAAAGCCACTGTTTGCACTTCCAAAACCCGCTTACTAAAACTCTCGCCAGAGCAGCGCATGCGCTGGCTCAGGCGAGACCTAAAAAGGAAAGAAAAAATCAATACAAGTTAAATGCATTTTTTTTTTTACCAAAGTCCTTTAGATTCATGTTTATAAAATGCAATCTTTTGCACATTTTCCTTGAGTGAACAATATTCTCTGGCTCTTATAGCAAAATTTGAGATCGCTCACTTTGATCCATTTTGTTTTCCTGGCTACACCCTCGGCCTCAGTGCACACGCTAAAGTGCCCCTGTGCAGAGCACAAGCTCTAGGTAGGTGCCTCTCCTGTAGTCTCTTTCCTAGATTTATCACGCTTGGCTACTGACATACTTTAATTAATAAAACTGCCGAAGGATTCTTTACGAGCCATCCTCTGCTCGGAGCGCTGCTGTTTCTGTCTGCCGAGCCAGGCCTGAGATGCCACTCGCCTTGAGGGGCGTGGCTATAGAAGAGCAGTCCGAGCTGGCCAATAGGGCAGAGCTCCGAAGACAGCCGAAGCGCAGGGGATACACGATCCCGAGGGGATACCAGATATTACACAACAGCGGCAAGGTTGGGGCTGGGGGAGTGCACGGAGTCCATTTGCAGTGAGCAGAGACTGTAGATTGGCTGATGAAGGGAGTTCCTCTGCCCCCCCCCCAGCATCCCCCATAATACTGTCGGGACAGCGGGGGGGGGTAGGTTAAGCCGCTGCCTGCAGCCCCGGTACAGACTGGACACAAGTGGTTCACGCAGTAATCTTTCCTTCTGCCTACACAAATCTGATATCTGGAACTTTAGGTTTAATAAGGTTCTAATCAGTGAAGACACTTCTCAAAACCTAGACTATATTTGATAGAACAAAAATGTTGCATTTCGAAACCATCACAGAGGTTAAAAATCTCTACACTTTGACCCATTTCTGAAAAGGTAGCCGCTATTTACACGGCTGCCGGGTAAATAGCAAATTTTCACTAGTATTTACGCGGCCGCTGGATAGCTAGTAGAAATCATTTACTTTTTGACCGGCAGCCTTGGAAATAACATAGCAACTTCACTATTTACCCGGCCGCTGCCCAAATGATAGAGATTGTGCACTGATTGGCTGGTGGCCGAGCAAGTAGTGGAAAATGTCACTGTTTACCCGGCTGCTGGATAAATAGTAGAGATTTTGCACAGCTTGGCAGAAAAACGTTACTATTTACATGGCCACCGGCTAATAGAGATTTGGAACTGATTGGCTGGCAGCAGTGCATGTAGCAAGGAAACGCCACTGTTTGCCTGGCTACTTGCTAAATAGCAGAGGTTTTGGACTAGTTGGCCAGCAGTCAAGCAAACAATGAAACTGCACTCATTGCTGACAAACAGCAGACAAGTACAATGTACAGTTAGGCCAGGAGCCTAAAATAGCAGAAATTCTATATTATTTGATCAGTAGCATGGCAAGTGGCAACGAAACTTCAATAGTTACCTGCCAGCTGGCTAAATAGCAGAAATTATGTATTGTACTGCCAGTAGTCTTGCAAGTAACGTGAAGAGAATCTTCATTATTCACCTAGTGGCTGGGTAAATAGTAGTCAGTGTGCACAACTTTGCGAGTACCCATGCAAATAGAAAAGGAACTTCCCTATTTACCTGACTATTGTCTTAACAGCTTACATTTTGTTTTCCTTATGCAAACGTGAACAGGAATTTACACCAGGTAGAAATGTGACAAAGAGTGAACACAATTGGCATCCATCTCCTTATGAAAATTAGGGTCCTGATGCATTATTGTTTCAGTCACAAAAAGTGGTCGCAAATTCTGCACATTCGTTTTGTGACTGGAATAGTATTTTGCAAACTGTGTATTATTAGGTTGGTTCACAAAATAGTGAATCTCAGGGGGTTGAAGAACGACCTGCCTAATTCATATTTATTAGGCAAATGGAAATTTGCGACTCTCTGTGATTGGCTGTAATCACAGAGATGGTGGCCTGCAAGGGCCCACAGACCATCATCTCTATAACTGCATTCCAAAATGGAAAGCATTTTTTTTCCCAAAGCTGCCAGTGTTCCTTAAAGGAACCAGTGCTGGCTTAAGAAATAACGTTTTCAGTTTTTGAAAGTTTCTTTCTCCTGAGGCTACCGACATGATCCCAAAGAGACTCCTTCCTTTTTAGGTCTCGCCTATGCAGCGCGCATGCGCTGCTTAGGAAAAAGACCTTTGGGATCGCTCGGCTTTTCAGCCAAAACGTGCACGCGTTCCATTGCCTTCAATGGCAACGCGTGCACGTTTGCGATTCACTTGCGGGAGCGAGCAGCTGGCGCCATATGGTAGCAATTATCGCTCCTGGCGCCGCTCGCTCCCGCAAGGGAATCGCACTCCCCCCACCCCTCCCACTTCTTAACCCGGAGTACTGTTTCACTTTCGCGGCTGCGGCGCGGGCCGCACTTGTGTTTCAGTGCTTGTTTTCATTTGCGGTTGTGTAGAAAGAGGGGGATGAGTTGTTGGTTGGAGTTGGTTAGTAGTATCAAGAATGGAACCCATGGTATGCGTACAAAATATTTCATCAAAGTGGGAGCTGTGAGAGGGACGAGCTGACGGGGTGTGCTGCTGCAACTGAAGCTCTTCAGGTGGAATAAATACAACTTATCAGTAGCTGTGTCTAAGGTATTTCATCCGTACGGCACGTAGGTCTTCAGATAATCTGACAAATCTCTTATTCAGCAAACCGTAGGAAATGAGTGCCAAAGCGATGAATACGTCCTTTTGTGCCAAGCCTTCACGTCAATACAGTACAATTCAATAGCACTTTAATTAGCGTTTGTTTCCCTGCTGTATTTACATTCTATTCATCTCTGGGGAAAGAAATGCTGAGCTTTTCAATGAAAGTCAGTATACAAGATACTTCGTGAGGTGTGGTTAGTAACACACCGCACGTTTACTTTAGACATTTCAAACATTTAAAAAGCATGTTTATGTTGGCTATGTAGGCTCGTTTTATTTTTATCAAGCGTCTTCATCTTTAACTTGCTCACGTGAGTTCATCACGCAAGGATTGCGTCATGACCGTGCATCATTGTTTACAATGCGGCGGCTGCGTCATTCCCCTGAGTCACCGGTGTCTCGTCGCTGTGTGCTGTAGTCATCACAATGCATTTACACTGTCGAATGCAAGAAATCATTTGTAGACCACAAGACTAAAACAAATTTATGATGCATTTAGTGTCAATATGTGACCCTGAGAGAAAGCTATCCTGTGATGTCATGTTAAAAACACATCATAACCATTGTTGTTTGGGCACTCACATTTCTTGCGCAGTCTAGTTTGTATCTGCGTTAGTGTGCTTGTTTTTATGAGTCATTATTGTGTGTTGTAATTCATACAATAAAAGCTCAAAGGACCCCGTGGCTTTTACCCTGATGCTGTCAGTTCAATCAAGCAATTCCTTTGAGGACCAATGAAATGCACCGATAGCGAATGTGACTTCATTGTGCTTGTCATGAGCTACTTTTAAAGTTTGTCAGCCTTACAAATAAGTGAAAACCAATTTTATTGAAATCCCATGTCTCTTTCTGGCGTATTTGATGGTAAACAGGGACTGATAACATAAAAATGTATACATTCTTGTGATATCAGATACGTTTTACGCTCTGGATTTGAAAGGTTTTGTTAATGTAAAACTTCAAAGAAGTTTTACAGATATGATTGGGTTGCTGGCTTGACCACTCGACGAGTCTGTAGAAAGTCTCCTTTAGCCTGAAAGATGACAAATACACCTGCATTTCCTTCTGGTCTAGATACCTTGATGTTTTTGTCCATTTTTGCATACATTTCAGTCACACTCTAGATAAGAATCTCGAATTTTATACAAAACATAGTAGTAGTTTTAAAGTCCTTAGTTATAACTAGTTTCTTGATATTACGGTGCATTCACTGTCTTTGTTTGAGCATTTTGTTATATTTTATTTATTCCTTAATAAATTGTTCCCAAAAAAAGGAAACCTTACGTTTGTCAGTTCAAAACATAACTGCGCCGATTCACATAGCTATTTTCTATCTGAAATTAAACTTTACAATAAAAAAGGCTGTATATACAATTTTAACTATTCACAAATGATGGCCATTCAGACCTAAATTCACTTACTCCTGCAGAATTTTATACACAACAGTGGAATATTCAGCAGGAGTAAATCTCTTGCAGGGAGTTGAGAGTGGACAGTTCAAGATGTGCTCAGTCTCAAAAGTCAGTGAACAAGTTGGTTTATGGGCATTCACAAACTGCTCTGCAATCTTTTTTCAGCCTGTGTATGTTGTAGAGTTACTCCAGACTGGGGCTGGAAAATATCTCTATTCAGTGTGGGAAGGGGAACTCTGTTCCGCCAAACTTTGTGGGGCATTGTATATGTGGTTCTGGAAACTATCTATGAAAATACTAGGCCAGGGTGGAGTTCGCCGAGTTCCGCTACGCGGAATTCCGCAAAGTGACAAAAAACTCTGCCAAGCTATGCAGACTTCTGCGAGCGGAAGAGTACGTTACCTCGGGCTGTCCCGCACTGTAAAATCAGCGAGAACTGCATCACGTACAGAGCAAGAAGGGCGCTGCTTCTTTCTGCCTTTCGAGTAGAAGTTCTACTCAAGCGACAGATCCCTCAACGCAAGCTCAAGGTTTCTCAACGTGAGCGGTAGCGACTATCAGCGACCCCAGCGTTGAGAAATCTCGCTGGGAAGAGGTCTTGCTTTGGACTTTCCTCGCGAGCGAGGAACAAACTCAGCTATGCGAGCTTTTTGGAACTCCAAGGCTCCGCGGGGCACGAAGTGTGAAAAACTCTGCAAACTCCGCGAACAGAGCGGAGTTCACCGTCCAGTCCTGGCAAGATTACTTTTTCTTTGATTTTGGTGATAGTGTACTTGCAAGAAGTGAAACTGCTTAATCATTGGTCTAACAAAAGTGTGCTTGCTGTATTTCTTTCAAATCTTAGACTCATGATTCCTTGGCAATTATGTATTCCTGTTTTTGTTTGTGTTTCAGGTATCCCGCTTTATAGACTGTTTGAGGTGTCATAGGTGTCTGTCTTTAGATCTTGGTGTGGAGTCTGTAACAGACAGTGGGATGTGGGATAATAACATTGCTGAGGCTGGGGATGTGTCACCATGGATCATTTTGAATCTAGCAGAAAGACCGGAACTTGCTTTCTGCTTAAATAACCTAAGTTTCCATACTGAGGAAAGGTATCTAATCCATTCCCCAAAGGAGTCCTGCAGAAATCTAAACAACTTCTCCAATACAGTGGAATACAGTGACCACGCAGATTCTTCCCTGTCTGTCTGTTGAGTGGCCCAGTGGTTTATTTTGCACATCTCCATTCTTAGATCATGTCCTTATCTTTTCTACAACCTCACAGCTTCTTCCTTTTCAGATATCAGTCTTGCAGTGTACCTTTATGCTCATGTTGGCTCTCTATACTTTGGAATATTCTCTGCTAAGCAACATTGAAGATGGGCAAGGATAGGACCCCTGGTTAATGCAGAGGGGATAAGGTTTAAAATAAAGAGGCATACTGGGATTTGGAAATGTATGAAAGATCAGTAGTGTACACCACATAGTCACAAGATAGACTCTGTAGAGTCCAGATAGTATCTCTTTGAGAGCAATAGTTGTTTCCCAAGAGACACCAGATTCACAGCACTTGAAAATGTAGCCCTTTGCTGTTTATTTTTTCAGTTTTTAAAAGTCGCTAAAAATTACTACTTCGAGGATGTTGTTGCTCCCCAGGCTCAAGGAGAAGAGATATTGCACTTTGTGAGTTCACATTATTTAAGCACTTCCACAATAAAGACTGTTTTAGCGCCACTGTGCTTTATTAAAAGGTCCAGTTGGAAATGATCTGAGTTTTACATCCCCACAATAGAGGTTACAATTACGGGGCACAAAAGTTTATTACTTGAGATAAATTGAGTTATCTGCTATTCAGTACAAGATATAGAAATGAGTGCGACTGTTTTTAAAATATATTTGTATTTGGTATATGTAAAGCGCACAACTCATCCCCAGAGGGATATCCCGGCCCTAGTCTGAGTCAGTCAATCAATCAATCAATCAATCAATCATGTCACTTATAAAGCGCACTACATACCCGCGAGGGTCTCAAGGCGCTGGGGGAAGAGGGGGTGGTGCTGCTACTGATCGAAGAGCCAGGTCTTGAGGAGTCTTCTGAAGGCCAGTAGGTCTTGGGTCTGTCGGAGGTTGGTGGGGAGGGTGTTCCAGGTCTTGGCGGCGAGGTGGGAGAAGGATCTGCCGCCGGCGGTCGTTTTCCGGATGCGGGGGACTGTGGCGAGGGCGAGTCTGGTCGAGCGGAGCTGGCGGGTGGGGGTGTAGAAGCTGAGTCGTCTGTTGAGGTAGGCTGGTCCGGAGTTGTGGAGTGCTTTGTGTGCGTGGGTGAGGAGCTTGAAGGTTATCCTCTTGTTGACAGGGAGCCAGTGCAGGTCTCTCAGGTGGGGTGTGATGTGGCTGCGTCGGGGGATGTCGAGGATAAGACGTGCAGAGGCGTTCTGGATGCGTTGCAGCCGTCTCAGGAGCTTAGCCGTCGTTCCTGCGTAGAGGGCGTTTCCGTAGTCCAGCCTGCTGGTGACGAGGGCCTGGGTGACTGTTTTTCTTGTTTCGGTGGGAATCCACTTGAAGATCCTGCGGAGCATTCGGAGGATGTTGAAGCAGGATGAGGAAACGGCGTTGACCTGCTTAGTCATGGAGAGTAACTGGTTCCTGGTTAATAAGACTAAAGTGGATATAGCCACGTCTTCAGTTTTTTTCTAATGTCAGCAAATCCATCACTGTGCGTAGATCCTAAGGGAGCCTATTCCAAAGAGTGGCGGCTAAGAAGTTGAGAGTGTCCACCCATCCAGGATTTCTTAATTCTTTTTACAGAATGTCAAGGCCATGCTGGCTGATCTGAGATTCCGAGTAGGTTTGTGAAAGTTGACTTCATTTAACAATAGCCTAGGACCATTCCCATGAAGTGCTCTATGCGTGTGGCACAGTAACTTAAAGATAAATAAATAAATAAAACACGGGTTACCATCACAGACAGGGCTGATCTCCACTGTATTTCATCCGAAAGGCCAATGGACCTTTTACGCCGAATCTGAGAATTTGGAGCAAATCATCACATAAATATTATTCACAGTCTCCATTTACTTTCAGTCACTAATGAGAGTTATTGAAGATTTCAAGGGTTTAATTATTTCTAAATTTAGTGAATCGTCTTTTTGTTCAGTCATAGATTTTATTTCTATTAGTTCAAATAATCAATCTTTTACAGAATTGATAGAAAAAATAATGATTAGTTCAATCAAAATACAATGCATTAAGCGTGTTCCATAAAGGAAGAAACATCCTTATTCTAAGAATGGGGCAGAAAGGTGTCAATCAGAACCCATAACAGGTTCAAGTTTGAAAGAGAGTGTGCTCGGGCATAAAGCTCAAAATATCCAAAATCAGAAATCAAAGAACTTCTTCCCATTAAGGGATGTTCATGAAACTTAGTAGAGTCCCAAGCAAATAAAGAGTAGGGCAGAGGAAAATGCAGTTCAGCAATGGTGTCTGGGCAAGGCAAAAAGGAATAAAGGAATGGCGTTAACCTACTCTAGGAACACGTATTATTATAAATGGTCGAAGTCAATGTTGCAGTCCATGTTGCATCTTCTTCCCCTATTGTCCAATCATCTTTCAGGGTTCTTCCTGGGAACAGGTTCATTCCTTGGTTTCTCACAGGAGATACCATAGCGTTTTAGACGGTAACCTTCGAGTATGCAACTTTGTTGTTTTGAAATCCAAATACACATGAGGTTTCTTTACTTTAAACGTCCCTTCCCACGAATGGAACTACATCCCTATCCTTCTACTAAAGAAAATTGTATGTTAGCTTAAGAATGAGCTATGTAGAAATAGAAACCTCTTTTCATGAAGGAATATTTTCTTCAAGATTTTATCCTTGGGGAAACAAGACAAGTATGTTTAAAGAGAATATATTCAATTTTTTGTGCTACTCAAAAAATCATAAAATGCTCAATACAAAAAAAGGCTAGAAACAAGCGTGGCACACACCAAGTAGTCTCCTGCAAAAACGGTTCTCCTTACGCTGTATACAATTATGGTACCACCAAATGGCTGCACCGTAAGTCAAAACTGGTAGGCATTTCATTCTATAAATTTGGTTTATTGCCTATCATTGAGGAAAATCTAAAAAGAGCACCCCATGCTTGATTAAAGCGCGTGCATCTATTTGCCAAACAAGGAATCCAACTGTTTTGTTGGTCGAACGTGATGCCCAAGTATGGGAACTCACTCACTCTTGAAATAACCTTCCTTTTAATGGTTATCGGTCTTACTTTAGAGGACTGCTCCCACAGACCATACAATGGGTTTTGGCAATCTTTGTATCCATATCAAGCTCATCCATGAACTTAACAAACAAATCCACTAGATCCATAAGGCCATTCAAAGTATGGAAAAGTAACACTTTATCATCTGCATGTAAAAGGGATGGCACATATGCAGATTTGATTTTTGCTATGTCCTTTCCGTTTGTTTCCCAAATAGTTATTTAGTAAGTAAAACATTTATAGAGCGCAGCGAATGTCGAGGCGTCTTGGTGCTGGAGGAGCACATACTTCATCTAAAATAGAGCGAAAAATGCTCGTATTTACTGGGGGGAAGGGGGAGCCAGGTTTTGAGCAGCTTCCTAAAAAAGGAACGATTTGATTGCAATCTGATTAAGGCAGGCAGTGAATTCCAGATTTTCGCTGCCCAGTAAGATAGGGTTCTGCCGCCCAGCCTGGCCCTTCAATCCTAGGAACTTTGACAAACCCAGTATTGGCTGATCTTAGGTCGCTCCATGGGACATACCAAGCAAAATATTTTTGGAGGTCACAAGGTCCCCCCCCATACAATGCTTTGTGCACCAGGCATAGTGCTTTACACTTGATCCTTTCTTGAACAGGTAGCCAGGGGTTTTTTGAATGGTGTTCGATATGGGGTCAAATTTGAGGATATTCAGCAGCACCCGAGCTGCCACATTTTGTAAAGACTGTAGCTTTGGTTGTAGGCGTTTATCAATGCCCAGAAAAAGGGCATTGCAGTAGTCTATTTTAGAGAGGATCAGGGCCACTATCACAGTTTTTAGGTCTCGCCTACGCAGCGCGCATGCGCTGCTTAGGAGGGCCTTTAGCCGTCGCTCTGCTCATTTTCAAGCACACACTCGTGCTTGTGGCGGCATCCACCTTGCGGGAGAGAGCAGGGGCGCGCCACAAGCACAGTGCTTGAAAATGAGCAGACCACGCACGCACCACTCCCGAGCTCATCTCCTGCTCCCCCTCTCTCTCACGCGCATTCCTTGTTAAAGCTAGCAGCAGAGCCGAGCTCCAGATGTTCAACATCAGCCTCCAAGTGCAGCAGGGCTGTCTCAAAGAACACTCCTCTGAAATATTGGCCTCTCTAGTGCATAGATTTTTAAGGGGGAACGCTCACAGCCCTTTCACTTTCAGGAAGCATGCACATTCATGCTGTTGTACACTAATGCAAAACACACAAGATGATGGACGGAATGTTGCACAATGGCAAACATTCACCCCCAGTCACAGATCTGGGTTTAATCCATCGTTATTTTGCTTCACCACGCCACCCCAGTTCAGACATGGCCATATGCAAATCAGTCTTGACCCTGTGCCTCATGGGAACAGTCCAGACCGAACTGCCAAGCCATGTCTTCCCTGGACCGGAATCAAGCATCCTAGGACCGGTTTCGGGCATTCAGCCCTCATCAGCCAGGATAGCCTGACTCCAGTGGCGCAGTGAGCACGGGACCCACGTCTGGGCATACCCTTCCCACTTGGGGCGAATTGCAAAACACACAAGATGATGGACGGAATTTTGCACAATGGCAAACATTCACCCCCAGTCACAGATCTGGGTTTAATCCATCGTTATTTTGCTTCACCACGCCACCCCAGTTCAGACATGGCCATATGCAAATCAGTCTTGACCCTGTGCCTCATGGGAACAGTCCAGACCGAACTGCCAAGCCATGTCTTCCCTGGACCGGAATCAAGCATCCTAGGACCGGTTTCGGGCATTCAGCCCTCATCAGCCAGGATAGCCTGACTCCAGTGGCGCAGTGAGCACGGGACCCACGTCTGGGCATACCCTTCCCACTTGGGGCGAATTGCAAAACACACAAGATGATCGACGGAATGTTGCACAATGGCATACATTCACCCCCAGTCACAGATCTGGGTTTAATCCATCGTTATTTTGCTTCACCACGCCACCCCAGTTCAGACATGGCCATATGCAAATCAGTCTTGACCCTGTGCCTCATGGGAACAGTCCAGACCGAACTGCATTCTGTCCATCAACTGTTGTTTTTGCATTTGCTGTACACTAATGGGCAATTCATTGGTAAACTTGGCATATAGCGTGTGTGTGTGACGTCAGCACATCTAAAATATGATTTGCTTCGGTTCTTTACTGGCCGCTTCTCAACGGAGTTTTCAACGACCCTAAATGAGATTTATCAGACCGGCTGTCTTGGCCTCTTAGGAGAAAAACTATTTCTATTTGAAGGGAGAATACTCTAGAAAAATGTGAAATCACAGCTGCAGCGTTTCAATAATTTTCCTCCAGGCAAACACTTTAAGAAGTTTTACCCACTGATACTTTTAATAAAGGGTTCTGAAATATAAATTTTCAAGTACAGAAAACGACAGAAAAGTGCAAACGGGGCACAGTGGCAGGAATATACTTTTGAAATGTTACAGAACAAATTTTAATACTGCCAAAGATAACAAGCTGTCTTTGTACGGCTCGAGTCGCCACAGTTTTGCGAGAATTGCTGGGGCGCGTATTCTAAGATTTCATTTCACTTTCACCCCTTGAGCACTTTTCATTTCACTTTCATCCCCCTGAGAGAGCGAGCCTCTGTCCCTCCGGGCCAAAACTGATTGGCAAGGTAGGAGGGTGAGCACAGATCACGTTAGCAATGGCTCATTAGATTCTTCTGGAACATTTCTATCTCACACGCACGAGGTGAGTAGTTGTCTTTATGATGGCTGCGCTTCTCCTGGGGGGGAGGGGGCTAGGGGGAATGGAAAGGCACCACGGGAAAGGGTAGACCCTCTCCTTTTCTCTTGAAACCCTCCCATGGGGATTTTCTGCAATGGAATTAATTTGGGCCACTGGCTCCATGCATGAGCCCCACTACCATGTCACCACGGATGTAGGGCTGGGGGAGCCCTTTCTGACCCCAGCTAAGCCCCTCCTCCATTTTCATCTTCTAAGAGGCAATAGGATGGGGATTACCCTTTCATCCCCCCATGGGCAATATACAACCAATACCACCAAGGACATAAAAAACAAGCATTGGCATAGCCAATAGGTCTCGCTTTTGGGACCTTATAAGTGTTTAGTTATCCAGCACAATATCCTTGGTGCAACAACATCAACTGTTGCATGGCTAAACACTTATAAGGTCCCAAAAGCGAGACCTATTGGCTATGCCAATGCTTGTTGTAAATTAGTTACCACCCCAACTCGGTATTTTTGTTTACTCATCAATGGTTTGTGACAGCAATTGGAGTCACAAAATGTCAATAAATTCCTTTTGAATTGGGAAGAGAAGGGAGGAAACCCCTTTCATGAACCCTCTTGTTTGCAATTCAGAAACAATTCAAAAAGTATTTTTACTAGTCAAAAGAAATTCTAACTCATAAAAAGGGTTTTGTACATAATAATGAGCAGTTTTGTGCTGACCCTTAGTGCTCAAACTTAGATGCAGACATTAACTTCAGTGTCACATTTAGGATTTATGGTGCCCAGGCAAATCATATTTTTTGGGTTCCCCTGTTCAGAACAGCTTTAAACGCTTTCTGCTAAATCCACCCAAAAGAATCAAACAATACTGAATTATTCCTTAAATCTTCAGGGACTCTGTCACACTAAAGCAGCAGCCAAAATATGTCTTGGCTGTGGCCCCAAATGCTTAAGACACTGGGTAAAGAGAGGGAGTCTGGGGTACAGGTTAGATGAGGGGGAAAAGGTTGAGATAAATAAATAAAGGTGATCTAAAGAGACAAATCACTTTCCCAGTGGGACCCTCAGAATATGGGAGTCCTTGCCCATGCATTAAAACGTCTCTGACTAACTTATAGATCCACAGGTTCCAAATAGCAAAATATTTCCAAGTTATTTTGTCAGACATGGAACGCCCCTCCATTATACCATAGGCTAAGACATAGTGACTTGGGAGGCCCTTTATGGAGCTGTCTCGTGCTCCACAAATGCTCCCATTCCTTTAAGTTTAAATGCAGAGGTTGGTAATGATAATGCAAAGGTGACTAATGACAAAGATGATTAGAATCTTTGCAAGACTAGTTAAAGCTGTTTACACTTATAAAGCAATGCACTCACTCTTACTCACAGAGCTATGGCCAGCTATAGAATTACAAAATGGCTCCATGTTAGCAGAGCACCTCTTTCTCTGCAGTGTATTCTGGAATTATTAACTCTGGTTCAGTTCAATTAAACAAATCAGACTAAAACACCTGAAAATATAAATGCTAATAGCAAAGTTCAGAACTGGAAATGTTGCATCCCAGTGACATAGAACCATCTAATATTCATTATGAGGTGACAAACACAATATAATTAAGAGGCTTCATTCCAATCTCAAGAAAGAAGGAAGAAACGCTGTCTATCTGGTTTCGAGAAGGAGTTAACTCCGTCAGGATAGCAGAGGACAATACCTCCGTCATCCTGAGGGAGCTCCGCCCACTAATTTTAGAGTTGTCTGCTGGCAATTTCTACATTGACAGCAACTGCTGTCATGGAGGTTCCTGTCTATTCACAAAACATTCAATGGACAGTACTGTGAGACATGATGTCAGCCAGCAAACTTGTCAAAATGTTTTTGTTTTTAAAAAGAAGCTTCCAAAGCCAAAGTTTGTTTTTGAGAAACAAAAAAGCTAATGGTCACACACACTGGGAGTTTTCTCACAGGGTGACTGGGTCATTATTTTGTTTCCTGTCCCTTACAACCTGAGTTTACTCTAAATAGGGTAGACAGTATAATATCCATCCTTCGATGGCTCCTACTCTTTTGGACCATCAGATGAAGTATTCTGTTGAAAAGCCTCAAGCAAAGGAATGGGACTATAATTAATTGAACTGAATGTGATTGGAATATGAATTAATTTTCCCAGTAAGTCAGAAAAAGACATAAAGGGATGAAAGAAACAGAAGAAAAGAAACTCACAAAATGTTTTATTCATTGGCTTTATTACAAATATTGTAAGAAATAAGACACTGAATAAACAGAGATACTTTGTCACATCCATACTTGCGACCTACGGATCGATCATTTCACAGTTCGACTTTAATACTAATTTTCCCGACAGGGATATGAATCCACTATTGAGATTTTAGAACTGATTTGGGGTGATTCGCTTTAAATTGTATTTTTAGCTGTAGATCATACACAGCTTAGGTGCTTTGTGATGGTTCTCACAGCAGTAGCAACAGAGCTGGCTTAAAGCAGAAGTATCCAAAACAAGGACACAATGAAACATGAGTTCTCAGCACCTATCTGTCATCAGCCTTTCTGAGCAGTCATCAGGCGCAGACAAAAGGCAACCCTGCTTAGAAACGTTGACCCCTTTAACAAGAGAGACCTATGACCTATCCCTTACTCCTACATCTATCCTATGTTATTGCTTACGAATAACTAATCAGCAGCCCTTTGCAAAATGCCACCCTCACAGAATTTCTTTGGGTAGGCTTTTCTCCATTCTTCCTCACTTCAGTTCTGGGTCTCCACCCTCCATCCACAGGGATGCAGTCAATACACTCCCACTGTGCAGAGAAGCCGTATCTACTCTCCATCACGTCATGCAAAATGCCTCCCACTGGTCCATTGCTTAGAATTTCATTACACAAGGAGTTTACTAATACACAGCCATCTGAAGCCTCCATCACCTCCACTACTGCTCCTCAGAGCTTGCATATGATCCTGAGTTCCCCTTTGCTGAGTGCAATAGCCCTTTGGCGCGTTTGTTAACCATTGACAACTTTTCCTGATTTCAGCCATCTGAGTTTCTAAAACCCTTCACAGACCTCATTCATCTGCTAAGTTTCCGTCCTTATGCCCTCAAATCTATCCCCAGACTATTGTGCCAGTATAAGACTGTGTCTTCTATCAATCAGAGGTCAGAGTCTAACAGTCCCAGCTGTTTATTTACTTTGAATGTTCTGATTTTTGAGCAAATAATTACCAGTTTCATATACGTGGGCTGAAGAGGTGGGGGTTTCTCAGGTTTGGCAGCATGAGAAGCATGAATAAGAACCTTTTACAAAATGGGTATCGTAATACATGTGGCCTAGACTTGCATAGGTTTCCTCCTGCTTCCGATCTTTTTCCTTCTCTTCCAGGTCTTCTGTGTCTTTCGGCATTGGTCCTCCTCCTAGTACTGTTCCAAGTCCTCCTTTTCTGGGCTGTTTTGGTCCTCCTGATCCTCATCCTGGCCCTGGTCTAACTAGTTCAGGTTACCCTGGTACTGGTTTGCTGAATCTGGTGCTCCTGGTTGCAGTCCTTCGTGACCCTGGTCTCTCCGTCCTTGCTTCTGGCTCATCCTTTTATTACCCATTCCTGGACCTACTCATCCTGGTACTACTGATTCTCACCATGATCTTGCTGGTCTGCTGGGACCTTATCCACCTGACCCTGTTGTCCTTGTTCTCCTAGGGCTGGCACTCCTAGTCTTCCTGGTTTGTGTCATCTTGATTCCCTTTGCCCTGGTCCTTGTGGTCCACCTAATACTCCATCCACTGGTCCTAGCCCTCCTTTGTACGCTTTTCTTGGGCTGACTTTGGGTATTTTGATCCTGGTATGGTCCAACTGGTCCTCATAGCTCTGGTCATTCTGTTCTCCTAAACCTCACCAGCTCTGTCCTAATATCCCAGTTCATAGTCCTCCTGCTCCACCTGGAACCTCGGGTGCTGGTCTCCTTGGTTCTGATCTCCCTGGTCCTCCTAGCCCTATTCCTGCTTATTCTGATCTTTCTAGTCCACCTAATCCTCTCCCAACTGGTCCCTGGCCTTAATGACCTTAGTTTGCTTGCTCCTGATTCACTTGCTCCTGACTGGACTGGTTCTCCAGGTCTTCCTCGAACATATCATGATACTCTAGGCCCTGCTTCTCCTGCTCGTTGTCATCCTGGACTAACTTGTTAACTTGTCCTCTTTTCCTGATCATCCTTGTTAAGGTCATCCTGTTCTTAGCCACCTGGCTTGGTCAATATGGCTCCTGGCATCCTGGCTTTCCTTGCCATGGTACTCTTTTTCCTCCTCATCCTGGTCCTGCTTTACCTGGTGTGGCAGGTTCTGATACCCTTGGGCCTCTATGATTTGAAATCCCTTTCTTCTTGGTTGGGAACCACTGGTCCTCCTTGCCTTCATCCTTTTAGCTAGCTCTAAACCTGCTGGCTCTGGTTGCCTGCCCATCTCCTCTTTATTCTTCATGTCCTGTTCTCCTAGTCTTCCTCACTCTCAGTCTGGTTTGTCTAGCAATGGTCTTTCTATTCCTGGTCCTCACAGTCCATGTTCTCTTCCTGGATTTGTGCCAACTAGACATGATCCTTTTATTTCTAGTCCTCCTTGTTTGGGTCTATGGAAGCTTAATCTTCTTGGTTCTGCTCCTTCTGGCCATCCTGGTGCTTTCAGACCCACATCTCCTAGCTCTTCCTTTTCTTTCCTGTTCCTTGTGACCTGCGTCCATTTGACCTGGTTCTTCATACTCTTCTCACCCTGCTTATCTGATACCTAGTAAATAATTTGCTGGTCCTGCTGGTCCCCTCAGTCTACCTAGTCTCTTTTGTACCTGCCCTCTTAGGCCTTGCTCTCTTAACCTTTGTCTTACTGATTTGGATCATCTTTGTCCTCATGGCCCTGAGCCTAATCTTCATGGTTCTCACTGTACCCATTGGTTTGGGCCCTCTTGGTCCTGTTTGTCTTTGTTTGGGCCCTTCATGGCCTTGTCATTTTGGTCCTGGTCCTCCTGGACATCCAGGTCCTGTCCCCTTTGTGGTTAGTGGCTCTAGCATTTCTGATCTTCCCCACCCTGGTCCTGCTACTCCCAGGTCCTTGTCGGTCTGCCCCACTTGTTACTTTAGGCCCTGGTCCTATTGTTGTGGTCCCCCTGGCACTCTCAGGCCTGTTCCTGGTCCTCTTGATGCTAATCCTTCTAATCGTCCATGCTCTGGTCTTGGTCCTTCTGGCTCTGGTCATTCTGGTCCTTTTAGTACTACCCTTTCTTCTTCCTTGCCTATTCTAGCTCATTGGTCCAATTGCCTAGATCTGGTCTTCCTGGATCTTGTCCTAATCCTTCTGGCCCTAGTCATCCTGCTCCTTGTTCTCGTGCTTTTAAACAAAATCATCATGGTCCTGGGCCTGGCTATCCTGTTCCTAGCACTGTGGCTTGGCCTCAAGGCTGTGATCATCCTGGTCCTGATCTTACTTACCCTGCTCCTCCTGGTTCAGGTACTCAAGGTCCTGATCTGATCCTCTTTGCCCTGATCTTTCTGGTCCCCTTAGTCCTGTGTTTCCTGGTTCTCTTAGAACTTCTCCTTTCGGCTCTGGTTCCTTTTGTCCCTGGACTGATCTCCCTGGCACTCCTGGCCATGGTCAGATATTCTTGTTTTTAATAGTCCTGCCCTTGGTCTCTTTGCTCCTGATTGTCTTAGCCCTTTTTGTCCTATTGTGCTTGTTATCATAAGCCTTGACTTTTGGCCATCCTGACCTTTCTTGGTTTCTCCACTCTTGGCCCGTCTGGCCCTGTTCCTTTCCGGCCATCTTGGCCAAGTCATTTTGTCCGTTTCTTCTCACCCTGAACCTCCTAGCCCTGGCACCGCAGGTCCATGTGCATCTGGACTCTCATGTCCTGGCCCTTTAAGCCTTTGTCTTTCTGGTTTGGGTTGTCCTGGTCCTCCAGGATCTTTTCCTTGCTTTTTTAGTCCTACTGTTACTGCAGCCATTGATCCTGGACCTCTTTATCCAGGTTCTCCTTGTTTGAGTCTTCCTAAGCCTGGTCATTTTGGTCCAATCATCTTGCTCTGCCCCACTTGTTAATCCAAATGCTGGTCCCCTTCATGACCTTCTTAGCCTTTTTTCAAGGTCCTTCTGGTCACGTTCCTTTTAGTTCACTTAGTCTGCTTTTCTCTGGTCTTCTCTGTGCCCTTGGCACTGGTCACCTTGGTGTTCCTAGTCCTTGTCCTACTTATCCTTGTTTTCTGGTACTACTGGCCATTGCCCTGCACGTCTTGATCTTCATAGCCCTCTTAAATCTAGTCCTGATTCTCCTGGTCCTAGCCCTCCTACTCCTTGCTCCCATGGTTCTGTATGCTGGCCTTAGAACCTATTAACCCTGTACTTACTGATCTGTTTTGTCATCATTACCATGTACCCCTGCACCCAGCCATTTGTATCCTGGTGTCTCCTTTTTCTCGGGCTCCCGGTTCTGGACCCTTTCACTCCTCCCACCCTAAATCTTGTCCATCAGTCTACCTGGTCCTGTTCCCCTGGAGTGCCTGTTCCTAATCCTTCAGCTCCTCATCCTTCTGCTCCTGGTTCTGCTGCTCCATGTAGTTCAGGCCTTCTGATGCTGATCCCACTTCCCTTGGTTTTTCTAGTTCTCTCAGTCTCCCCATCCTCCTACTCTATCCTAGTCCTCATGGTCTCCTGGTTTGCCTGTTCCACTTTGTTCTTGTCAATCTGGCCCTGGCCCCCTCTATCATGGTCCTCCTAGTAATGGTCTTTCTTGGTCTGGTCTTCTTCATCCCTCTAGCACTTCTTGTTCCCATGTTGCAAGTCACCCTGGTTCATGTCGTCCTTGTCACCCTGGTATAGGATCCCCCTGAGTCTTACCATCATTGACTTTCTGATCCTGGTCCCACTGAGCTTAGACTTCCTGGTCATTTATATCCTCCTGGTGATTCTAATCTAGAGTCTCAATCAATCAATCAGGGAATTGTAAGCGCGCTACTCACCCATGAGGGTCTCAAGGCGCTGAGGGGGGGAGTCCGCAGATCTGTTTAGCCGAAGAGCCAGGTGTTGAGGGTCTTCCTGAAGGTGTTCAGGGAGGGGGACGCGTCTGATGTCTGCCGGTAGCTCGTTCCAGGTCTTGGCTGCAATGTGAGAGAAGGATCTTCTGCCTGCTCTGGCTCTGTGGATGCGCGGGGTTTTGGCCAGTGCGAGGTTGGAAGATCGGAGGTTTCTTTTGGGTACGTGGAAGTTGATTCTGTCGTTGAGGTATTTGGGTCCGTTGTTGTGTAGGCATTTGTAGGCGTGAGTGAGGATTTTGAAAGTGACTCTTTTCTCCACGGGGAGCCAGTGGAGACTTCGTAGGTGTTGGCTGATGTGTTCGTGTTGGGGGATGCCGAGGACGAGTCTGGCGGTGGTGTTCTGTACTGTCTGGAGATTGCGGAGTAGGGACTTGTTGATGCCGGCGTAGAGTGCTTTTCCATAGTCCAGTCTGCTGGTGATGAGTGCGTGGGTGACTGTCTTCCTTGACTCAGGGGGGATCCATTTGAAGGTCTTGCGGACGATGCGGAGGGTGTTGAAGCAGCTGGAGGTGACGGCGTTGACCTGTCGGTTCATGGTGAGTGATGAGTCGAGTACGATGCCGAGGTTCTTGGCGTGGTCTGAGGGGGTAGGTGGGCTTCCGAGGGCGGTCGGCCACAAGGTGCTGTCCCATGCAGAAGGGGTGGTACCGAGGACAAGGACTTCTGTCTTCTCGGCGTTGAGCTTCAGGCAGCTGTTGGTCATCCAGACTGCGACGTCTTGCATTCCTTTCTGGAAGTTGAGTTTGGCAGTGGTGGGGTCTTTGGTGAGGGAGAGGATGAGCTGGGTGTCGTCGGCATAGGATACGATGTTGAGGCTGTGTTGTCGGACGATGGCTGCGAGGGGGGCCATGTAAATGTTGAAGAGGGTGGGGCTCAGTGATGAACCCTGTGGGACTCCGCAGGTGATTTTCGTGGGGTCGGAGAGGAAGGGTGGGAGTCTGATCCTTTGGCTTCTTCCTGTGAGGAATGATCGGATCCAGTCCAGGGCTGTTCCTTGTATGCCTGCGTCATGTAGTCTGACGACTAGTGTGCGATGGGAGACGGTGTCGAAGGCCGCTGATAGGTCGAGTAGGATGAGGGCTGCGGAGTGGCCTTGGTCCAGAGGGTGCGGATGTTGTCTGTGGCGGCGAGTAGGGCGGTCTCTGTGCTGTGGTTGCTTCGGAATCCGGATTGGGACGGGTCGAGGATGGCGTTCTCTTCAATGAATTGTGTCAGTTTCCTGTTGACTGTTTCTCTGCAACTTTGGCTGCGAAGGGGAGGAGCGAGATGGGCCGATAGTTCTTGAGGTCGGTGGGGTCAGCTGTGGGCTTCTTGAGTAGGGGTCTGACTTCTGCGCTCTTCCAGTCGTCTGGGATGGTGCCTGTTTTGAAGGTGGTGTTGATGGTGCGTTGTAGTTCGGGTGCGATGGCGGCCACAGCTCTGTGGTAGATGTGAGGGGGGCAGGGGTCGGTGGGGGCCCCCGAGTGGATGCTTTTCATGGTTAAGGCGGTGTCTTCGGCTGTGATCGGTGTCCAGTTGGAGATGGTGGGCTGGCTGTTGTTTCTGGGGGGCGGGGGCCGTCTGTGGCGCCTGGTGGATGGTCGATGAAGTTGTCGTAGAGGTTTTTGATCTTGAGGTGGAAATAGGTTCCAAGCTTGCCGCAGAGGTCTTGGGATGGGGTGATGTCTGTGGCTTCGCTGCGTGGGCTGGTGAATTCTTGAATGACACTGAAAAGTTCCTTGGAGTTGGTGGAGTTGGCCAGGATTTTGTTGTGGATGAAGTTCCTCTTGGTGGCTCTGATCTGGTTGTGGTAGTCCGTCATGGCGTCCTTGTAGGTGGTGTGGTTTTCGGTTGTCTTGGTGTTTCTCCAGTTCTTCTCCAGGCGTCTGCAGGTGCGTCTGGCTTCTTGGAGAGCGGTTGTGAACCAGGCGGCTTTCCTGGGGCGTTGTCTGTCGGGGTTGCGTAGCGGGGGTGCTCGTCTGCGCAGTTGGAGATCTAGGTGTGGAGTTCTCTGGCTGCGTCGTTTGCGCCGTTTGCGTCGGGTGCCCAGATGTGGTTGTCTCGGGTGAGGGTGGAGTTAATTTGCTCGTCAGTAACCTTGCTCCAGTTCCTTCGTGGTGGGCATGGGGCTGGTTTGGGTGCCTTGGGTTTGTTGATGGCGAAGTGTACGCAGTGGTGGTCGGTCCATGGCGGCTGCGTTGTGTTGCTGAAATGGACGATGTTTCCTGCCGCGAAGATGGGGTCGAGGGTGTGTCCTGCTCTGTGGGTGGGTGTGTTGACGAGTTGTTTAAGTCCGATGCTGGCGAGGTTGTCACGAAGGACAGTGGAGTTGGGGTCGCTGGGGTTGTCGAGGTGGAAGTTCAGGTCTCCAATGACTATGTAGTTTGTTGAGGCGATGGCGTGGGGTGCGATGAAGTCGGTGATGGTTGGGGCGGTCTTTCCTCTGGATCTTGTATCCGTCTGGGATGGCGGTGCTGATGTCGGGGGCGGAGGATGCGTTGGTCCAGGTCTCTGTGAAGAAGGCGATGTCGGGCGAAAGAGAGTCTAGTAGGTTCCAGATTTCCATGGCGTGTTTGTGTACGGAGCGTACGTTGAGGAGGATGCATTTTAGGGTGTCGCCGGTGCTGGTGTCAGCGGTGTTGGAGGCCGGGGTAGCGGTGAGGGTCTGGCGGCAGTGGAGGCAGGAGAACTGGCCGTGGGTCATGTTCAGCGAGGCCTCTTGGCATTCTCTAAGTCTTCCAGGGTTGAGTGCGAGGAGGGTGGTGGTGTCGTAGCGATGGGTAGTGGGAGGTCCAGGGTTCCTGGCGCTGGCCGCGGTCGGGTCGCGGACGGGCGAGACGGGCTTGCCATTGGCGCGCCGGCGGCGCGCCCGCTGCGCATGTCCGCTGCGCGACTGCGCAGCAGCCGCCATTAAGTAGGGGAAGTGGGAGGGAGGAGAGGCTGGGAGGCGGGAGCAGGGGAATTCCGGGGGGAAATTTCGGGGGGGATTTCTGGGGGGGAGGGGCCGCAGGGGCACCAGCGGCGAAAGGCAAAAGGAACAGGCAGGCATGAGAAAAATAAAAACAGCGGTGGAATTAGAGCAAGACACAGATGGGCACAATGATAGTGGCACAACAGGGAAAAAATTAAGAAGAAAAAAAAAACGGCTGAGAAAGGTTACGGTGGTTGGAGGCAGTCTGGTCCCAGTTGGAGCGGGCAGCAGCCTCGAACCTCCCAAGGAGGAGGTCGGGTCTGGAGGCAAGAGACGGCACAGCGGAGCAGCGGGGAGAGAGTGGACCTAGACCGAGGGTCGGAGGTCTTACTCGCGCTCCCCCGCAACGGCCGCCATTAAGTAGGGGAGGTGGGAGGGAGGAGAGGCTGGGAGGCGGGAGCAGGGGAATACCGGAGGGGAATTCCGGGGGGAAATTCGGGGGGGGGAAGGTCTTACTCCAGGTCTCCAGGTCTTCTGGTACTGGTCCATTCACTTCTGGCCCTTGGTCTTCCTTGATCTCATCTCTGTAATCTTGGCCCTTCTGTCTCTGGTCCTTGTTTCCATTGGGCTCTTGATACTGGTCCTCTTTGGTCTTTCTACCTTTCTACCTGGCCCTGGTCATCCTCATTCCTCTGGTCCAGGTTGGTGCCCACAGGTCCTTTTAGCGCTCTTCACTGTTATGTTTGTTGGCCTTCTGTTCTTTCTATTCTGGTGTTTCTAGTCCTTCAGGCCCTTGTCCACTGGGTCGAGACCCGCCTGTTCTACATCCTCCTGGCCCTCCTGATTCTTCTCTCCCTGATCCATGTACCCCTAGTCCTGTGTTTCCTTGTCCTGTTTTTTATCGTCTATTTGTTTTTGGTCTCCTCTGGCACTGGTAACACTGATCCTCTTAGATTAGGTCTTCCTGGGCATGGTTATTTCGTGTTATGATCCTGGTGGCTCTGGTGGTCCTAGCCCTCCTGATGGTCCACTTTCTGGCCCTTATTCACCTAATTGTCTTCGTTCTGCTATTGCTGGTCCTACTCCTTCCTTTCCCAGACCCACTCCAGAATAGCTTTAGTTGTGTACACCTTTCAATCCTGTCACCCAGTTTTTAATTGTTTTTGATTAAAGATATCTTTTGCTGAGACAACACTGTCAAGGACAGAAATGAGGGCTAAGTAGAGTAGAGGTAGGGTCTTGCCCAATTAAAACACTGCTTAGTATGTTAAAAATCAAAACTAACATTCCCAAGATACATTACGCAGTGTGGCTGAAGGGGCCACACAAAACATGGGACCAATAAGCATCTATGTTGGAAGGTGGATTTTTAGTAGGCGTAAGTCTGCACCTACCACTAGCAATAAGGCCACCAACGCAATATAAGGTCCATTCAAAGTCTTAAAACCTTAGCCCCTGCCTCAACCCTTGGTAGCTGGCTGCGAGCAGGCAGGCTTAACTTACGAGACAGGTCTGTAAAGCATTCAAATACACCAATGCATTAAATAAGTAAGACACAACACACAATATAAATCCCACACCAATTTAAAAAGGTAGGAAATATTTTTATCTTTAAAATGCCACCAAAATGACAAAAATCCAATATACGAACTGGAGATATGAATTTTTAAAGATTAACCACTTTATAGTGCTTAAAAATATATAGCACCAATTTGAGGCATCTGGTCCCGTTTGACTGGGCCAAAGTCAAAGTTTGAGGCCGACTGCGATGGAACCCTGGTCAAATACACTAAGTAGAAGGCCCCAGTCAAACTTTTATCTGCACACTTAGAAACTTTGCTGGAGGATTTTCTCTCAATGGCGAGCAATGCACTTTGTAATGCCGGATTCACAGCAGGTTCCCCAGCTTGGTTCAGCAGGACCTCACGGTCAACTCCTGGAAGTCTTGAGCTCCAGAACTTTCAGCAGCACGAACCTGATATCCAGGCCAGGTTGTGGTTGAAGGTAGTCAGCATGACCCTCAATGTCGGTCCACTCATGGAGCTTTTTCCAAATGTTGTTCCAAACTTCTGGAACTTCTTCCTGAACTTTGTCTTGAGGGTTTAAAGTGTCCAAAACCCAAATCCAAGGGTCTAGAAGCTCTGAGACGGTCCTTGGACGTTTGGAACTACAATTCCCACAATGACCGGGAATTTCAGCGGAACCAAGCCTGCAAACCCTCTGTGAATCGGGCCTGCCGAAGATCGTTGAACGACGTCAAGGGAAAATCCTCCAGAAAAGTGCGAAGGTAAAATGTTTACCGGCTTAGTGTATCCCACGAGGGCTGAATCACGGTCGGCCTCAAACTTTGACTTTGTACCTGAGTGGCGCTATATGTTTTTAAGTGCTAGAAAGTGGTTAAACTATCTCTTCTTATCGACATTGGAATTTTGTCATTTTGGTGTCATTTTTAAGATAAAAACATTTGCACTTGTTATAAATTGGTGTGGGATTTGTATTGTGCCTTACTTATTTATTGTAATGGTGTATTTAAATGCTTAACATACCTGTCTCCTAAGTTAAGCCTGCCTGCTCACAGCCAGCAAACAAGGGTTGAGCCAAGGGCTGATACTTTGAGCCCTTGACTGGACCTTATATTTGGTTGGTGGCCTTATTGCAAGTGGGAGATGCGTACTTTCCCCTACTAAAAATCCGCCTCCCAACAGGCGTTCTGACAAATATTTTTCCACCCAGTAAAACCTGGCAGACCTGAACAGGAAACCAAGGACACACCCCAATACACTGAAAGAAAGCTACTGCTTTGGGAGTTTGCTGTAGTAAAACAACAAACTTTGCCAATCTTCAGTGCCCTCATCTGTGCCACTGAGGGTCTGCTAAAGGCATGGAGGTCCCTGCCTGCCGAATCTAACTGAATGCTGTAAGTTCAGGTTTTTCAGTATTTATTCTTTCAACTGTATTTCTTTTTGAATTGTTAATTCTTTCACTCCAACACCTTTTCCTAATAGGAAGCTTTGGGTTTATCTACTGTCAAGAAAGGTTGGGACAAGAATACAGGGGCCTATTACCAACAGCGTGCGATAATTATCGCAAACCGCGCTTAGCGCGTTTTTTTTTATCGCCGACTATCGCTGGTTTTCATCGCGGAGATAACGCGTTATTATCAACGCTTATCTCCAATGCGATATTAAAACCAGCGATAGCGGCAAAATCCTCCAGTAACACGGGTACAACAGCGATAAAAATTTTATCGCTGACGTAAAGCTTGCTAATAGTCAGGTGAGGATTCAGCCTATGAATCCACCTCCCATTGGATATCATTGCTAAGTCAGGATTTTAGTAGGTGTTAAAAATCCTGCGCTAACCTCGGTTAGCGCGACTTTTCATATCACTCACCGGGGCCGGGGACTCATTGCTAATAGGCGTTAGGCCTGTTAGCGGCTGTTTTCGTGGTGTTTATGTTGGGAACGCCTACTTTGCATGTCATTAGCGATAAATATCGCTGACATGCAAAGGGGCACCCAAAACGGTCGCTATCACTGAAAAGCTGTCGCTAACACCTCTTAGCGACAGCTTGCTGATAGGGCGTTAAAAATATCGCCGCTTTAGCGGCAAAAAGTGCCGCTAAAGCGGCGATAAGGCCCTTGGTAATATGCCCCACAGTTCTTTGTTTTCCTCTCTGGAAGATTGTTAGAAAGAGTTTTAGGTGAATTTAGTAAATGCACAAATTACTGTCTCTAACCATTCTTCCACCTCCTGCTACCTGTGGGATTTATTGCAAGGATTGTATAAGCCACACTGGGCATTGTTAGAAATTACCATGAGAAAATGAAAAAACATACAAGGAAAATATTAAGGTCCCCCAGTCTTATTGAAGAAATTGTACCCATCGCTTGTGAAATGACCTGTCCTACCCTTCAACTCATTTAGTGACTTTACCACCTCAATAACCCTTTGCTTTTGCATCTATGGCCATCTATCCTTGCTACACAGCATAGAGTAATCATTTGGTAATAAGTAGCTCCTGTGTATGTTTTGGACAAATTGGCTAAGCAAGGATTAGATGCCGGGAATTGTACCATATCTCCCACGACCACATATATGCTTTGTTCGCCCTAAGTTGGCAGGGTATGCCCAGACGTGGGTCCCTTGCTCACTTTGCCACTGGATTCAAGGTAGCCTGGCTGATGAAGGCTGAATAGCCAGAAACCGGTCCCAGGATGCTTGTTTCTGGTCCAGGGAAGACATGGCTTGGCAGTTCGGGCTGGACTGTTCCCATGAGGCACAGGGTCAGACTGATTTGCATATGGCCATGTCTGAACTGGGGTGGTGGAGTGAGCTAAAGAATGATGATGGATTAAACCCAGATCAGTTGACTGGGGGTGAGTGTTTGATTAGCTCAAACGCTCCGTCCATCATCCCCTTTGGTATCGCTTTGTTCGCCCTAAGTTGGCAGGGTATGCCCAGACGTTGGTCCCTTGCTCACTTTGCCACTGGATTCAAGGTAGCATAGCTGATGACGGCTGAATAGCCAGAAACCGGTCCCAGGATGCTTGTTTCCGGTCCAGGGAAGACATGGCTTGGCAGTTCGGGCTGGACTGTTCCCTTGAGGCACAGGGTCAGACTGATTTGCATATGGCCATGTCTGAACTGGGGTGGTGGAGTGAGCTAAAGAATGATGATGGATTAAACCCAGATCAGTTGACTGGGGGTGAGTGTTTGATTAGCTCAAACGCTCCGTCCATCATCTCCTTTGGTATCGCTTTGTCCGTCCTAAGTTGGCAGGGTATGCCCAGACGTGGGTCCCTTGCTCACTTTGCCACTGGATTCAAGGTAGCCTGGCTGATGACGGCTGTATAGCCAGAAACGGGTCCCAGGATGCTTGTTTCCGGTCCAGGGAAGACATGGCTTGGCAGTTCGGGCTGGACTGTTCCCATGAGGCACAGGGTCAGACTGATTTGCATATGGCCATGTCTGAACTGGGGTGGTGGAGTGAGCTAAAGAATGATGATGGATTAAACCCAGATCAGTTGACTGGGGGTGAGTGTTTGATTAGCTCAAACGCTCCGTCCATCATCCCCTTTGGTATCGCTTTGTTCGCCCTAAGTTGGCAGGGTATGCCCAGATGTGGGTCCCTTGCTCACTTTGCCACTGGATTCAAGGTAGCCTGGCTGATGACGGCTGAATAGCCAGAAACCGGTCCCAGGATGCTTGTTTCCGGTGCAGGGAAGACATGGCTTGGCAGTTCGGGCTGGACTGTTCCCATGAGGCACAGGGTCAGACTGATTTGCATATGGCCATGTCTGAACTGGGGTGGTGGAGTGAGCTAAAGAATGATGATGGATTAAACCCAGATCAGTTGACTGGGGGTGAGTGTTTGATTAGCTCAAACGCTCCGTCCATCATCCCCTTTGGTATCGCTTTGTTCGCCCTAAGTTAGCAGGGTATGCCCAGACGTGGGTCCCTTGCTCACTTTGCCACTGGATTCAAGGTAGCCTGGCTGATGACGGCTGAACAGCCAGAAACCGGTCCCAGGATGCTTGTTTCCGGTCCAGGTAAGACATGGCTTGGCAGTTCGGGCTGGACTGTTCCCATGAGGCACAGGGTCAGACTGATTTGCATATGGCCATGTCTGAACTGGGGTGGTGGAGTGAGCTAAAGAATGATGATGGATTAAACCCAGATCAGTTGACTGGGGTGAGTGTTTGATTAGCTCAAACGCTCCGTCCATCATCCCCTTTGGTATCGCTTTGTTCGCCCTAAGTTGGCAGGGTATGCCCAGACGTGGGTCCCTTGCTCACTTTGCCACTGGATTCAAGGTAGCCTGGCTGATGATGGCTGAATAGCCAGAAACCGGTCCCAGGATGCTTGTTTCCGGTCCAGGGAAGACATGGCTTGGCAGTTCGGGCTGGACTGTTCCCATGAGGCACAGGGTCAGACTGATTTGCATATGGCCATGTCTGAACTGGGGTGGTGGAGTGAGCTAAAGAATGATGATGGATTAAACCCAGATCAGTTGACTGGGGGTGAGTGTTTGATTAGCTCAAACGCTCCGTCCATCATCCCCTTTGGTATCACATATATGCAGCATACAGTGCAGATGCCTATTTGCAATTAATAGTTATCTTGCAGACACAAATCCCACACTGTAGATGTGTTCTGAAGAGCCATACCTGCCATTGTAGATATACACTGAAGCACTATCTCTTCCACAGTAGATTGCACAGAAGATGCAAGATGCAAAAACAACAAGGTGATGAATGGACTGCTTGAATTAATCTCAGCCACTGACAATAACTCAGGCCTCATCCCAATCCATCGTTTTTCCCTCACCATGCCACCCCAGTTTATACTCAGCCATATGCAAATGAGTCTTGACCCTGCTCCTCTTGGGAACACTTCAGCCCAAACTGCCAGCCCAGGTCCTCCTGGACTGGAAACAAGCAACCTGGGACCGTTTGTGGGATATCACCCCTCATCAGCCAGGCTTGCTTGAATCCAGTGGCACAGTGAGCCCGGGTCTCACATCTGGGCATACCCGGCGCCCTTAGGGCAGCAAATGTAAAAACAGCAAAGTGATGGATAGAATGCTTTAATTAATCTCAGCCACTGACAATCACTTGGGGCCACATTCCAATCAGTCATTCTAAGTGGGAAGGGTATGCCGAGACATGGGCCCATGCTCGCTATGCCACTGGATTCAAGCTAGCCTGGCTGATGAGGGGGGATACCCTGAAACCCGTCCCAGGATGCTTGTTTCTGCTGTGTGTTTCCTGCATGGCCCATTATAGTTTTCCCTATGTTAGCCTAAATGTGCATGTTGTAGATTGCATTTTCCTTTGCACACGTTACCATATAAATACGCTTGCTTTGGTGCCACATTGTATTTTCACACTGAACCTGCATATGTTTTTGTGTTCTGTTCTTTTCCTGGGATTTAGTCTACACACCACAGACAAGGTCAAACAATGCCCCTTGTTATTGTCTCTGGTCAGGCACTAGCACAAATACATAACATGAGAATGCAACTGTTGTTTATGAGCACACATGTCTTGTCATATAGATGAGCACAGAGGTCCAAAAAACACACACATGGAGTGAGAGTTCAGAGACAAGAGCACTGCGTCAACTGACATGTAGAGCGTCCATCTGTATATGCTAAGGTACGGGATCTACCACCAATCCCAGAGATCTTTGTTATATAATCATTCAGCTTCAGTAGAAGGGAACTGGGGTTTACACAACTCTGTCCTATAACATGACAGGGCTTTTCATGGTATACGATTTTTTGACCATGTTAAAAGTATTTTTAGAATACATTTGTTTTTTAATTGTGGCACGAATACTGCATTTTAGAGCACGATAGTTTAAATAAATATTCCAAACTTCCTTCGTGTCTCATCATTATCTTATTGTAGACAAATACAATTTTGAGAGCAAAAGGGTGTGTCCTGTTACCGCGACCCCTGAGAAGGTCAAGAGTGTTGTGTTCTGGGGTGCCAATTCACTTGTCTCTCAGGTACGGTTAAGTGAGGCACTATAGCTAGTCGGACTCGGGCTCAAAGGTGCTGTGGTGGTTTGGTGACTCAGTCCATACATGCCAAGGTTCGATGGTCCCAAGCATAGTTCTGTTTCAGAGCAGAATCCCTGCAACATTTCCTGGCCTGGCAGTTCCAGCTGGACTGTTCTCAAGGGGAGCAGGGTCAAGACTGATTTGCATATAGCTGGGCCCAAACTGGCATGGTGTGGTGAGCAAAACAATGATGGCTTTAAATCAGATCTGTGACTGGAGGTGAATGTTTGCTTTGTTCAGCATTCCGTCCATCACCTGGTCTTTTTTGATATGCACAGAAGAAGCATACCTGCCACAATTCATATGCAGTGAAACACTATACCTTTCTCACACTATATGTACTGAAAAGCCATACCTGCTGCCGTCTATATGCACTGAAGCACTATAACTTTCACAGTAGATGTGCACTGTAGAGCCATCCCTGCCGCAGTATATATGCACAGCAACACTATACCTTTCTCAGTAGATGTGCACTGTGGAGCCATACCTGCCGCAGTATATATGCACAGCAACACTATACCTTTCTCAGTATTCATAATAGATATGTACGGAAGAGCCATACCTGCTGCAGTATATATGCACAGCAACACTATACCTTTCTCAGTATTCATAGTAGATATGTACTGAAGAGCCATACCTGCTGCAGTATATATGCACAGCAACACTATACCTTTCACAGTAGATGTGCACTATAGAGCCATACCTACCGCAGTATATATGCACAGCAACACTATACCTTTCTCAGTAGATGTGCACTGTAGAGCCATACCTGCCGCAGTATATATGCACAGCAACACTATACCTTTCTCAGTATTCATAGTAGATATGTACAGTGTATCACCTTGTCTCCTTCTCTACTATGAATCAGTTGCAAAGGGTCATGGTACCATGCCCTCGTGACGGCACTTTGAAACAGAGCACTCAGCACCTTATACTTTTCTGATGGCTTAAAGAAACACATTATGAAGCCAATCTTTATTCAAAAAGCGCCTGAAAACCCTCATGGGTGATTAGAAGCGCTGTACAAATACTGATTGTTGGAAATGGCCCTTTTTGCAGGGTTATCCCCAAACTTTTTGCTTTTTCCTCCTATTTTTCCCTGACCTGTTTGTGTTGGTTTTAGGACTCGGGGCACTTTACCACTGCTAATCAGTGCTAAAGTGCGTATGCTCTCTGTGTAAATTGTGTTATGGATGGGTGTTTCCATGATTGGATATTTGATTTACCTGTTAGCCCCTAGTAAAGTGCACTGCGTGTGCCAGGGCTGCTGAATCAAATGCTACTCGGGGGCCTGCAGCACTGGTTGTGCCACCCCCGTGAGTAGCCCTGAAAACAGTAACTCAGACCTGCCATTGCAGAGTCTGCGCGCAGTTTGTAACTGCCATGTCGACTTGGCCAGTGCACACACTGGCCGGTCACTAACCTTCCCTTTTCTTACATGTCAGGCACCCCTCAGGTAGGCCCAAGGTACCCCTGTGGGCAGGGTGCAATGTATGTGAAAGGTAGGACATGCACCGGTGTGTGTGGCATGTCCTAATAGTGAATTACAGCCAATTTCGTTTTTCACTATTGCAAGGCTACCAGTTCCCCATAGGCCAGAATGGGAGGTTTGTTCATAACATCTTATGAACATAACTGGCCCAGGGAATTCGGTAAGAAAATGAAGTTTCGTATGCCTGAACTCAGAATCTAAAGATGCCTCTTTTAGTGAAGGTGATTTTTAGGTTTCGCCTAGCGATGCAGCGCATGCGCTGCTCGCTTTGCGAGGCATGGTGTATATACTATAGCGAGGAAGCTTCGCATAAGCTCCGCCCACTCTCCGCCCATTTTTCTGTTTGGCTTACAGCCTAAATGCTACCTCCTGATTGGTTTCCGTCTTGTTAGTCCCTCCTCCTGACGGCCATGGCATAATTTGTACGCTTCCGAGGCTATTGGCCCCTTTACTGTACACTATTTTTTCCCCTGTGTCCCCCCACCCGCCCCTCACGCAGTCTGTGATTTTTCGCCAACCCCTCAAACCCCCCCTCTTGTTCATGCCTTTTTTAACAGCTCCCACTCCCATTTTCAATGCAATACGTCTCGCGTAAATGCGAGTCGTATTGTATTGCAAATGCTTGTTTAAAATAGTGCGCATTAACACGCGCGCGCTGCCTTATATTCTAGGCATGCGCCAAAAGTCGGTGCGCTCGTGAATTCCTTGGCTCACCCGGAAGTTGCCTTTAGCTTTGTTGCTCGTTTTGTTTAGCAACGCATCAGGCAGCTTTCTCATTGTTGTCCTGCCCCCGGGCTCAACATTCAGCATTATCAACACGGGCGCTGCTCTGCAATCATGGCGGTAGTGGAGACACTCTCACCGGACTGGGAGTTCGACCGCATAGACGACGGCTCACAGAGTAAGAGGGCAAGAGTGATTTGTATTGTCCGGGCTTGGTAATTAAGGGTGAGGCTATAAGAGGAAGGGGAGAGGAGTCTATGTGTCTGTAATTTCCTTGGACGGGTTAGGATCAGCTTCGACAGGTTACACGAGATGATCATGTGAGGAGCGGTTCGGATAACATTGCTTCCTTTCTGTGCTCTCATGCACACTGTTTTACTTTGCTACACGAGTCTTGTACACCGTTAAACAGCACCCTTGCAAACCTATCAGTACCCTACTCCCCTGTACTTCCAGTGCCCCCCCTTCTATGTTTACACCAAGCGTCTCGTTTTTCGGAAAGAGAATCACGTCAGTGGAGCCCGCAAATGTGTCATTGAGCTTCAGTGAAGACATCAGCGTTATAGCGCGCCCTTTCTGTGCTGGGAGGGGACACAGGTGAACAGAGACCGCCGCTGAGCTGAGGGCAGGGGGTCTGTTGGGTACCACGGCCTGATGAGCACGAACGAAGGGCATTGGACTCGTACGCCTATAAGGCTGTTAGTAAAAAGACTCTTGTAAATAGCCGTGGGACACATCCCAGAGGTGAAAGTGTGACAGACATTTCTTGCAAAATTGGTGCCAGGAAGAAGCGCAGATGGAGTGTAAATGGAATGGGGAGAAGAGGAGAGGTCGAGCAGGCTTGCCTCCATGATATTCTGCCTCAGCACAGTTTCTCCCATGAACATACCTCTGATGAGTTAATTCCTTTTAGACATGCTTAGAAAATGTGTAATGGAGAGACATTTACTAACTCGGTCCATACAAACAGGTGCTATTCCAATATCCCCTCCCCACGTCAGTTTACTGCTGTGACTCTGTGCACCCTTGGAACTTGTGCAAACTTCGCCAGCCGGTGGTGCGCCAAAAAAAAGCCAACCAAGGCTGGGAAGCACCCGAAGTGCCTGCGCCCCTGGGGCCTTGCAGGACTCTGACGTTCGCAAAGAGCAAGCGAGTCGCCGATGTGCGTCAGTGCCTGCCTCAGCCTTTGCCCTGTGAAGTTGAAATAATAGGAAAATGCAGTTTTCTTTCCTCCACATTATATCTGCAAAAATGCTATTTTCCTTCAGAACCCCGTTTTCTAGTCAGCGAGGACTTTGTCTCTAATATTCTTCCAATTGTTAATAACAATCAAATTCATTGCACACGTTACAGGCGGCACGCGGTTGGAGCCGATCCCTGGCTCCACATAATATTTAATAATTCATTAAAGGATGGATGTAATGAGTTGGAAAAGGATCCGACCACACTGAGACAAACAGGGAGATAGTAAGGGCACGCCAAACACCTAAGACTTTTTGAGTTGGAGCCCAGTATGTGCCCAATACTAACAGACCAGTCTAGCAAAGTCCTGCCACATGGTCTGGCTTATGGAAGTGTAGTCCGTGTAAAAAATGAACGATGAATAGACAGTGCTCTTGTCTTCTCTGGTTCCATGCCACCGTCTTCCTTTAGCTGTGGACAGTCCAGTGCATGAGCACTCAGAGCAGTATCTGCAGAACTAACCAACTAGCCTAAGACCCCCAAAACGTACTGAGGTCCCAATCAATCCTTCACCTGGGAAAATGTATCATTTAAAATGGTAAATAAAGAGACAAAATAGGAAAATCAATAGAAATATATATTTCAGAATAACAGAACGGTAGCTGACTGCTGGTGACTGAAATTCACAGTAAGGCGGTGTGGGTGAGAGCATCCAGCCAGAATCACAATAAAGACTAGGGCATTGAAAGCTGGTAGGCACAGTCATCTTCCTTCAGAGAATCCTCCACTCCAGGAACGCCCCACACCCCAGACCTCACAGGGCTGGCAATGTCTCCATACAGTTCTACGTAAAATGGGTTGTTTTTCAAACACTACACAGTATTAAAAGCAGAAGTCCCAATAGAATGAACGCATTAGACATTAATAGAGCTAGGCCTTTAAGAAGAACGCTTTTTACAAGGATGTGTTTAAAACCACAAGCAAAAATCCTAAAATACTACCTATTCACCAACATTCTTCACATACCATTAATTATCCAAAGTGAAAAAAATGTAATGACAAATATTACCGACAAAGAAAATATTAGCATATGACATATAACCCTGGTGTGATATCACGGACATATCGATTCATAAATATTTAGATCGAACATGACAACATAATTAGGTGTCGCGTGGCCAGAGCATCAGGGTGCCACGATGACAATGTCGGATGAATGGGCATTAAGACTTCGATCTAATCTCACATCACCTGCAAAATGCAGCATTAAAGGTACCATGCAGCCCTAAAGATAGTAATAACAATTTTTATCAAGTGTTTTATGTCATTTGTGAGTCTTGTAGTTACTAATACCAGCTTAACGATTCTCAGTTAACTGGTCTCAGTAAGAAACAAGAATGAATTATCTTTGTGAGCATTTCAACTAGTGACTTGCACACCACTGCAGCTGTCAGTGGCGAGCGTTTTTACTAACACTGAGCCATCCTGTGGTACGATCCTGACAGCACAGATGATACCACATACATCACACATGTTATAGGCTTAGGTGCTATAATTGTCACATGTTGCAAGATTACTTTAAACCTAAGTGCCACTCAGAGTACTGTTTTAGTGAATGTTAATGTCATGCACGCCATTTATAACCAGGATTATCCATAACACTTCGTTAACTAAAAATGTTTCAATGCATTTTATATACTCTATGGTGTACTTTGCTACCAATAGGCCTCGTTCAATTTTACATCAAACATAGCTGTTTACTGACTACAATCGTTTTTCCAATTTGAACCATGAATGTAGTGAAGTACACCAATATGTTCTGTGCAATACGTGAGTCAGGGCTTTGACGCAGTTTGGTGCTTACTTTACCTCCATGTTAAACAATAGTAGATGTTTGAGCACCCAGGCTAATGTGCTGTATAGCTAAATACATATAAGGTCCCAAAGGCGAGACCGATTGCATTGCAAATGCTTGTTACATTCTGTGTTTGAAAATACCACTTTTGGAAAGTGGATATTTTCTTGCTCAGTCATCCCGTGTGCCTCTGCTGGAATGTGGATTGCCTGTCTGGGTTTTGGATGACAGAAGGCTGGGGGAGCAGGAGGGGCACCAGATGGTCTAGGTAGGTCAGGAAAGGGCTGAAGAGACCTGGGTTACGATGGGGGGAAGAGGGAGGAGATTTCCTTGCACCTCAAAGGGCCTGCTCTGCCTCTGACAAATGCCGTCTCCACCTCCTGCCAGGAATTCACACCAGAGAAGGCTGAACTGGTCCTGACCGGGCACAGACACCCTCTGCCTGAAAGATCAAAGGATTTTTGTGTACAAATACTGGGGCCCAGACCCCTGAACTTTAGAACTCATCTGGAACAAGAAGACTGCCAAGAAGAAGAGCCGGAGAAGCTGCGAAAAGGAACGACTGCTTTGCTGGGTGCTTTGCTGGGCTGACCTGCAGTGGCTGCTTCTGTCTTGGGCAGTGAAAGGCCTGGACTGGACTTTCTGCAACCTAATTTGTGAGTCTCTCCAAGGGCTTGAGGTAGAGCTTGCCCCCTGTTCACGAAGTCTCAGGAACAGAAAAGACTTCAAGTTCTTCGACCCGCAGCACTGGGGACTGTGTGTTTTGTGCTGCCACCCGAAGAACACCAACTCGACGACGTCTACGACGCCACTGCCGACTCTGTGTCCTGAAGGCACTGCAGAGGGCACCGCCGCAACGCCGCACCGCAACCCGGGTCTCACCGATGACGCCTGTTGATGCCGCCACCGAGCCTCTGCTTGCACCGCGACCTGTGGGCACCGCACTCCGCACCGCCTCGCTTCACGCCGAAGCTTTGGCACTGCAGAGGGCACCGCCGCAACGCCGCACTGCGACCCTGGTCTCACCGACGACGCCTGTTGACGCCGCCACAGAGCCGCTGCTCGCACCGCGACCTGTGGGCACCGCACTCCGCACCGCCTTGCTTCACGAGGATGCCTTGGCCTGCCTGATGCCGCCACTTCCCGCCGAAATCGACGCCGCTGCTTGCACCGTGGTTCGAGGGCACCGCTCGTAAGTCACACGACGCACCGCCCTCATCCTGCACTGTAGCCTTGGCCTACCGACGCCGGCGCCATCGACTCCAGTTCATCCGCCGACGACAGCGCTTCAGCAACGATGATGCCACTGCTTGCACTGTGGCCCGCTAGCACCGTGGCGAGCGCCGCCTTCATCTCGCACCGTGACCCTGGCCTCACCATCGACGCCATCTGACGCGGCCACCGAGCCGCTGCTCGCACCGCGACCTGGGGCACCGCACGCCGCGCCGCTGCACTTCGCACCGCAGCACCCGACGCCTGCCGGCGCCAGCGCTCCTGATTCCACCAGCGAGGAGCTCGACATGCAATGCGAGTGACTTCAAGGGCCTCAACGCCCTGCATTTCTCACAGGTACTATTTTGCGGGTCTTCCCGACACCGTAGCTGGCCCGCGACCAGCCAGAACTGTTGGATTTGTTGTTCACGACGCCGTGGTAGCCCGGACGGAGCTATCCACACAAGGAACTCTTTTTAATTAGCATATTTTTGGAACTCTGAACTTTTAAGTATAGTATTGTGGATTTTTATCGTTTTTTTGGTCTTGTCTTAATTATATAAAAATATTGGATATTTTTCTAAACTGGTGTGGTGTCCTTTTGTAGTGCGTACACTGTATTACTGTAAAAATCCCATTTCTAACATTGGTTGTCAGCGGTGAGGATAGGACTTGCGTTTGCACTTGACTTACAGTGACATAAGTGAGGGACTCAAAGTGTGTCACGGAGCAGTTAATCATTTGTGAAACAAGCATCTGCAATGCAATAGGTCTCGCATTTACGCGAGTTTGGGCTACTGGCATTTGTAAATGACAATGCCTTTCATTTATGTTTTGGTTTTTAAAACATAAATAAAAGGTACTGTCATTTACAATGGCAATTGCTTATAAGACAGATCAAGCCTATTGCATTATCCCCAACTCAGTCCAGCTGTAGTAAACTTAAGCTTCCCCTTAAGGCAAAAAGTGCAATACAAACTCTCTTTCAATGGAAGCACACAACGGCTGCCCATTCAAATGCTGTACTTAAAAAACTCAGGGGCATATTACCAAGGATTAGCGATATTTATCGCTAACCGCGCTTAGCGCGTTATTTGTTAACGCCACCTATCGCTGGAAATTATCGCTGAGATAACACCCTATTAGTAAGGTTTATCTCCATAGCGATAATATTTCCAGCGATAGCGGCAAAATGCGAGAATATCGCTGGAAAAGCAGCGATATTCTCGCATTATCGCTAAGGTGGATTCAGCATTAGAATCCACCTCCTATACTTCAAACAGGTAAGTCATCCTCACTAGCAGGTGTTAAAAGCTAGCGATAAACGCGCTTAGCGCGAATTATTATATCGCTTCGCCTGCCTTGCTAATAGGGGGTAGTGGTGTTAGCGACTGTTTTCAGTCGCTTTTAGTAGAGAACGCCTTCCTTGCATGTCATTAGCGATAATTATCGCTGACATGCAAGGCGATGGAAAACGCGGCCTCTAACGCCTGAAAGCTGTCGCTAACGCCTGTTAGCGACAGCTTGCTAATAGGGCGATAAAATTATCGCCGCTTTAGCGGCAAAAGTGCCGCTAAAGCGGCGATAATGCCCTTGATAATATGCCCCTAAGTCTGTGGGTGGAGCCTTAGCCGCTCTCTCAGTAATACTTCGGAAAGTTATTTTTCTGTGATCACATAAGGTATAGCAATAGCCGCACTGTCAAGAAAGACCCAAAAACGTACAATATAGGATGGTTTCTCTGGGGTTCCTTCTGGCTAAAAGGTGTAGAGCTGTCTGCTGGATGCAGGCAGTAAGTTTAATGTTTCACCATTGGTGGACTCAGACTGTCAAAGGTCTGTATGGATCAGACAAAGATTTGGGACACTGGAGGGAAGTGAGCTGGAGACCAGACAATACTAGCAGATTACTCCTCGAAAAGACAAGATACATTTTTCCTCCCAGCCCGATAGTGAAACCTATAGGATAGTTAAATATGTACTCAAGCCACTGATATAGCAGTGTATGCAGTGTTGCTATGCTCTTGCTTTAGGTTCTGTTGACATGTTTGGCTGCATTTACAAATATGCTAATAAACTCTTACATTTTGTTTCAGAAAGGTGATGCTTTGAGCTCAGGCTTCATAGCAGGATAATGTGTGTTTCGAAGTCACTACCGGTTCATTCTTGAGCCGTAATGAAATAAAGATTAAATTGCCAAAAATGAAGCTTCGGAGGATAGTTTTTGGGGGAACAGAAGACGGTTTCTCAGTTTTTGAGACTGCGCTTTCTGGTGGGGACTGGAGCGTAAGTCGATCGTGTCAAGACCAGAAAAATGTGAAGACTGCTGTTTGTGTGGGGGGAGCATGTAAAGCAGTAACATTCAAGTGAGCTTTTTTTCTTTTTAAAAAGAATTTACGAATTCTTATGAGAAACACGTAATTGTCCTCAAGGCCAAAGTTGGTTGCTGCCACTCCAGCGACTGAACGTGAGAAAGTGGTCCGAGTACTTTAGAAAATGCTATGAACATCAGCCTTGGCGGGGCACGTGTACAACAACATCTGTGGGGTTTTGTTGGGGGTTGCGTGTGCATGTCACCCAAGGGCTTGGCGGTGGGTGACTGTACTAAGATCTTCTAGCTGCTGCTGCGTTGGAGACTGCTCATGTGCGTGGCTGCTGCCCCCTCGCATGCCTGCCTGTCAGCAGGGATGCGGTTCTAGCACGTGATTTATTTAGCAGGAAACAGCAAACATTTCGATCAGAAATGTTGAACAGTGTGCTTGACTGCAGGGCTTTGTTAACCAGCTCTCTAGCAGAATTTACATCACGCACCTTTGACCTCCCTAAAGGCATCGCTGAGTTGCCCCCGTAGACCCTGAAGAGGTCCCTGTCTGCCGGTGGTCACAACTGCGCCTGAGAGACCCTCCTGCAGTGAGAGAAACTCATTTAAGAAAATAGTGCTTACAGACTAAAGAAGACATACTGTGTAACAACGGAAGTAACAGGGCCAGCCATGGGAGGTTACAAATGAAGACAAGGCGGTAGGTACTAAGGAGGGACTAACAAGCCTATTAATGAATCAAAAGCCAGCATTTACAAGAGACAATGACATCAGCCAATGACAAATATGGGGGGAGAGTGGGCGGGCTTCAAATACATACTCCACTACAGCATGGCTCGCAGAGCAGCTCATGCGCTGCCCAGGCTCGCCCTAAAAAGTGGCAAGTCTTACTATAGGCTATTATACAAATCTTTAAGGAACATCAAGAGAACATTCCAATAGGTGACTCGACATACACTAGAGTTCGCTCTCATGTCCGAATGAAGACAATAGTGTCTTGTAAATGTGTGAACAGACTTTCAAGCCCGCTCTAAAAAAATTCTGCTAACTGCTGATTTTTTAACCAGGTTGCAGTAGTAATTTTCCTCTGGTGGAATCTGCTTTCGGGCTTACAAGTGTGGGTCTATTTGCCACTTTATAACAGAATGAAATGCAAGAAATAATCAAGTGGGAAATAAAAAATGTTTTGAGGTTGCTAATGCTGTACGTATCTTCCCAAAGTTAACAAACAGTTGATTAGACTAATTTATTAATTAAATATTTTCCAGATAGTAAAGAAAAAGAGTGCTGGAAGGATAATTGCCTAATTAAAATTAAATTCTGAAACCACACTAGATAACAAAAATTTGCAATGCAATAGGTCTTGCATTTGCGAGAGTTTACGCTACTAGCATTGTAAATGGCAATGCCTTTTATTTAAGTTTTAAAAACCAACACATAAATAAAAAGCATTGTCCTTTACAATGCCAATAGCTCAAGCTCTCGCAAATGCACGACCTATTGCATTACAAATGCTTTTTTTTTTTTATATATCAGTGTGGTGCAGTCTTTTCAGGAGGAGACTTCGAAATGCATAACCTGTTCTTCATTTGCACAGGGGCTGGTAGTTAAGTGGGCAAAACAATTCTACACTGACAAGCGTTCTACAATTTTTTTGCACACCGTATCTTATTTCTATCTAAATAACATATGCACTACTTTTCGACTGGTAGTTTTTTTTTTTTTGAATGACCTAAGTATAGCCCAGTTCTTCTGCAACCGAGCAACTGACAGGTTTTTGTCTGGGAGGCAACAATTATTTTCGGAATTTAAGAAAGCCAGAGGAGGGTCTAATTTAGTGTTAATGACAAAAACCCCAACTCTTCCAGGAGATAAGTGGACAAAATAATTCTAGCCTGCTGAGAGCAGAGTTTCAGAATTCAGCAGGGCGTGCTAGCTGCTGGCATTAAAACACAGATAATAAGAAGCTGTCGACATTGTGAAAGCAGCGTCCCGCGAGTGGTGCAAGCAAAGCGGGTGCCGTTGCAGGAAAGCATGTCGTGTCTGCAGTAGGAGAAACTCATTTAAGACAATAGTACTCACAGGCTGTAAATAATACATACTGTGTAGCAACAGAAGTAAAAGAGCCAGTCCTCATGGGGGGTTACAAATGAAGACAAGGCGGTACCAAGGAGGGACTAACAAGCTACAAATCAGACGCCAGCATTTAAGAAGGATAATGACACAAGCCAATGACAAATATGGATGGAGAGTGGGCGGGGCTTCCACTCCATACCCTAATACAGCATGCCTCGCAGAGCGAGCAGCGCATGCGCGATGCCGCTAGGCTCAACCTAAAAAGAGACCACAGAGCTCCCTGCTGGGGATATTGGATTGTAATCAGATTTTCTGCACTTAGCTGCATTTACTAGACGGCCCTCTAAGTTTAGCACTGATGACCTGGGCTGGTAAGCAAACATGCTAGTCCCGCTCTGGAATAAAATGTAGTGGTCTAACAGTATAGTGCTGCGAGGCCAAGGACAGGGCCCCTCTGCCCTGGGCCTCCCAGCACTACATAATGGCTATAAAGCCCTGTGGAAGGGCCCCACATCTGGACCTTGCAGCCTGATGGAGAGGTGCGAGGCCTACCTGCCCTGGACTTCGCGGCACTGGAAAATGGCCCAAGTCCCAGTGAAAGGGGGCCCCATACCTAGCCTTGCAGCCTGATCCAGTGCTTCGAGGCCCAAGGGTTGAGGACTACCTCTCCTGTGCCTCGAAGCCATAGTAAAACACTTTGCTAAACACTGTCCTACTGTGCCAGTCTGATCTGGATGCTCCCTCCTCCCCTCATCCACCTCTCCTTACCTGTTAATGTCCGGCTGGTCCTGGAAACAAAAGGGCCTTTTGTTGCCTGGAAATGGAATACAGAAAGGGCAGGCAAGACCTCCCCACAGGTTTTTAACAGAGGTGCTGCCCCGCCCTTGTCCCTGAGAGCCAACATAATTGTTGGCTTTGCTGATGCCATGTCCCTGACCCAGTATTTCCCCTCCTCCCACCATTGCGGCCCCCGGAACGCCACCACTCCCTGACCAGCGAGGTCTAGACACCTCACTTATAAAATACATTATCAAGGTGATCGGGTTGGGGAGAGGGCCCTGGAGGAGCAGGTGGGCTGACTGTGAAACTGTAACCTTTCACACAGAAGCGGGCGCCCATGTTTTTGAGCTGAGCGCGGGGCCCTGGGCAGCTGCCCACAGTGCTCATGCCTAGCACTGGCCCTGGGGCCCAGCCACTATGCCCGTAAGGTAGTCTACACTTCAGGTAAGCTAAAAAATCTATCGTTAGGGTGCCTTCGACTTGACCCTTCTCTATTAACTAAACTCAGCAAACTAGGCATTACTACTCTGAATTTAGCACCATTACAATTGCCTCCCCAGCCATCTGCTACTATTACTGTTGATGAAACAGTGTCTACCCAGAGACAAACCAACACATCCACCCAGTGCTGAATAATGTGAATACGAACTCACTTAACATCAAATATCCTAATATTATTTCATTTGTTGAGCACCAATTAGAATTATTTGACTTACCCACATCTGATTCCCCAAATAACTTACTTCTAACATAAACTTGGATAACAGATGAATGAATGCCAGATATACTGGAAGCCCTCCCCAAAAATTGCTATGTACTTAACTCAAATAGACGTCAGGGTAAAAAGGGAGGAGGAGTTGTGACTGTTGTAAACAAGCAGTTGTAATGCATTCGGTCTCGCCTTTGGGACCTTATATGTATTTAGCTATGCAGCACATTAGCCTGGGTGCTGAAACATCTACTGTTCTTAAACATGGAGGGAAAGTAAGCATCAAAATACATGACACACCAGTTATGGGAACACATGGAGAGAAATATTGCCTTTCAGAGGAAAAAGGGATACTACCAAAGCTCTGTTTAAAATCAGGGCCTTCGGTGGTCGTATCAATGAAAATACAAGATTTGAAAAAAATATTATTGTCTACGGGTGCTCGTGGAAGACAATTTCTATGGACTGAAATCTAGAGAATGCTATAGTGATTCTGGTATTTTACTGACAGTTAAATAGGGGCAGTTTAAAAGGAAAAAAAGTCCCTAAGCGGAAGCAGACAAGTCCTAGGGCTGATCTCCAGAGCCCACAAAGTACATACACATATAAGTATATACTAAAGTATATACAAGAGGTCTCGAAAGCTCGACCTAAAAAGTACCTAATTGTCAACAAACTCACTGCTTTATCGAGCCTCACGGTGAATAACTTACTAATAAAATCTGCATCTTCCTCTGGCCCTCTACTAATCGTCCTCTTGTATAGACCTCCAGACTACATGCAACAATTTCCTCAACTCTTAGCAGACTCTTTAGTCCCACTGACTATTAACTATGCAAACATTTTGCTTCTGGGAGACTTAAACTATTAGGTGAATGAGGAGACAGGTTGTCATACTGCATGGAGTTATCCGATACTCTCACCAGCTTTAACTTTGTTCAACATCTGAATGAGGCTACACACGAAAAAGGTCACATATTAGACCAAGTCTTGTCATCCAAACCAACCATTTCTGACCTTAAGGTCTCACCTTGCACATGGTCAGATCACCACCCTACTAGATTCCTATTGAAATATTCCAACCGGTAGAAACCTCCCCCTTGTCCAAGCTCCTTCTCTAGGAATTGGAATGGAATAAACATTGAGACATTTTGTGGTACCCTGGCACTTTCCATTCCTACCTCCACTGAGAACCTGGAAGAATCTGAGGAGGCACTAACAAAGTGGCTGATAGCAGCAGCGATACTCATGTCCCCTTAGAAGAAGTAAAACAATCCCGATGCCATGAAGCATCCAAATGGTTTTCGGAGACTTTAAAGCTTGCTAAATTAGAACTTCAGCAAGCTGAACGGAAATGGAGAAAGTCTTATTTGCCTGAATTGAGAGAAGCTTTTGTCCAAAGTTTGAAAAAGTATAAAAAAATATTCTTAGAGGCAAAAAAAGCTATTATCTCTAACAAAATTGTAAACTCTGAAAATAAAACCAAGGTTATATTTGAGACAGTCAAGGAACTATCAAATCCAGCCAGAGTGACCACACCTGTGGTCCCCTCCCAAGATCTCTGCAATGCCTTGAATTCCTTCTTTATAGATAAAATAAAGATAATAAAAGATAGTATCCATCCCAGCTCTTTGAATATGGCAACTCCAGCTGAAGATAGTAACCCATGGGTTTCTCTCGACCTTCCCAGACATCAGCAGAGATCGCTTTCATGAACTGTTAGCTAAAGTCAAATCTGGCTTTCTCAATGACATCTGTCCCTCCAATATTCAAATGAGGGGGACACTTTCCAGATATAGCCATATCCTTCCTCAATCAATCTCTGAGGCAGGAGAAGGTCCCTCTTTCCTTCAAAGAAGCTGTAGTAAACCCTCTCCAAATAAAAGCAGGGGGGATCCTACCAACCTGATAAACTATGGGCCCATCTCTTTACTTTCTTATTTGGCAAAAATACTTGAGGCACATGTTGCCCAGCACCTTAGTACTTTCCTGGAGGAGTCCGCTTTTCTTGACCCCCACCAGGCTGGCTTCCGTTCTGCTCATTCAATGGAGGCAGTCATTTTGCCAGCCTTGGATGACTTAAGGGATTGAGCGGATAAAGTTGTTACAAAGGCACTAGTCCTTTTACATCTCTCCGCTGCCTTTGACACGGATGACCATTTTATTCTGATGGACTGTGTCAGAACTGCTGGCTTGCAGGGCACCACCCTTAACTGGATGAAGTCTTTCCTAGAAAATCAAACTCAGGTGGTCCGCCTCTTCCCTTTCTGGTCGCTGAAAGTTCAGTGTGGTTGTGGAGTGCCCTAGGGCTCCTCTCTGTCTCCTTATTTGTTCAACCTCTATATACGGCCCCTGATATACTCTCTCCAGCAGCGAAAGGTGAAGATATATAACTACGCTGATGACATGCAGCTGATCGTCACAATTGACAACACGCTAGAATCCAAAACCTTCTTTCAAAACACTATGCTCTACATCGGGATTGGATAGATAAACATACACTTAATTTGAACTCTGACAAAATTGAACTTGTGGTGACGAAGAACAAACTTGACCTATAAAACCCCTCTTTTTGGCCTTTGGAGATGGGTGCTTCTCCACCTCCCAAAAAAGTGGTAAAAAGTCTCGACATTCTCATAGATGAAGAATCATCTATGAAACATCAGATAGGCGCAGTGACCTCATCCTGTTTCCAGCAACTTCAGAAAATAAGGGAAATAAGAAGGTACTTCACCTTCAAAGCGATTAGACAAATTATAATAGCTTTAGTAATGTTCTGTATTGACTATTCCAATGCTGTTTATATGGGACTGCCTTCTGGCCGTGCTCACCGATTGCAGATAATACAAAATCAGGCAGCCAGGCTGGCCTTTCGGCAGCCTAGATATTGCCCCATCAAACCCTTGAGGAAAAAATTGCACTCGCTTCCGGAAGCTCAGAGATCCATTTTCAAAATAGGTTGCTTAGGGCCATATGCATCAAAGGGTTTTGCCCATTCTCTGTCTATGGGAAAATGTGTTCATGCATATGGCCCTTAATCTTTAAATCTCCCCATGGCAAAAGCCCTGCTTTCCTATCTTCCAAAATTCAGTGCTATATCCCAAACCGCCAGCTCAGATCATCACACTTAAATCTACAGGGCTCAATTTCCTCGGACCTGATAATTCTCGCCTCGGTGCCTATTCTAATCATGGGTCCCACTCTGCAACTCTGGGCAATAGCTTGCTTAATCTCCACAACGGCCCCAACAGCGCTGGGATGCCTGGCTTCACCCTGGGGGTGCCCAGGAGTGGACATTTCACAGGGAAAAGCCAGGAAGGGTTCCACAGCGGTATGCGTACAGCGCCAGGACACCCCTTTGGGGGTATAAGTGCGCTTTACAAGTACAAATTTCATTTCATTTTTTCCCAGAAGCAAAAAAAGAGACTGGGTGGAGCCAGGTTTTGGTGTTCGCTGCCTACACTTGGAACACTCTCCCCCTTGAAATAAGATCTTCTGTGAACTATGAGGGATTCAGGAAAAAATAGAAAACCTGGCTGTTTAGACAAGGTTATGAATAATTCTGACAGCAGCAGTCGCTCTCTACCTCAGCGCCAAGAGACCTCTTTGGAGTACCTGCGCTTAAAAACTGATCTACAACATAGCAACATAATAATAAGATGCTTGCACCCCGCCCATTGCTTAACACTTGTTGGCTTCATTGTCACTCCTATTTGCTCCCTTCTAATTGCATTGAGCAGTAAAGGTCTAACAAGGGAATCAATTGGAAAGAGGGAATATTTTTCAACGTACAAATCATGAGATTCGGCAGCATTATTAATCTTGCAAAGTAAATAAAACTGATGAAGTTAGAGATTTGTGTTTGTAAAGTCCACTCTGATTAATACCAATGTTTCCCCTTTTACCCTTTCCAGCAAAAAAGATACTCATCCAGGCACTAATTTTGTCGAGGATTGACTACGGAAATGCCCTTTACCTGGGAGCCCCAAAGTCAGTAACTGCAAAACTTCAAGTCATTCAAAATTGCGCAGCTAGGCTTCTTACGGAGACTCCCATTAGGTGCTCAGCAAAGCCCGCGTTGCGCTCTCTCCACTGGCTTCCGGTGGAACAGAGAATTAACTTTAAGGCACTCTGCATAGCCCACAAGGCGCTTGGGGGGAGTGGACCCCTTATCAACAACAGCATGATTCGCCCCTATAGGGCGAATAGGAAACTCCGTTCAGACGGGCTCCACTTGGCAGTAGTCCCCAGGATCAAGAAGGCCAGAAGTGGCGGACGGCTTTTCTAGTTTAATGCCTCCAGACTGTGGAATTCCATTCCGCTGGACCTTCGGAGCGAACTTAACCATCTGGCATTCCGGAAACAACTCAAGACGTGGCTTTTCCCTTAGTGCACTCGGATCTCTGGTTACAGCTTCAGCGCTGGGATGCTTCCGGGTAGCCATGCGCTTTACAAGTGCCCATTCATTCATTCAAAAGATAAATCAATTCAGTGGTGAAGGTCCAGTAGTTACGCTTGGAAGGAGCTGGACTTGGCGTTGACGTTTTGGTCTCTATTGCACATAGTCTCTGAGACCATCCTCAGGACAACCAGATCATATTGGAAAAGCTGCGATGACTCCCACATGAATTATTAAGGACAAATCAAGATAGCTTTTACAACAAAAGAAAGGAACTAGGAATATCTATAACTTGAATAAATTATTGGTGACAATGAATAAATCATCAAAAATGAGAGCAATTTGTGAAGCCAGTGGCGTCCCACATTTGTAGATTGAATCAGGCAGGCTGCCCATCTCATTATTATTTCAAGAACAAAAGAGGAGGTAGAGGAAAAACCAGAGGGACTCGTCCTCCTTCTAATATATATATATATCAAAAACCAAAAAAGAGCCCCTCTGTTAATCATGGACTAAACCTCCACATATGTTGGAAAATAGTCTGTTTTCTTTGGATAACCCTCACCCACCAGAGTTACCCTTTGTTGGCATGCCACATCATCGGGTTCTTCCCGTTCCGCTGCAGAAAGGGCCGTGCTGCGTCCTACGGAATACGTGGGAGCACTTGTAGATGTACAGAATGATGAACACTACGTGAAAAATAGGCTCTTTTTGGTTTTTAATAAATGGCCTCATTAGCCAGCGCATGCTAGATTCACTGCCTCTTCTTTCACCTGGAGCAAGGGCCAAGTACAGATTCCTTCAGCCTGATTGCTGTCCTTCTGTTAACCCGTTCGCTGCTTCTGTCGGCCAACGGCCGTCACGAGCACTGCCTCCGTAGTGCTGCGCACGTCCGTTGGCCGACGCGGCCCCGCCCACTCTTCAAAGCCGCCGCGGCGGAATTTCGGCCGTGGTAAAGGGGTTAATCGCACTGTGATTGAGGTACTACTTTTATTTTTTCTTCTTCCCTGTCTTTCTTGTTGAGCATCTTGCCATTTGTAGCTATGATTTACTCTGCTACACATACTTCAAAGAAGCCATTTTCTCCTTTGGAATGGATGTTTATTGTGACAACAGATTTTATCTGCCTTTATTGTGAGAACAGATGTTATCTGCTTTCAAATGTATTTTCACTAAGATATGGACATAGGCCAATTGCTTTCTTTATGTGATAGGATTTTTGCAATATGATTTTTTTCTTTTTCATGCATGGGGAGATGAACTTATTTGCTCAGAATCGCACGGGTGTTATGCTGGGACCTAACAAGCATTGGCAAACTCGATTGATCTCGCCCATGAGACTACTGGGTCTGTCATTGCCTTTTGTGCATGCTGGACAGTATGATCGTTGCCAACTGTGGCAAATGTTTAGCTATGTTGTGTAGCTGCTGTGCTAAAAAGAAAGGGGGCACCCTATGCCAACTGCTGATCTTGGGCTGATAGACAGACCATGGAAAAATGGGGAGCAAAGGTATCAATTTATGCCACTAACTTGCATATGCAAAACAAAACTAATTTGTTTGTAACCTACCAAAATAATTTTTGGGGACTTAGTACATAAATGGCTTTGTAAATTCCCATATAACTTTTTCCACAACCTTGTGCGTGTTTATCAGTTACCATTAAGCATTCGCGGGCATATCATTTGGGGGTATATTGTAATACAATTTACAAAATACATTTTGTCAAGCACAGATAGACAGGACAAATATTTACACATAGATTAATATATAAATTAAAACTGAATATACATATCCCGTGGTCATCTCTTGCCTGACCCAACCACAGTTTTGAAAACTTATGCTTATGAATTCTCTTCAAAAGTCCATAATCCACCAGGAGGTAGCAAGGGAAAGGTTTAAGCAAAATATCTGTCTGACAGGCTTGAAGCTTTCCCAGCATAAGTATTTAGAAAGCTCATCTTCTGTAAGCTTTTCCAAAAATCAATAGGTTGACGCTTTTCGACCTTTACAAATTTGCCGACCTCTTCAGTAAAGGGCAGTTGACAAGTGACCAAGTAACTCAATGGTTTTACGCACTTAACATTCACAATGAAGGTGAAAAACTCTACTTGTAGACTTGGTGATCACTCGTGCCCTCATTTATAGGGATTTGGCATAGGGCAGCCCTACAAGCCACATTGCTGCGCTGCCCTACGTGCAAGGGAAAGGGCAGTGATGCACCGTATTTATTCAATACAGTGCATTCCTGTCCTCCCCCTTGTGCAGGCGTTGTTTTGGCTTACTAGCCATGGTGCATGGTTGCCTGTGTTGTTGGCAGAATTGTTTAAGTGCACAGAAACAATCCATAAAGACGTTTTCCTTTTTCTATGTGTGCTGCTAAGTGCAGCACACAGAGGCCGAGGAAAAAACAAGTAGAAAGAAAGATATTTCCCCTGGTTACGCCTGCCCTGGGGAGGCGTAAGAATTTAATGCATTCCCAGGTTTAGAAGTCCTTGTAATGCGTCAATACCCATGGGAGTTGCGTGGGAACACCCACCGCAATGCCCATGGAACGCCTCCCTTGCGGAGAGTAATACAGCGCAGCGATTTGCGCGGCGTTGCCTTACTCCATATTTATGAAGCCTTTCGAAGCCACGTTAAGTGGCTTTGCGTGGCTTCATGAAAATGACTTAGAGCTTTTCATCATGCATGTACCATGTTGAATGGTGCAAGCATGACGCAAGGCTCTCGTAAATATGCCCCTAAATCTCACAAAAATAATTCTGGTGAGTTGCAAACAAATGAAGTTTATTGTGCATAAGCAGGTTATAGGCATTGATCCCTGCATATACCGTTTTTCTATGGTCAATATACCTGCTGTGCACCATGGCTGACATTATTAATAATAAAAAAGGCCTATGATGCATCCAGCACTAATACATTATTTGCATCACTCACATTTTATAAATTGAACAGAGGGCCGATAACCTCTTTCTGGGTCACTCTGGTGAATCATGTATTTTGTTCTCTGGGGTTTGCCTTCGTTTTGTGCAGTCCCACAAGAGGCATTTCTATTCTACCACTTCTTCTCTCAGGTGCCTCTCCACCACAATCACAAGTTCACAGATAGGCATCGGCTTCACACCGGAAGTGTTTGTCTCACTGTAGTGCATCCGAGCCAGCCTCGGAGCTTTACTGAAGAGCTCCCTGTGAATCGGGTGCGTGCAAGGGCAGCCTCTCGGGCTCGAGTGGAAGAGAGAATGGCAGGCAGCCAAATCTATGAGAATGTGATTCGTGCATCCCCTCCTCGGCAGATAACTGGTGAGTGCAGGAAGGCATTGCTTCTCTTTATCTTTATGAATTAAATCATGAAATATGTAGAAAACACAGTAGATAATTAACTAAATCGACACTCTTCCTTAAAAGGCATAATTGTTTAAAAAGTTTGCACAGCAGAGAGAACTCAAAGGGAGCTACAAAATGAAATAACTGACCGAGGACCTGTTAGGAGATGGGCGCATTTAAGTTCAGGAGCAGGGGGGCCCGATTCTCGGTGCGAATCAGATGAAATGTACCACCTACTCCGAGCAGGTGGTTAATCTGAGCGGTGCCGGCAAGGTTGGGGCTGGGGGAGTGCACGGAGTCCATTTGTAGTGAGCAGAGTCTGTAGATTGGCTGATGGAGGGAGTTTCTCTGTTCTCCCCCACCCCCCCACCCCACGCCATCCCCCATAATACTGTCGGGACAGCGGTCGGGGGGCAGGTTAAGCCGCTGCCTGCAGCCCCGGTACAGAATGGATACAAGTGGTTCACGTAGTAATCTTTCCTCCTGCCTACACAAAGCTGATATCTGGAACTTTAGGTTTAATAAGGTTCTATTCAGTGAAGACACTTCTCAAAACCTAGACTATATTTGATAGAACAAAAATGTTGCATCCAGTAGCGGCTCCTAGAGGGAGTGCTGCGGGGCGGTGGGGCAGGGCGGTGGGTAGTAAACTACGGCATACGGCCTAACCGAGGTAAGTACATAAATAAATAAAACGAATTACATTGCGCACGCTGCATCGCCATTTGGCGTTGCAGCGTGCGCAATGTAATTAGTTTTATTTATTTATTTATGTACTTACCTCGGTTAGGCCGTATGCCGTAGTTACTACCCGCCCTGCCCCACCGCCCCGCAGCACTCCCTCTAGGACCCGCTACTGTCAAAACCATCACGAAGGTTACAAATCTGCTACACTTTGACCCATTTCTGAAAAGGTAGCCGATATTTACCCGGCTGCTGGATAAATAGTAGCGATTTTGCACAGCTTGGCAGAAAAACGTTACTATTTACATGCCCACCGGCTAAATAGTAGAGATTTGGAACTGATTGACTGGCAGCTGTGCAAATAGCAAGGAAACGTCACTGTTTGCCTGGCTACTGTCTAAATAGCAGCGGTTTTGGACTAGTTGGCCAGCAGTCAAGCAAACAATGAAACTGCACTCATTGCTGACAAACAGCAGACAAGTACAACGTACAGTTAGGCCACGAGCCTAAAACAGCAGAAATTCTATAATATTTGATCAGTAGCATGGCAAGTGGCAACGAAACTTCAATAGTTACCTGCCAGCTGGCTAAATAGCAGAAATGATGTATTGTACTGCCAGTAGTCTTGCAAATAACTTGAAGAGAAACTTCATTATTCACCTAGTGGCTGGGTAAATAGGAGACAGTGTGCACAACTTTGCGAGTACCCATGCAAATAGAAAAGGAACTTCCCTATTTACCTGACTATTGTCTTAACAGCTTACATTTTGTTTTCCTTATGCAAACGTGAACAGGAATTTACACCAGGTAGAAATGTGACAAAGAGTGAACACAATTGGCATCCATCTCCTTATGAAAATTAGGGTCCTGATGCATTATTGTTTCAGTCACAAAAAGTGGTCGCAAATTCTGCACATTCGTTTTGTGAATGGAATAGTATTTTGCAAACTGTGTATTATTAGGTTGGTTCACAAAATAGTGAATCTCAGGGGGTTGAAGAACGACCTGCCTAATTCATATTTATTAGGCAAATGGAAATTTGCAACTCTCTGTGATTGGCTGTAATCACAGAGATGGTGGCCTGCAAGGGCCCACTGACCATCATCTCTATAACTGCATTCCAAAATGGAAAGCATTTTTTTTCCCAAAGCTGCCAGTGTTCCTTAAAGGAACCAGTGCTGGCTTAAGAAATAACGTTTTCAGTTTTTGAAAGCTTCTTTCTCCTGAGGCTGCCGACATGATCCCAAAGAGACTCCTTCCTTTTTGTAAATTAGTTACCACCCCAACTCGGAAGTTTGTTTACTCATCAATGGTTTGTGACAGCAATTGGAGTCACAAAATGTCAATAAATTCCTTTTTGAATTGGGAAGAGAAGGGAGGAAACCCCTTTCATGAACCCTCTTGTTTGCAATTCAGAAACAATTCAAAAAGTATTTTTACTAGTCAAAAGAAATTCTAACTCATAAAAAGGGTTTTGTACATAATAATGAGCAGTTTTGTGCTGACCCCTAGTGCTCAAACTTAGATGCAGACATTAACTTCAGTGTTACATTTAGGATTTATGGGGCCCAGGCAAATCATATTTTTTGGGTTCCCCTGTTCAGAACAGCTTTAAACGCTTTCTGCTAAATCCACCCAGCAAAGTATCAAACAATACTGAATTATTCCTTAAATCTTCAGGGACTCTGTCACACTAAAGCAGCAGCCAAAATATGTCTTGGCTGTGGCCCCAAATGCTTAAGACACTGGTTAAAGAGAGGGAGTCTGGGGTACAGGTTAGATGAGGGGAAAAGGTTGAGATAAATAAATGAAGGTGATCTAAAGAGACAAATCACTTTCCCAGTGGGACCCTCAGAATATGGGAGTCCTTGCCCATGCATTAAAACGTCTCTGACTAACTTATAGATCCACAGGTTCCAAATAGCAAAATATTTCCAAGTTATTTTGTCAGACATGGAACGCCCCTCCATTATACCATAGGCTAAGACATAGTGACTTGGGAGGCCCTTTATGGAGCTGTCTCGTGCTCCACAAATGCTCCCATTCCTTTAAGTTTAAATGCAGAGGTTGGTAATGATAATGCAAAGGTGACTAATGACAAAGATGATTAGAATCTTTGCAAGACTAGTTAACGCTGTTTACACTTCTAAAGCAATGCACTCACTCTTACTCACAGAGCTATGGCCAGCTATAGAATTACAAAATGGCTCCATGTTAGCAGAGCACCTCTTTCTCTGCAACAAATCAGTGTATTCTGGAATTATTAACTCTGGTTCTGTTCAATTAAACAAATCAGACTAAAACACCTGAAAATATAAATGCTAATAGCAAAGTCCAGAACTGGAAATGTTGCATCCCAGTGACATAGAACCATCTAATATTCGTTATGAGGTGACAAACACAATATAATTAAGAGGCTTCATTCCAATCTCAAGAAAGAAGGAAGAAACGCTATGGATCTGGTTTCGAGAAGGAGTTAACTCCGTCAGGATAGCAGAGGACAATACCTCCGTCATCCTGAGGGAGCTCCGCCCACTAATTTTAGAGTTATCTGCTGGCAATTTCTACATTGACAGCAACTGCTGTCATGGAGGTTCCTGTCTATTCACAAAACATTCAATGGACAGTACTTTGAGACATGATGTCAGCCAGCAAACGTTTCAAAATGTTTTTGTTTTTAAAAAGAAGCTTCCAAAGCCAAAGTTTGTTTTTGAGAAACAAAAAAGCTAATGGTCACACACACTGGGAGTTTTCTCACAGGGTGACTGGGTCATTATTTTGTTTCCTGTCCCTTGCAACCTGAGTTTACTCTAAATAGGGTAGACAGTATAATATCCATCCTTCGATGGCTCCTACTCTGTTGGGCCATCAGATGAAGTATTCTGTTGAAAAGCCTCAAGCAAAGGAATGGGACTATAATTAATTGAACTGAATGTGATTGGAATATGAATAAATTTTCCCAGTAAGTCAGAAAAAGACATAAAGGGATGAAAGAAACAGAAGAAAAGAAACTCACAAAATGTTTTATTCATTGGCTTTATTACAAATATTGTAAGAAATAAGACACTGAATAAACAGAGATTCTTTGTCACCTCCATACTTGCGACCTACGGATCGATCATTTCACAGTTCGACTTTAATACTAATTTTCCAGACAGGGATATGAATCCACTATTGAGATTTTAGAACTGATTTGGGGTGATTCGCTTTAAATTGTATTTTTAGCTGTAGATCAGACACAGCGTAGGTGCTTTGTGATGGTTCTCACAGCAGTAGCAACAGAGCTGGCTTAAAGCAGAAGTATCCAAAACAAGGACACAATGAAACATGAGTTCTCAGCACCTATCTGTCACCAGCCTTTCTGAGCAGTTATCAGGCGCAGACAAAAGGCAACCCTGCTGAGAAACGTTGACCCCTTTAACAAGAGAGACCTATGACCTATCCCTTACTCCTACATCTATCCTATGTTATTGCTTACGAATAACTATTCAGCAGCCCTTTGCCCTCACAGAATTTCTTTGGGTAGCCTTTTCTCCATTCTACCTCACTTCAGTTCTGGGTCTCCACCCTCCATCCACAGGGATGCAGTCAATACACTCCCACTGTGCAGAGAAGCCGTATCTACTCTCCATCACGTCATGCAAAATGCATCCCACTGGTCCATTGCTTAGAATTTCATTACACAAGGAGTTTACTAATACACAGCCATCTGAAGCCTCCATCACCTCCACTACTGCTCCTCAGAGCTTGCATATGATCCTGAGTTCCCCTTTGCTGAGTGCAATAGCCCTTTGGCGCATTTGTTAACCATTGACAACTTTTCCTGATTTCAGCCATCTGAGTTTCTCAAACTCTTTCTGCGATCCTGCACAGACCTCATCCATCTGATATGTTTCAGTCCTTATGCCCTCAGATCTACCCCAGACTATTGTGCTAGTATAAGACTGTGTCTTCTATCAATCAGAGGTCCGAGTCTAACAGTCACAGCTGTTTATTTACTTTGAATGTTCTGATTTTTGAGCAAATAATTACCAGTTCTACACGTGGGCTGAAGAGAGAAAAGTCCGAAGTCAGGTCCTTTTTTCTAGGTGTTAGGTCTAAAAAAAGAGACTTTGCTGATGCCAGTAAACCTACTGTTGTCACATATTTGTTGATTGCCTTTCCAGAGGATTTTCAAATGTATTTACTCTTGGTGACAAATACCCAGGATCACTTTGTTTTAACGAGGCTACAACTAGGTACAGTGTATCACCTTGTCTCCTTCTCTGCTATGAATCAGTTGCACAGGGTCATGGTACCATGCCCTCGTGACGGCACTTTGAAACAGAGCACTCAGCACCTTATGCTTTTCTGATGCTTTTCTGATGGCTTAAGGAAACACATTATGAAGCCAATCTTTATTCAAGAAGCGCTGTACAAATACTGATTGATTGATTAATTGATTGATTGATATTGCGGACAGTATTAGGGATTACAATGCAGCCCTACTTTTTTCTGTTTCGGAGGCCCATACTACATGTTTTACTGTTGCTTCTTATATTTGGGGAGCGATTTGAATTAGGAAAAGTATTCTTATCTAACTATAGTGCCTGTCTTTGTATGTTTTTAAATGCTGTACAGATGTTGAAATATTCTTATTTGTTTTAAACCTTATTACTGTATGTTTATATCACATGTTCTTTTATGGCCTATTATGATCGTGCCCAATAAAGATTTTCGAATCTAATATGATAATGGAAATCATATAATGAAGAGCTATAATGCAATCTATGCTAGCAGATAGGATTCCCCTCATCCTTCTCCAGACCTGTTACTACTCCATATCAATAACTAAACAGAATGAATAGCCTCATGTCACAGCTAGCATATGAAAAGAAACTGAGAACATAAAAGAAAGAATACCTACACAATAAAGGGACCTGCACAGCCAATCAGTGCTGGCAGCATCCCAGAACAATAAAAAGTGCACATCTGTCTCTCAAACCTCCTCATCCACGACACTGCCAAGCACAGCGTATCATTACATGAAAACTGCACCTCGACGGTCATCATGAATAACATTGAGACAATTCCACATAGGCTCAAGACAATACACCCTTCCAACCTCAGACCCTACACAGTGCAGTTTGCTTTCTGTGTGGATAATCACTTCAGCACCCCCATAGGGGTAGTGAGAGCTATAGAAATCCTATAATACAATATACTATTCAACATGGAAATAATGGTTTTCCATAGTTTTACATCCTCAGATCATATGCTCCAAAAGCCTTCTCCACAATATTCATAAAACACTGCATCAAACGAGACCTTGATTTAAAACAATCCATTTTAACCTAAAGTATTTGTTTTAGCATACCATACTATACCAACCATGTGCCACGCACCACCCATGGCCATGCAAGCTTGCTGTTAGGGGTAGACCCTGCTCCCAGGCCGGGCCCTTCGTCCAAAGCCCCATGGGCGGCCAACCCTGTGAGTGCATAGCCTTTGGCCATGCGTGTCATGGGGTTGCCCGCAGCGCCTGGCCACAGGCCAGAACCTGCAGCCAACCCCTCATGGGAGGCCAAACCCACACTGGGCACGTCCTTCTGCTATACGCAGTGTGGGGTTGATCCCAGGAAATGGCCTGAGGCCAGGCGCTGCACCTATACCCACCTTGGTCGGCCAACCCCACACACCCCTGTCTAGGATCCAGTCCTGTGGTTACAAAAGTAATCCATAAAGTAACTAATTGCATTTAACTAGAAATTCACATTGAGCTGAATGTTGCATTGTGTTTGAAAATGTGTTGCCCATTGCAACAACTGTAACTACTGTACTTAAAAGTCTATTGCCTATCTGCAAAGTATTTAAACTAAAGTAATTCATTCTGAGAAAGTATTTTTTGTAATGTAATGTATAATGTAATTACAATGTAATTTGACAAATAAAATATGTAAAAAAAAATTGTTTCTAAAAATGTAGTAAATCAGTATGAAAAAAATTAATATAACAATTAATACATTTAAAAATTGTCATTTACAAAACCTTTGAAATTCACTGAAAAAACCGTAGGTTTCAGGCACGTTATAGTTAGAAATTAGCATTTAAAAAACCTTTGAAATTCACTGAAAAAACCATAGGTTTCAGACACGTTATAGTTACAAATTAGCATTTAAAAAACCTTTGAAATTCACTGAAAAAACCATAGGTTTCAGACACGTTATAGTTACAAATTAGCATTTAAAAAACCTTTGAAATTCACTGAAAAAACCATAGGTTTTAGGGACAGTTATAGTTACTTGGACATTGCACTCGTACAAAACCCGTGAAATTCCCCGTTATAGTTAGTTCAGCTAACTATAACTCGCGCTTCACAATGCACTGCTGATGACGTCACATATTACATCACTCATGACATGGTCAGTGACATCACTGATGACATCACTGATGACATCTCAAATGACATCACTGATGACATCATCCACGTGATAATCTGATGCACCTCCTCACACCCTAATATAATCTTTGATACACCCACTCTAAATTACAGACTGCCATTCGCAAAACCATAGACACTCCAACACCAATAACTACATACCCACTCACTGATTCTTAGGTCTACACACACACATCCACTCACTCACCCGTACAGTCACTCATACTTACGGTCACTCAGTACAGGACTATCATATGCACTCTTACTCTATATAGACACTCAAACAACGCCACTCATCCATAGAGATACTCACACACCTAGTCAGTCATGCAAATAATTAAACACACTGCCATTTACTCACCTATACAGTTATACACACACCAGCTCACTTACTCATACAAATAGTAGCACATTGTTACGCTCTTATACAATCACTGATACAAGCACACAATCATCCATACAGCCACTATCACAATCACTCACTCTTGCTTATAGCTATTTATATACTCCAACACACATATATACTGCCTTTCACATATGTAGTTACTCACACATGTACCACTGGGACATACATTCACTCACTAACACACTCTTACACACACTTACCCACCCATACAGTCTATCACAGATGCACTCTTGAAACCATCCACCCAGTGAATCACCCACTCACACATCTATGCACAGAGTTGCACACACCCCTCCCACACAAACACTCAGGCACCCATACAGATACTCAGACAAGCATTCAATAACTCATATAGAAAATCATTTAGCTATTCACAAACACATGCAGCCACTTACACAGCAACAGACAGACGGATACAGACATACACCCAGTTTAGTCACTAACCCATGCATTCAGTAAGATACGTTAAATCACTCACTTATAGAGTCAGTCACGCACCTACTAAATCATCCATACAGACACTTAGACACCCACTCATTCTTCAATACGTCTTTTCCTATATATTTTAAAAATATTTAAACTTTACAGAAACACACAGTCACTGGATGATGTCATCAGTGATGTCATTTGAGATGTCATCAGTGATGTCATCAGTGATGTCACTGACCATGTCATGAGTGATGTAATATGTGACGTCATCAGCAGTGCATTGCGGGGCGCGAGTTATAGTTAGCTGAACTAACTATAACGGGGAATTTCACGGGTTTTGTACGAGTGCAATGTCCAAGTAACTATAACTGTCCCTAAAACCTATGGTTTTTTCAGTGAATATATATATATATATATATATATATATTCACTGAAAAAAACCATAGGTTTTAGGGACGTTATAGTTAGTTGGAGATTTCACTCGTACAAAACCATAGAAATTTCGGCCGTTATAGGTAGTAGACCTAAGTATAACTCGCGCCCCCGCAATGCACTGCTGATGACGTCACATATTACATCACTCATGACATGCTCAGTGACATCACTGATGACATCACTGATGACATCTCAAATGACATCACTGATGACATCACTGATGACATCATCCAGTGAATGTGTGTTTCTGTAAAGTATAAAAATATGTTTTATATATATATATGCCAATGTGTATTGAAGTATGAGTGGGTGTATGAGTGTCTGAATGGATGATTTAGTAGGTGTGTGACTGACTGTATAAGTGAGTGATTAAATGTGCCTTACTGAATGCATGGGTTAGTGACTAAACTGTGTGAATGTCTTTATTAGTCTGTTAGTTGGTGTGTAAGCGGCTGCATGGATTGGTGAGAAGCTACATGAGTGTCTATATGGGTTATTTATTGGTTGTCTGAGTATCTGTATGGGTGCCTGAGTGTCTTTGTGGGTGGGTGGGGGGGGTGTGACTCTGTGCATAGATATGTGAGTGGTTGTTTCACTGGGTGTATGGGTTCAAGAGTGCATATGGAAACAGCTGTATGTGTGGGTGAGTGTGTGTATGGGTGTGTTGGTGAGTGAATGGATGTCTCAGTGGTGCATGTGTGAGTAACTACATATGTTTTAAAGCAGTATATGTGAGTGTTGGAGTATATAAATGACTATATGTGATAGTGAGTGATTTCAAGAATATCTGTAAGGATGAGTGTGTGTTTCTATGAGTGATTGTTTAAGAGAGTAAGTATGTGTTAGTATCTGTATAAATAAGTGTGGTGGTGTGTGTATGACTGTATAAGCAAGGAAATGGGTGTGTGATAGTTTCTTTGCATGACTGACCAGGTGCATGAGCAACTCTTTGGGTGAGTGGCAGTGTGTGAGTGTGTATATGGGTGTATGAGTGGATATATCAGTGGCTGTATAGATGAATGACTGTGTGTATGAGTGACTGTATGGGTTAGTGGGTGGATGTGTGTAGACGTATGAATCACTGAGCAGGTATGTACTAACTGCTATTGGTCTGTCTATGGTTTCGATATTGGTGCGCTGTATTTTAGAGTGGGTGTATGAAAGGTTTTATTAGGGTATGAGGAGGTGCATCAGATGATCACGTGGATGATGTCATCAGTGATGTCATTTGAGATGTCATCAGTGACGTCATCAGTGATGTCACTGACCATGTCATGAGTGATGTAATATGTGATGTCATCAGCAGTGCATTGCGGGGGCGCAAGTTATAGTCAGCTCAACTAACTATAACCGCCGAATTTCTCTGGTTTTGTACGAGTGAAATGTCCAACTAACTATAACGTCCCTGAAACCTGTGGTTTTTTCACTGAATTTGTATGGTTTTTTTAAATGCTAATTTCTAACTATAACGTCCCTGAAACCTATAGTTTTTTTCCGTGAATATTAATATAGTTACAGCAATTTAAAACCCAGCATTGGGTCACTCAGAGAGTCTTCAGGGCTCAGCCTCCCTGTCTCTTGTGAGGCCCCTTTCAAAATAAAACACTTTTTGAACTCATTAGGACTTACAACATCTGACTACAGACAGGGCTTTATTCAGACGTTCTGAAAATGGCTTAGAACTTAAGACGCAGTTGAGATTGAGGATATTTTTTATATTTTTCCCGCTGCAACCCCACCCGTGCTCCCCCAACCTCCCACTTCCCCTCCCCCCCTAGTGACCCCAATAATCCCTCACTATCCTGGGGAACCCCCCCTCCTCCTCTGGGCATAGCCCTATGGTGAGGACCCCTGGGCGTGATAATTCCAAAATAATTCAATCTAATACTAAACCAGTCTCACCGAGAAAGCACAGCGATATGAACCATACAGAAAGAAAAATCAAATGAGTACTCTCACCCCATTCCACTTATACCCCACTCCCATTCCTTATTTTATCTATTAAGGCATCTTCTTCCTCAATTTGACGAAGATTATGCATGTGATTATTCCACATAATCCGGAGGGATGCAAGAAACCTCAATTGTGTCTTGGCCCCCAAGGAATTTAAAATTGCCATTCTTTTACCTAACTCCCACTGTTTTATTGCTGTAATATGAGAGACATCCGATCTGATAGAGAAGGAAAATGAACTAGAAAAGGAGTCACTCTTGACCTGACCTGCTTTCAAAGCCAACGATAAGATTTTCTCCTTTACGGAATATGTGAGGAAGTTTACTAAGATTTTCCTTGGCTTTTGTTTTTCTAAGTTCCTCCTATATGGATCTCGATGTACTCGCTGAATATCTGAGACCAAGTCCAGTTCCGGTGAGTCTTTAAGAATTGTTGCCTTTAGGAGTGAAATCAAAAAAGTTTTAATGTCTCCCCCCCTCCAAATCTTCCGGGACATTTAATATTTTCAGATTGTTTTTTCTTGAGTGGTTTTCAAGACGCTCTATATCATCTTTCAGATCCCTATTTTGGTGGACTAACTTATCCATCTCAACTGAAGAAGAATGTAAAGCTTCCTTGATTATAGGAATCTCAGACTCGAGAGCATCTGTTCTCTGGGAAACCTCTTCAATTTTTTGTGCCAAAACCTCACATGAGGCCTGTATTGCAGCTTGATTAGACTCTGAAATTGAAAACCTTCTCCCGATGTCTTCCTTTAGACTTAATAAAATATCAGCTAGTGATCCGGACGACGCTACGTTGGGGGGTAGGTCTATGGTTGAGTCGAGTGGTCTGGCTGAAAAGGTGACCGATGATGGTTTGGGAGCAGCCCCCTTCTCCGCTACTGGTAAAATACCTGAAACGGTTTCCTGGCCATCCAAAACCGAAAATCTATTCGAAACCTCCAAAGAGGAATGGATAGCCACCTGTTGTCCCATCGATGTGTCTACTCCACTCGTCCCCCCGAGGAAAGACACAACAGAGGGCTGAGAATCCACCTTAAGTAGAGGGGGGCCCACCTGGATACCAGTGAAAGCCATAGTGGTTTTTTGTTCTGCCCCTTATCCGGTGTAGTTGATATCACCTTATAGTATGTCTTGAGAGATGGAGTTATTCTGAGTTTAGAGGACAAAACTTTCTTAACTTTCCCTTTCCCCCTACCACACAGTGGGGGGATACTCTCCGTGGTAGCTCTCACTTTGCCCTGTCTCGCAGTGGCCCTAATTTCTATAACCGGAGGAGAAACAGAAATGGGTTCAACAGGGTCTAAAACAAGATTAGGGGCCCTATTTCGCAAGGTGTAGCGACAACTAGCTGGCTTAGCAGTTTGATTCGTAGTGGTAGTGGTACTGGAGAGAAGTCTATGGGGGGCGCTACGGGGGGCACTATTCCCACCGTTCTCCATGCAATACCGGGAGCCCACCCGCAAAGAAACAGTCTCAACCACCCCTTCTGCACAACTCTGTGCTACAGAAACCTTGCTGTGAGAACTTAGGGGCGAACTAACCAGCAGGTGAGTCCTCGTGGAAAAGTTAAAAAAAACACCTTCATCCTTGGATTCGCTTAAGCTAATAGTACCAGCGCTGACTGTCCCTTCTACAGGCTTCCATACCACATTAGCCTTACTATATCCCCTAGAGGCAGTCCAGACATCTGATAAATCTGGTAAATCCTTTAAGGAGAATTCCAAAGCCTTACCTCCACCTTCACCTTCGCCCGAACCAACACCACACTGGAAGGGGAAGAGCGAGCAAACTCCCACCACACGCTCGCTCTCCAAACCGCTCCCTCGGGTCAGCTCACCAAAGCTCCCCGAAGCATGCCCGAATGTGCTGACTCTACCATGGAAGACCCAGAATTGCAAGCCGGGAGTCCGCCGCCTCCACTCTCGCGCCGCACCGATGAAGCGCAACAACGAAGGCTCCAAAGACGCCACGCCTTGATCTCCGGACACCATCCGGCAGGGAGAACACGCCACCCAGAAGGAGAAAAAAAGAACGTGAGTACTTCTTTATGTTTCTTAATATTCAAGCTATAAACCAAGACCACAAGGGGATCGAGCACTAATTATTGACTAGAATCTCATATTATGATGCCCGCTGTGCTCGCTGTGCTACCCGGGGAGACCGGACAATACACGCCAGGGGAGCTCGACCGCGTGGGTGAGTGGCAGTGTGTGAGTGTCTATATGGGTGTATGAGTGGATATATCAGTGGCTGTATAGATGAATGACAGTGTGTATGAGTGACTGTATGGGTTAGTGGGTGGATGTGTGTGTAGACGTATGAATCACTGAGCAGGTATGTACTAACTGCTATTGGCCTGTCTATGGTTTCGATATTGGTGCGCTGTATTTTAGAGTGGGTGTATGAAAGGTTTTATTAGGGTATGAGGAGGTGCATCAGATGATCACGTGGATGATGTCATCAGTGATGTCATTTGAGATGTCATCAGTGACGTCATCAGTGATGTCACTGACCATGTCATGAGTGATGTAATATGTGATGTCAAAAGCAGGGCATTGCGGGGGCGCAAGTTATAGTCAGCTCAACTAACTATAACCGCCGAATTTCTCTGGTTTTGTACGAGTGAAATGTCCAACTAACTATAACGTCCCTGAAACCTGTGGTTTTTTCACTGAATTTGTATGGTTTTTTTAAATGCTAATTTCTAACTATAACGTCCCTGAAACCTATAGTTTTTTTCCGTGAATATTAATATACTTACAGCAATTTAAAACCCAGCATTGGGTCACTCAGAGGGTCTTCAGGGCTCAGCCTCCCTGTCTCTTGTGAGACCCTTTCAAAATAAAACACTTTGCAGCTGGATGTCTGGTTTGTGCATGTTTGAGAGGCGTAGTTCAACTATGATCCCCTCACACAGGCACAATCCATTTTATTTAGCAGACATACTGTGAGTGCCTCAGGCAACAAAGTCATGAGTGATGTAATATGTGACATCATCAGCAGTGCATTGCAGGGGCGCGAGTTATAGTCAGGTCTACTAACTATAACGGCCGAAATTTCTATGGTTTTGTACGAGTGAAATCTCCAACTAACTATAACGTCCCTGAAACCTATGGTTTTTTCAGTGAATTTCAAAGGATTTTTAAATGAAAATTTCTAACTATAACGTCCCTGAAACCTATGGTTTTTTCAGTGAATTTCAAAGGTTTTTTAAATGCTAATTTCTAACTATGCCTACAAAGGTAGGACATGTGAAGAAAGAGGAAGAAAAGTGCAGAAAGAAGCAAGACAAATGCAGAAAGAGGCAACAGAAGTCCAGAAAGACGAAGAAAAGTGCAGGAAGAAGAAGAGATGTGCAGAAAGAACCAACAGAGGAGCAGAAAGTCCTCTTGTGCCCCCAACTTTTTGCTGATGGGTACTGGTGGTAACTGACTCTGACTAACCAGGCCTAGAGCCAGTGCTATGCTAAAAGACACTTAGAATACAGTGAAAACACCTACATACACTAGGGAACAGTATGCGTTGGGGTACCCCTGTGATTAACATGACCTCCTCTGTATTTGCCATGAGTTAATGCCTGGGTGATTGCATGAGTACATGAGTAGTGACTGGATGATTATAGTGCTACAAGGAGAGTGCATGGTGATTTTATAAGTGCTTGGGTTTTGGCGCAGTGATTGGATAAGCACATAGGATTGGCTGGGTGATTGAAGGACTGCATAGATAGTACCAGGGAGATTACTGGACTGCATAGGTAGTCCTCAAGGTATTGCAGCAGTGCATGTGTTAGTGACTGGGTCATTGCATGAGTACATGGGTACTGAGTGGATAATTAGAGTACTGCAAGGAGAGTGCGTGGTGAATTTATAAGTGCTTGGGTATTGGAGGAGTGTTTGGATTAGTACATAGTAGTGGCTGAGTGACTGGAGGAGTGCACAGGGAGTGACAGTGTGATTGCGGGACTGCATGGGTACTACCTGGGGAATTGAAGGAGCAAATGAGAAGTGTGTAAGTGGGTACAGGACTGTATGGGTAGGGCATATGGGATTGTAACAGTGATCAGCTAGTGTCTTGATCATTGCATGAGTACATAGCTACTGAGTGAAAGATTAGAATACTGCAAGGAGAGTGCCTGAGTGAATTTATAAGTGCTTGGGTATTGGCGGAGTGTTTGGATTAGTACATCGTAGTGGCTGGGTGACTGGAGGACTGCACGGGGAGTGACAGGGTGATTGCTGGACTGCATGGGTACTACCAGGGGAATTGAAGGAGCAAATGAGAAGTGTGTAGGTGGTTAGAGGACTGCATGGGTAGTACACAAGGATTGTAACAGTGCATGTGTTAGTGCCTGGATCATGGCATGACTACATGGGTAGTGACTGGATGATTAGAGTACTGCGTGGAGAGTGCATGGTGAATTTATAAGTGCTTGGGTTTTGGTGCAGTGATTGGATAAGGACATAGGACTGGCTGGGTGATTGGAGGACTGCATAGGTAGTACCAGGGAGATTACTGGACTGCATAGGTAGTCCTCAATGGATTGCAGCAGTGCATGTGTTAGTGACTGGGTCATTGCATGAGTACATGGGTAGTGACTGGATGATTAGAGTGCTGCAAGGACAGTGCATGGTGAATTTATAACTCATTGGGTTTTGGCGGAGTGATTGGATAAGTACATAGTGCTGGCTGGGTGATTGGAGGAGTGCATGGGTAGTGATAGAGGGATTTCTGGAGTGCATGGGTACTACCTGGGTAATTGGAGGAGTGAATCAATAGTGTGTAGGTGGTTAGAGGTCTGCATGGGAAGTGCTTAGAGGATTGTAGCAGTGCATGTGTTAGTGTCTGGGCCATTCCATGAGTACATGGGTACTGACTGGAAGATTAGAGTACTGCAAGGAGAGTGCATGGTGAATTCATAAGTGCTTGGGTTTTGGCGGAGTGATTGGATAAGTACATGGTGCTGGCTGGGTGATTGAAGGAGTGCATGGGTACTGACAAGGCGATGGCTGGACTGCATGGGTAGTGTTCAGGGTATTGTAGCAGTGCATGTGTTAGTGCGTGGGTCATTGCATGAGTGCATGGGTACTGACTGGATGATTAGAGTACTGCAAGCAGAATGCATGGTGAATTTATAAGTGCTTGGGTTTTGGCGGAGTGATTGGATAAGTACACATATGTCACATCAGTCCCGTCCCCTCCCTTCACCACTGTGCAAACGCGCCCCCTGGCAGGTTTTAAGTTGGGGGTTAATTCCCCTTGAATCCTGCGGGTCCCTGGGGGCCAACTAGCCCACCAGATACCTCCAGTAAGTGCCACAGAGCTGCGTTGCAGAGAGGTGGTCCAAGGCCACGCCCCTTTTTACACCTCTCTGCAACGCAGCTCTGTGGCGCTTACTTGAGGTACCTGGTGGGCTTTCTGTGCTACGAAGTTTAAAACTCTGCAAAATACTTCCTGAAAACAGAGAAACTAATGTCACACGCGTCAATGGTTTCTCTAAAAAACTGTTCTTGCGTCATTTTATGATACTCCTTGCCACGTGCTCCCTGACAAAAAATATTGGTCCTCTAAGAACCCTCCGCGATGACCCCTCACCGCTCCCTGGCTGCTGTTCTCGTAAATTGGCAGGAAAGGGCGCGCCTTCAAAAGTTGCTCTGTGCCTGGTTATCCTCGGTAATAAAACTCTGCGCACGCGAGGCTCGGTCCACTAAAAGGAAAGAGGGGGGATGGGAAGACACAAACAGCCTGCACCCCTACCTTGTGACCGTGCGCTGGCGGGGTCACCTCTGATTGGGAGCCGGTCTGTCCTCGGGTCTCGCCGGCACTGGGCTGGGGACGGCAGTGTCAGCCCTCTGGACTCCTCCCGTTGCACTCCAGCTCCCACAGATGTGGCCACGCACCGCGCTCTCACTCTGTCTCTCCGGCGCCCTCCGTCACTCCATCCTCCTCTAGAGCGCTCTCCGGGCCACAGAAGTTGTCATCTGCTGGAGGCCGGGCTCCGAACAAGGATTTTTAAAAGAGCTTCTCGGGAGCCCGGAGCAGCCCTGCTGCATCCCCACTGGTCCCCCAGTCTGCCAATCACAGGGGGGGGGGTCCCAGGGCATGCGCCTTCCCTCACGTGGTCCCAGCCATTTACTCGAGGCCAGGCAGGTGTGAAGTCTAATTAACTGACTGTAAGGTAATGGCAGCCACTCCTTGGATGCAGGGAAGGGGGGGGGTGGCATCCTGTTTACCGATTGGTGCTTTGTGCCAGGATGCATCTGTCCTCCTCACGCACCATTATCCATCACCTGAAAATGGTGAAACGTATTACTTTCGGTTCATAACACAGTGGAGAGATCTAGGCGGGCACATTAACACATTTTTAAATACCTCCAGTGAAAGCTTTGCTTTATCAATTGAATGTCAATTGGGTAATAATTGTATGAATTTTTTTTGTAAGTAAAGCGCTTTGGATGGAAGTGCTATAGTTATAAATCGTTGTGATACTTGCCTTTTTACAGTGCACTTCCTCCACTGGAATGATTTAATGTATAATGACATATGTTGAGGGTGTGAAAGGCTGCCCACTCAGATGATGATCATTTTTGTGTACTTTAATAATATCTTGTTTTTAGATAGCGCTTTATACTGCGTTTCTGCGGTCTTAAGTGCTAAATTAATAACGTGCAATTACTTGAAAGGTATATATAGTGCGATTCCGCTATTCGTATTTTCTCGATTATTATATTGTAAAAGAAGATGTTTGGATTCCTAGTACGACAGTGATCTCGTTTGTGAATACACATAATAGTAATTTGCTTATTTCTGCGCTTCTGCCATCTTTAAACTGTATTTACTTGTACTATATTGTTACTTATAGAACATTTACCACGCTTCTTGCAAGGCCTGACGCATTATGTTCTGCTATTCTATCTTACCTATGTTGTGCTCTGCTATCAAACTCTTTAAAAGTGTTTGCACACCTCAGAGGTTTTCAAGGCGTTAGAGTGTGTAAGGCGGCTAATCGAAGGGTCCCACTGGTTCATTTAAAAGTGATGGACATCTCCCATCGTGTGCGTAGGGCTCCATTGGGGTGAGTGCACGTGGGTCTGACAGTGACCGGGTGTGTTGGGAGTTCTTGCATGCCGTGCATGCATCATGAGGGCGGCTGCAGAAGGCACAGGCACCGGACCGCATGAGTTGCCCTGTAGCAGTGACCCGCTGCTCTTCTTGTCACTCATTCACTTGGGCGGAGGGTAATATGTGGAAAGGCATGTGTGCGCCTTTCAGTTCCAAATATCGGTCAACTTAAAATCTCACATTAATATGGTTTAATGTAAAGGGCTGCAGCAGTACCTCAGCTTCATTCAACAAAGCCCCTCTATACATCGGTGATTGTGAGGTATTCTGGGACACTTGCACACTCACGCTTATCTTTGAGGAAAAGGTGCATATTTATTTTTGACTTATTCATTCGTCCATCCATCGTTCTCTATGGTATGCATGCAACCACTCCCCTCCCAGAGGACGCCGTCCGCCCTACACCCATCTACACATGGCGGGAGCAGTGGTGCCTATGGGGTCCATAGGTGCCCTATTCTCACTGATACACCCGTGCCCAAAGAGTGGCAGGGTCGCGATGTCCTTTCAGTGGGGGCGGACAGACGTGTCTCTCTCTCACACCTCAGAGGACGATGAGCACCCTCTGGAGACCCCGGGACTGGACCTCCTGGAAGGGGCGGGGGGGCAGCAGCACCCTCATATACAGTGCACTGCTCTGGGGGGGAAGGGGGGAGGAGCGGGGGTGAGGGCTTCAGCCGCGCCTGCCACGGTGGCCTCTCCAGTTAACCACCTGCAGATGGTCACCACTGGTTATATGGCCTGCCCGTCTATATGAATGCCCCGCTCCGTTACCAGCTGCATGTAGAGGGCGGTTAAAGTAACACCTCACTTATCCTGTGAAGACTGGCACTTTTTGACGGGCACGTCTAGTAAAATATGTATAAACCCACCCCGAAGCAGAACTCCTTGGAAAAATGATGCCTCCGTATTAAGCAGACACCATGACATCTATTGTTTCTGGAGTTCAGACGGTCGGTAAGCACCCAGGTCATCACTACGCATTTAATCAACATCACAAGGATAAAAGGCTGAGTCAGCCCCATCGAGAATGAATCATAAGCTCTCTCGGTGGGTGCTTGACCCACCGAGCTACTCTGCTTATAGAAATGCATTGTACCCGGTCAGCTGGACTTCCCAGCATGCCATGCCCCTTCAGAATGTGACATCTCAGACAAGCAGCACAGCTGCAGCACCGCCCTCCCTGACACCCAGCGCTGCCCCTTCAGTTTTTGACACCTCAGACGAGCTGCCCAGCAGCACCACTGTTTCAGTGCCGTAGGCTAAAACAACTCCAGTCTGCGTGAGACCCCCAGAAGGGCAGCACGGAAGTCAATGGCAGAGTCAGGGTCCCGTGAACCCCGAAGCAAGCATGGGAAATGGACGCCAGCTTGGTAGTAAAACAAAGTCACCTTTGGGAAGCGGAGGGCCTCTTTCTCACCTGTGACCTGGTGCCACTGCACCCGATGCACCACTGACAGCAGCAGCACTACCCCCTCTGGCTCCTAGCATGCCCCCTCCTGCCCGTGGGACCCAGCCGAGCTGCAGCGCTGGCACCTCCGGCCCAGTCAAGCGGCGGCTCTGTTTCCAGAGTGATTGATGCGCTCCCGAGGTACATGTTAATGTCTCGCGAGGGTTGCGTAGAAATCACGCATATTTCTAAAAAACTAAATAAATACGTGCGTTGTTGAGGGCACCTTTTGTTTCCACTGCTGACGCGAGTGTGTAAATAGCTCCTCGTGACCGCTTTCCTTATTTCCGGGGTACCGCGCACAGTCTGCAATGTGAAATGTTTTGAAGTGCTGCTGTACACCTACTCCGCGACTAAGGAAATGCCCCGCCATAACGAGATAGCTGAGGGGTTTGCGCGCTCCTTGCTCACATTTTTATGCAACCTGCAGGTAATGGACACGTTTCTACCCCGAAAAAGCCACCCCAGGGTTTCATCACCTCAGAGTGCTGCAGTGAGTAACAGCGGCTTTTGTAACACCTCATGCTCGAGAAAGCGCCCAGATGACCCAGGAAAAAAAACTTTGATGCTAAAATCACTGTGCATAATTTCAACAAGTTTCTATTTTAACAACACATGATCCCTGTCGTTGTTAGAGTAAAACATACATTTAATCTTATTAAGTATCTTTGTCATTTAAAACGTCTGCAGTTGTATCGCGATATTAACATTATCTCCGACATACAGCATTTTTGCGATGTCTGTGCACCTTGCACCAAGCAGGCAGTGCATAGTGAAACGTGAAATCTCACACCTGCCTGAGATCTACCTGCTCTCGTTAAAGCGCACACCGCTCCCTGCCCCTGAGACATCTTATACACGAGTATAAAGCAGAACACCTTGGAGTCGCCGAGCCTGGCGCCTGTCGTGAAATTAATAGCCCCCAACTTCATGAATACATTAGGTTCAGAATTCAAAAGAGGCCTCAGCCTCCTCCCCTGTATTCAAGGGTACTTCAACATCTGCTCATTTAAGGGCAATCAATTGTTTTTTTTTTATTTTCTCGGCTGGATTTGCGACACCAGCGCGAATTCGGCCGATTTTTGTTTTTAAAAAAAAATGCTTTTTTTGGCCCTGGGGCTCCTTGTGGGACCCCCTGAGCAGGCCTAGGGGGTCAGGGTGTTTCTACCCTGCCCCCTTTTCTTGTTTTTAAACATTTTTTTCACTGTTTTCTTGTGACTCGGTTATACCGAGTCACAAGATGGCAGCCAACACTTCCTGGTTTGGAGTGTTGACAGCCAATTAGAATAAAGCTCATGGTCGGGATGGTTCGCGAATCCACCGCGGCCATAGATATCAATATGTTTATTTTTTGATTTTCACAGCAACTACTGAACGGATTTGCACCATTTTACAAAAGGTCGCTTTCTGAACCAAGCACTACCTTTTTGCCAAATATGGGATAATTCCGTTCAGCAGTTTGGGCTGTAGGCTTGCCTAAAGTTTCCTATGGGAAAATGATTTTTTGACTCTTATTTTTTGAATTTCTCAGCAACTACTGAACGGATTTACACCATTTTAAAAAAAAAAGGTCACTTTCTGAACCAAGAGCTACCTTTCTACCAAATTTGGTGTAATTCCGTTCAGTAGTTCGGGCTGTAGCCTGTCTCAAAATTTCCGATGGAAATTAACACACGAAAAACGCATTTTGGGACCCCCCTTTTTTCTCAGCCCCCGCTTGACAAATTACCCCCAAACTTTCAGGATAGGAGCTGACCTGGATAGACTTTTTTTTGGGAGAATTTCGCAAAGATTCGTCAAACGACGCCAAAGTTATTAGCAAATAAAAAAATGCTTTTCCTATGGAAACTAGGTTCTAACTAACTAACTATAACTACCTACTGGCAACCGCCAGTAGGTAATGTAATATATATATATATATAGGTATATATATATATATATATATATATGCCAATCGAAAGTACCCGAAGTAAGAAGGCACCACACACAGCGTAAATTCAACCTTTTATTCTGATAGACAGCAGCATGCTCAGCGAGGCCCTCGCAGCTTCGTCTTGGCCTGCCTTGGTCGCGGAGAGCCCACCCTGCGGATGTGCAGGTCCGGCGCCGCCACGAGTACGGCGCCATAGGAGCTTTGTGTAGTTCTGTCCAGGATGATGTGGCATGGCAGCGGTTGCGGTGTGATACAGCTACCCTCTGTGGAACTTTGAGAAACTAATGCTGAGGAATTGGGCAGTTACCTACTAAAGGAATACTGATGTGAAAACCACAAATACCAGTGTGCATTGTGCACACACGCCCACTGGGCGGGACAAGTGAATTATTTATTATCACCTGTTGAGCTGCCCTTCCCTACGAGTCATCACTGTGAACAAGGGCGCACGGACGCCCGAAACGCGTTGGAAAATGATGACAAGAACCTGCTGCACCTACCCAACTGTTGTGAGATGCTGCCTGGCAGAATAAAGTAATTTACACGAAAGCGTTGGGGCCTCCAAGTGTTGGGTGTCTACATATGGAATATTAGCGGCCTGCCTTGGTCGCGGAGAGCCCACCCTGCGGATGTGCAGGTCCGGCGCCGCCACGAGTACGGCGCCATAGGAGCTTTGTGTAGTTCTGTCCAGGATGATGTGGCATGGCAGCGGTTGCGGTGTGATACAGCTACCCACTGTGGAACTTTGAGAAACTAATGCTGAGGAATTGGGCAGTTACCTACTAAAGGAATACTGATGTGAAAACCACAAATACCAGTGTGCATTGTGCACACACGCCCACTGGGCGGGACAAGTGAATTATTTATTATCACCTGTTGAGCTGCACTTCCCTACGAGTCATCACTGTGAACAAGGGCGCACGGACGCCCGAAACGCGTTGGAAAATGATGACAAGAACCTGCTGCACCTACCCAACTGTTGTGAGATGCTGCCTGGCAGAATAAAGTAATTTACACGAAAGCGTTGGGGCCTCCAAGTGTTGGGTGTCTAAATATGGAATATTAGTGGCCTGCCTTGGTCGCAGAGAGCCCACCCTGCGGATGTGCAGGTCCGGCGCCGCCACGAGTACGGCGTCATAGGAGCTTTGTGTAGTTCTGTCCAGGATGATGTGGCATGGCAGCGGTTGCGGTGTGATACAGCTACCCACTGTGGAACTTTGAGAAACTAATGCTGAGGAATTGGGCAGTTACCTACTAAAGGAATACTGATGTGAAAACCACAAATACCAGTGTGCATTGTGCACACACGCCCACTGGGCGGGACAAGTGAATTATTTATTATCACCTGTTGAGCTGCCCTTCCCTACGAGTCATCACTGTGAACAAGGGCGCACGGACGCCCGAAACGCGTTGGAAAATGATGACAAGAACCTGCTGCACCTACCCAACTGTTGTGAGATGCTGCCTGGCAGAATAAGGTAATTTACACGAAAGCGTTGGGGCCTCCAAGTGTTGGGTGTCTACATATGGAATATTAGCGGCCTGCCTTGGTCGCGGAGAGCCCACCCTGCGGATGTGCAGGTCCGGCGCCGCCACGAGTACGGCGCCATAGGAGCTTTGTGTAGTTCTGTCCAGGATGATGTGGCATGGCAGCGGTTGCGGTGTGATACAGCTACCCACTGTGCAACTTTGAGAAACTAATGCTGAGGAATTGGGCAGTTACCTACTAAAGGAATACTGATGTGAAAACCACAAATACCAGTGTGCATTGTGCACACACGCCCACTGGGCGGGACAAGTGAATTATTTATTATCACCTGTTGAGCTGCCCTTCCCTACGAGTCATCACTGTGAACAAGGGCGCACGGACGCCCGAAACGCGTTGGAAAATTATGACAAGAACCTGCTGCACCTACTCAACTGTTGTGAGATGCTGCCTGGCAGAATAAAGTAATTTACACGAAAGCTTTGGGGCCTCCAAGTGTTGGGTGTCTACATATGGAATATTAGCGGCCTGCCTTGGTCACGGAGAGCCCACCCTGCGGATGTGCAGGTCCGGCGCCGCCACGAGTACGGCGCCATAGGAGCTTTGTGTAGTTCTGTCCAGGATGATGTGGCATGGCAGCGGTTGCGGTGTGATACAGCTACCCACTGTGGAACTTTGAGAAACTAATGCTGAGGAATTGGGCAGTTACCTACTAAAGGAATACTGATGTGAAAACCACAAATACCAGTGTGCATTGTGCACACACGCCCACTGGGCGGGACAAGTGAATTATTTATTGTCACCTGTTGAGCTGCCCTTCCCTACGAGTCATCACTGTGAACAAGGGCGCACGGACGCCCGAAACGCGTTGGAAAATGATGACAAGAACCTGCTGCACCTACCCAACTGTTGTGAGATGCTGCCTGGCAGAATAAAGTAATTTACACGAAAGCGTTGGGGCCTCCAAGTGTTGGGTGTCTACATATGGATATATATATATATATATATATATATATATATATATATATATATATATATATATATATATATATATATATATATATATATATATATATATATATATATATATATATATATATATATATATATATATATATATATATATATATATCCAACCACACTTTTCTTATTCCAAGGGGTATGATCACGAGTAGGGTGTGTTTCAGGAACAGACAATACAGAGAAGAGGTGGCTTACAAAGAGGCAGAGTTGAAGGTAGTAGAGTTGGGCCTAAATAAGGAGACTGACTCTGAGAAACGGCAGGAAAAATTGGTTAAATTAAGAAGTTTAAAGGATCAGATAGATACCATCCTCCAGTCTAGGGTTGCATGTAGATGGGAGGCCAGTAAGCTTGCCCATTTTGAGTATGGAGAAGGTGCAGGCAAGCTTCTGGCATGGAAGGCTAAGTTCGATAGGTTGCACAATCTGATCAAAGAAATTGATAACATGGGTGGGGCTACGGCTCTCTCCACAGACGAGGAGATGGGGTGCTTTTTTTGATTTTTTTCAGGATCTGTATCAAGAAGATAGTGTGGTGGACAAAAACGTGGCCATGGAGTGGCTGCACGGGAGCCCGCTTACCCCCCTGAAGTTAACTCAGCAAGAAGAACTAGACTGGGACATTTCTCAGGAAGAGGTGAGAAAGGCCATTCTGGCCTGTAAAAGCGGGAAAGCAGCTGGCCCAGATGGGCTGCCAACAGAGCTTTATATGTCTTTGGGAGAGGTGGTAATTCCCATCTTGGCACATCTTTTTAATGAGATCTTATCTGAAGGTGTGAGGCTTCCAGGCTCATGGGGAGAGGCTACCATCACCTTGATCCTGAAACCAGGGAAAAACGCAGCCTGCTGTGGGTCTTATAGGCCCATATCGCTGCTGAATGCAGATTATAAAATCTTTACCAGGATTCTGGCGGGCAGGTTGGGCTCGGTCGCGGGCGATATGCTTCACACCGATCAAAAGGGTTTTGTTAAAGGCAGGAACATATCTGACCTCACTTATGATCTTATTGGTGCAATAGACCTGGCCACAACTTACTCGCTTCCCCTCGTTGCAATAACATTAGATGCCACCAAGGCCTTCGATAGGGTCAACTGGGTGTACCTATCTGCAGTCATGGAGAAATTTTATTTGGGGGACAAGTTTTGCCGTGCTATTCAGCTGATTTACCAAGATCCGTCAGCTAGACTTCTGGTTAACGGTAATTTGACAACACCTTTCAAGATCACCAGGGGTACTAGGCAAGGTTACCCTTTATCTCCCTCCTCTTTGACCTATATATTGAGCCTTTTGCTCAGCAGTTAAGAGAGGAGGCTACCATTTTACTATTTAAGCATGGGGTATGAGAGAGAAAGGTGGCCCTGTACGCCGATTATTTTTTGGTTTTCTCTGCGGACCTCGCTAGGACCTTCCCCGCTGTTATAAGGCTGGCAAGAGATTTTGGGCAGATATCTGGTTACGAGGTGAATGCTGAGAAAACTGAGGTCATGACCTGGAATTTGGCGGAATGTCAGCACCAGACCAAGCATGAGATGAGGTATCTGGGGGTCAGAATAGCTCAAGATATTGATAAGATCTCAGTGACCAACTTGGCGAGTGTTTCTATGGAGTGCCAAAAACTTATGAAGCCCTGGGTTCATCTCCTTTTAACTATCCTTGGGAGGATCAATTTGGTAAAGATGGTGGTGCTCCCAAATATCACCTTCCTCTTTAATGCCATTCCATTACACTTTGACAAATCGGCTATAGTTAAATTCCAACAGGCTATTAACTCATTTGTCTGGGTATATAGAGGTACCAGGATCTCCTGGAAGAAGCTGAGACGCAGGAGGGAAAAGGGAGGGCTTGCATTGCCGGACTTGCAATATTGCGCATGGGCCTTTCAACTGTCACACTCTAGAATGCTCTTAAAAACTCCAGATAACACCGGGGTGGGGGCTATGTTTTCTGCGATGATAAAGGGGGCAGGCCTATCTCAGGAGGGTGGTCTGTTCAAATTTGGAGAACCAAAATGTTTCAAAAAGATCAAACTAAAAGTCCTGCAGGGAATGGCTAGAACATGGGCTTATGGGTCTTAATTACTTTTCAAGCTGGGCCCCCCTGTGGGACTTCCCAGTTGCACCAGATTGCCTAAAAGACAGACTAGCTCTTCCGCTTAGAGCAGCTGGGTTGAAGGTGTGGGGAGACCTGGCCCATGAGGGTATGCTTCTATCTTGGCCATCGCTACATAACAGGGTGGGAGAGGGTTTGTCAAAATTCAAATACATTCAGTTACAGAGTTGGTCCCAAAACTTGAAAAAACCCATAGGCATAGGTAACATTCTTGAGGAGCAGCTAGTTACAATATTGGCTGGGAGGAAGGAGGTCTCCTTCCTGTATTGGGCTATTGAGGAGGCAGTGGACGGGGATTTTAAACTGGCCGAAGACTTGTGGGGGGTCACTATACCAAATGAACAGTGGGAACATCTGTGGCAAACATCCTTTAACATTTTGTTTGCCACTCTTAAACCAGCTTGGTTTAGAAGGAACCATTTGTTCACCCTTATTAGGGCCTACTTATCTCCGTCAAGGTTAACCAAAATCTCAAAGGGGCCTCCAGTTAGTTGTAAAACATGTAATTTGGAGAGTGCCTCAGATGTACATATGTTTGTGGAGTGCCCGGCCATAGCAGAGTTTTGGGAAAGAGTAGGAAACACCATTGCGGATATTCTAGGCCTCCCAATACAAATAAATATTACCCTGATAATCTTTGGAACATCCAGTGAAATCACGGGCCATGCTAGACCTTTCCTTTTCTATGCCATATTGCTAGCCAGGAGGGAGATATGCAAAAGATGGGTAGAAGCTGTACCCCCTCAGTATTCTGAGTGGTTGTCCTCATTGTTTGCTACATCTAGGATGGATCTGTGTAGAACCCAAAGTAAGAAAAAGAAAGCACTATGGGATTTCTTATTGAATTGGTCCAATGCTTAAGCTGGGAGACTGGATAGCCCTCCCCCCCTTTTTATTTATCTATGTATTAATTTTGATGTATAAGAAAACCTTGGTCCTATGATTACACCTCCTTGAAACTCTCTTGACTGTGTTGGGCACTCCCAGTTGTTTTCATCCACCCATTGCCAACACTAACAGTCGCTACGGTCTTCTGGACCGATTGAGAGAGTAGCCACCCCCTTTACTTTGGAGCTAGTGTCATCCTAGTCTGCTGCGGTACTGGTAGGCAGGGCTCTTCCTCCTGGTCCCCATCCAATGCCTATGTCTCTTCTTTGTTGAGTAACGGTACAGGCGGTTGGTATGTTCACTAATGGTCCGAGGTGAATGAGGATAGAAAAAAAAAAGAAACACAATTTTTAAAGCAGTCCTTCCCATTTTGCACTTCCTTTCAACACAGCAACTGGTCTGCAGTGAGCATACTTCAGGAGCTCAATGCGGCAGCCATGATGGTACATCACTCTTATATATAGAATATATACACCATCCTAGTTTTCAATTCTGTTTTATGCTGCCACATTACTGGTTGCAATTCAATTATGAAGTGTGCATGGTCAAAAAATAAACAGTAAATTATTGTCAATCTATATTCCAACATACATCTTACTATCTCGATGTTGTGATTTTTTTGGGAGTGCATATTTTTTTTGATGGTGGGACTGCCATGAAAAGGCAGCCAGACAGGGACATCCTGTCCCTACTGCGGTGCCTGCGCATTGCCTCCATTGAAGGTATAGGAGTACGACTGTTGCCCCAACAGGATCTTGGATCCTGTCAGAGGCGGTGGTCCTTACCCCTGACCTCTGCTGTTTGACTGCCTGCATCCTAATGTGGCAGATGGCTCAATGGCCTGTATGTTGGTGGGACCGCCACTGGCAGCTATTCGATGGCTGGCCCACCAACATCCTAATAAGGCCCTATGTCTCTATATGACTAGCTCTCTTAGCAACTCTATGGGTCTGTAAATGTGTGTGTAAGTGGCTGTATGGATTGTTTACAAGCTGTGTCACTGAGTGTTGGGGTATGTATATGTGTGTGCAACTGGCATTGTTATTGCTGGATACTTAAGTGCTGTGTGGGCGTTTAAGGGAATGTGTAAATGTCTATTGCTGTTTGACTGGGTGTGTGAGTGGCTCTATGCTTTTCTAGATAGGTGTGTGAGCAGCAGTATGGGTAGGAGACAATGTATAATTGGGCATTTAGGTCTGAAGTGTGCATGTAACTCACTGAATCTTAAAAGTATGTCCTATCTTTTAAGCACATAGTACCCTGCCCTATGGGCTACCTGCAGCCTACCTTAGGGGTAATCTATATGTAGATACAAAGCAGTGCATTTAGGATTCATTTGTGTGGGTCTCTGACTGGGTGTGTGTGTGTGTAGATCTGTGAGTGGGTGAGTGTGTCTGTGAGTGGGTCTGTGAGTGCCTGTGCCGGTCTGTAAGTGGGTGTGTGAGTACCTGAGTGGATCTGTGAGTACCTGCATAGGTCAGTTAGTGGGTGCATAGGTTTGTGAGTACCTCTATGGATCTGTGAGTGGGTGTGAGAGTGTGTGAATGGCTCTATGAGTGGTTGTGTGAGTGTCTGCATGGGTCTGTGAGTGGGTGTATGAGTGTGTGAGTGGGTCTATGAATGGGTGTGTGAGTGTCAGTATGGATCTGTGAGTGGGTGTGTGAGTGGTCTGGGAGTAGGTTTGTAAGTATCTGTGTGGGTCTGTAATTGGGTATATGAGTGGGTCTGTGAGTGGGTGTGTGAGTGTCTGTGCAGGTCTCTGAGTATTTGTGTGACTATATGTGTGGGTCTGTGAGTGTCTTTGTGGGTAAGTGAGTGGGTGTTTGTTTGAGTGGGTCTGTGAGTGGGTGTGCGAGTGTCGGTATGGGCCTGTCAATGGGTGTGTGAGAGGCTCCGTGAGTGGGTGCATGAATGGGTATATGAATGGGTGTGTGAGTATGGGAGTAGATCTGTGAGTGGGTGTATGAATGTCTTTGTGGCTCTGTGCATGGGTCTATGGGTGTGTGAGTGGGTCTGTGAGTCAGTGTGTGAGTGGGTTTGTAAGTGTCTTATGGGTCTTTCAGTGAGTGTGTGAGTGTCTGTGTGGATCCTCCAGTGTGTGTGAGTGTCTGTGTGGGTCTTTGAATGGGTGTGTGAGTGTCTGTTTGGGACTGTGAGTAGAGGTGTGAATGGGTCTGTGAGTGGGTATGTGAGTATCTGAAGGGGTCTGTGAGTGGGTGTGTAAGTGAGTCTGTTAGTGGGTATGTGAGTGGGTCTGTGAGTGGGTCTGTGAGTGGGTCTGTGAGTGGGTCTGCGAGTGTGTCTGTAAGTATCTGTGTGGGTTTGTGAGTAGAAGTGTGAGTGTCAGTGTGAGTTTATGAGTGTCTGTGTGGGTCTGTGAGTGGATGTGTGAGTGTCTGTGTGAGTTTATGTGTGGATGTATGAGTGGGTCTGCGAGTGAGTGTGTGAGTGTCTGTGTGGGTCTGTAAATGGGTGTGTGTGTCTGTGTAGGTCTGTGAGTGGGTGTGTGAGAAGATCTCTAAGTGGGTGTATGAGTGTCTGTGTGGGTCTGTGAGTGGGTATGTGAAAAGATGCAAGGGTCTGTTAGTGGGTCTGTGAGTGCCTGTGTTAGTCTGTGAGTGACTGTGTGGGTCTCTGAGTGGGTGAGAAAGTGCCTGTGTGAGTCTGTGAGTGGGTGTGAGAATGGCTGTGTGGGTCTGTGAGTAGGTGTGGGTAGGCCTGTGTGGGTCTATGAATGGGTGTGAGTGTCTGTGTGGGCCTGTGAGTAGATGTGTGAATTGGTCTGTGAGGGGGTATGCAAGTTTCTGAGTGGGTTTGTGAGTGGGTGTGTGAGTAGGTCTGTGAGTGGGTATGTGAGTGGGTGTGTGAGTGGGCCTGTGAGTGTGTGTGTAAGTATCCATGTGGGTTTGTGAATAGATGTGTGAGTACCAGTGTGGGTCTGTGAGTGGATCTATGAGTGTCTGTGTGAGTCTGTGAGAGGATGTGAGTTTATGTGTGGGTGTGTGAGTGTCGATGTGGGTCTGTAAGAAGGTATGTGAGTGTGTCTGTATGTGGATGTGTGAATATCTATATGGGTCTTTGAGTGGGTGTGTGAGTGTCTGTGTAGGTATGTGAGTGGGTGTGCAAGTATGTGAGCAGGTCTGTGAGTGGGTGTGTGAGTGTCCCTGTGGGTCTGTGAGTGGGTTTGTGAGAAGATCTGTGAGTGGGTGTGTGAGTGTCTGTGTGGGTCTGTGAGTGGGTGTGTGAGTAGATGCAAGGGTTTGTGAGTGCCTGAGTCAGTCTGTGAGTGGGTTTGTGAGTACCTGTGTGGGTCTCTGAGTAGGTGTGAAAGTGCCTGTGTGAGTCTGTGAGTGGGTGTGAGAGTGGCTGTGTGGGTCTGTGAATAGGTGTGGGAGTGCCTGTGTGGGTCTATGAGTGGGTGTGTGAGTGCCTGATTGGTTCTGTGAATGGGTGTGTGAGTGCATACATTGGTCTGTGAGTGGGTGTGTGAGTACATGCATGAGTCTGTGAATGGGTGTGTGAGTGGATGCATGGGTTTGTGAGTGCCTATGTGGGTCTCTGAGTAGGTGTGTGAGTACCTGCATGAATCTATGAGTGGATGTGTGAGTGCCTGCATGGGTATGTGAGTGGGTGTGAGTGGGTGCAAGATTTCCTTTGTGTGTATCTGAGCAGGTCTGTAAATGCTTTATTTTTCAAAGTATGCCAATATCCACAAATCAGTCATGGATTTGCATCAGGGCGACACTGAGCGCCACAGCAGGTCCACAAATTCCGGACATGGATAAAAAAACATTTTAAGGCAATTTGTTGCCCAAAATAGGTCCATCTAAGACCCCACTAACACATCCATGGGGTCAGGGTTCCTCTACCCTGACCCCTTCAATCACTCTACACTTACATTTTGAGGCCCAGCACCATTTCCTGATACTTAATATCGTGGCTGCAACCTCCCGGTCAGGTTGTGGTTAGCCAGTCACAGCATTGCTGGTGGCGCATTTGCGTCGTTAGGTTTACAAATTTCTTTTTCTTTTAATAACTCCCAAAATACTGAACAGACTTACACCAATAACAAAAAGGGCTCTTTGTGGACCAAGAGGTACCTCTCTACAAACTTTAATGTAATTCCGTCCAGCAGATCAGGCTGTACTTCTGTTCAAAATCCCTATGGGAAATTGCATTGGGAAAACATGTTTTGGCAGCCCCCTTTTTCTCAGCCCCCAGCTTGACGAAGCACCCCGAAACTTTCCACACACCAGCTGAATTCAGGTGCATATCCGTTTTGAAAATTTCGTGAAGATTTTGCAAACAGTGCCAAAGTTATCTGCAAAACAAAAAACACTTTTCCTATAGAACCTAGGTCCTAACTATAACTACCTACTGGCGATCGCCGGGAGGTTTTATGTATATATGTATATGTATATATATTTATATGTATATATATATAGATATATATATAAAAATATATATATAATGGATGTCATCAGTGATGTCATCGACCATGTCATGAGCGATGTAATATGTGAGTTCCTAAGCAGTGCATGGCGGGTGCGCACGTTATAGTTGGCTCAGTTAATTATAACGGCTAAATTTCAGTTTTTGAAGGTTAAAATATTAAGTTCCATATTATATTATGAAGTAACTATAATGTCATTTTAGGCTAAGTTTTTTCAGTGAATTTCTATGCTTTTAAAAAATAAAACCTAACTATAATGTCACAGTAAATTGCATAGGTTTCCTTATGCTAATCAAGCCTAGCTATAACTGTTACTTAAACCTTTCTTTTTCTAGTAAATTTCTAAGGGGCTCATTACGATGGGGGGCGGACATCAGTCCGCCCGCCATCATAGTGCTGGGACCGCCCACCAGACGTGCGGCGGTCCCACCAGTCCAATTAGGATGCGCCCGTCAGTATGGCAGGCGCATCCTGGCCTTTTAGCATTGCGGACGGTGCTGCTGGCTGCAGCACTGTTTGCAATGCCAAAATGCCAAGATGTGCATTTCCATGCACAACGTGGCAGGCACCACGCAGTGCCTGCCACCTTGTGCATGGGAATGTAGGGTGCCCTCCAGTGCACCTACACCCTCCCCCCAAACTGAGGCAATCCCTGCCAGCCTTGGAAAGGCCTCTTCCAAGTCACATCATAATATGGCGGATGGTGCCTGCTAGGCACCGCCACCATATTAGTGGCCCTTTTCCGTCCGGCAGGCAATCGGTGCAATTGCCTCCGGCGGAAAAGCGGCAGACGGACTTTGCGTCCGCCGCGATACCCACCGCCATCCTAATTTGGTGGTGGGTAAAATGCTCAGTGTTGGCGGAAGGACCACCACCGCCGGCCAGGCGGTGGCGGTCCTTCCGCCATCATGAGCCCCTAAGTTTTCTTTTAAGTTAAGGTAATGCACTAAATAGCTACCATTAATTTTGACTACAATAGCCACGTAAACAAAGAGGAATTTCTTAATACTGTCATTACCTACTGGCGAATCTTTGCAAAATTTTCAAAACTAATGGTTTGCTCAGGTAAGCTCCTGTCTTGAAAGTTTCGGGGTGATTCGTTGAGCGGGGGTCAAGGAAAAAGGGGGGTCTCAAAATGCATTTTCTCCATGTAAATTTCCATAGGAAACTTTAGACAAAGCTACAGCCCGAACTGCTGAACGGAATCACACTAAATTTGGCAAAAGGGTAGGTCTTGGTTCAGAGAGCGTTCTTTTTTTAAATGGTGTAAATCCCTTCAGTAGTTCCTGAGCAATTCAAAAATAAAAAAATATCGATATCTGGTGACCGCAGTGGATTTGCGAACCCTCCCAAGCACAAGCTTGTTTCTTATTGGCTGCCAACACTCCAAACCAGAAAGTGTTGGCAGCCATCTTGTGACTCAGTAGAACCGAGTCACAAGAAAAAAGGTGAAAAATGAAGAAAAGAGGGCAGGGTAGAAACACCCTGACCCCCTCGGCCTTGTCAGGGGGTCCCACAGGAACCCCCAGGTCCAAAAAAAGCATTTTAAAAAATATTTTCAGCCGGAATCGTGCTGGGTGCGCAAATCCACCCCAAACATTTTTTAAAACGAAGTGCAGGCTCCCGCGCTTCTTTTTAATAAGCTGCGGGTGGGCCAGGTCCCGGGGGCAATGTGCCAAATATATGTGGGGGCCCCCCGCAGCCCCGGGGACCGCCAGCGCCCTGGGCTTTATTAATTATGCACGGGGCACACAGCCCCCTGCAGCCCTGGGGACCGCCACCTCCCCTGCGCTTTCTGAAATTATGGGCAGGGGGCCTCGTGGGCCCCCCAAACCCTGGGGACCATCACTTTGTCAGGACTTTCTTACACTATGAACTGGGGGGCCTCGCTAGCACCCCGAAGCACCAGGGAGCACCATCTCCCTGGGCTATTACAAATAATACATGTGGGGGGCTTGAGCGCCCCCACACTGCCCCAGGGACCACCACCTCCCCGAGGAAGCGAGAGCAAGAAGCCTGCTCTTGCTTTCATGAAGCGAAGCAGTATTGCTTTTGGGCAAGGGGAGCTGCATGTCAGCAGCTCCCCTTGTTCAAAAGCAATTCCGGCTCCCGCAGGAGGCGGGGAGCCGGCTGGGACCGCGGGGCATTGGGGCTTTCCCAGCCATCCCCAACGGGAGGCCAGGCCCTGGGAGATGGGGTCCCCGGGGCCAAAAGTAGCCAAAGGAAGGGGGTGCATGCGCCCCTTCCCTTTTGTTATTATTTTAAAAAAAATAATAAATAAGGCCGGGCCCCGGGGGATGGGGTCCCCAGGGCCAAAGGGGCTAAGGGAAGGGGGGCCACGAGGCCCCTTACCGTATAAATTCCTTTTTTTTTTTTTTTTTTTAAACAAATGAAGCCATGTCTCAGGGGATTGGGTCCCGGGGCCGAAATCAGCCTCGGGAGGGGGGCCGCGCGGCCCCCTTCCCTTTTTAAATTTTTTCTAAAAAAATGGGTCAAGCCCTGGGGGGTGAGGTCCCCAGAGCCCACAAAATATTGAGAAGGGGCCACACAGCCCCCCTTCTAACAATAATTAAAAAAAAACAGAGGCCGGCATCACGCCAGAGGCCCCGCCCCCTCCCTGAACCACTGTGCAAACACACCTCCTGGCGTGTTCTGGATTGGGGGATTAAGTCCCCTTGAATTCTAAGGATTCTTAGGGGCCAACTAGCCCACCAGGTACCTCCAGTAAGCCCCACACAGTGGGATTGCTGAGAGGTGGTCTGAGGCCATGCCCCTTTTTACACCACTCTGCAAATGCGCCTCTTGGTGCACTGCTGATGGGGCAATGAGGTCCTCTTGTGTCCTGGGGACCTCAGGACTAAAGTGGACTTCATCCACCGAGCAGCAGTCCACCAGGAGGCACGTTTGCAGAGTGGTGTAAAGAGGGGGCGTGGTCTCAGACCACTCTCAGCAATCCAGCTGTGTGGGGCTCACTAGCAATAACAGATGGGGAGTTGGCCCCCAGGGACCCTCAGGAGGCAAGGGGATTTCATCCCCCAAACAAGAGCACGCCAGGAGGCCCATTTGCAGAGTAGTGGTGAAAGGGGGCATGGCCTATGTCCACCTCTCAGCAATCCCACTATCTGGGGCTTGCTGGAGGTATCAGGTAGACTACTTGGCCCCAAAGGACCCCCAGCAGTGAAGGGGAATTTAATCCCCATCCAAGAGCGCGCCAGGGAGCATGTTTGCAGACTGGTGGGCAATGGGGGCATGGCCTGCTATGAGAACTTACCAATGCTGCTGTGTGGGACTTACTAGAGGGAATATGAGAGGTAGTTGGACCCCAAGGTTGTCCTTGGGGGCCAACTACCCCTCCTGTTACCTCCAGTAAGACCCACACAGTGGGATTGCTAAGAGGTCTTTGGAGGCCACGCCCCCCTTTCTCCACCACTCTGTAAACACACCTCCTGGCATACTACAGGTTGGGGGATGAAGTCCACTTTACTCCTGAGGGACTTTGGGGTCCAAGAAGCCCTCCTGGTACCTCCTGTAAGTCCTACGCAGCGGAATTCCTGAGCGCTGGTCTGAGGCCCAGACCCCTTTCTGCACCACTCTGCAAACGCGACTACTACCTTATAGTTAGAAATTAGCATTTAAAAAACCTTTGAAATTCATTGGAAAAACCATAGGTTCCAGGGACGTTATAGTTAGTAATTAGCATTTAAAAAACCTTAGAAATTCAGTGAAAAAACCACAGGTTTCAGGGACGTTATAGTTAGTTGGACATTTCACTCGTACAAAACAAGAGAAATTCAGACGTTATAGTTAGTTGAGCTAACAATAACTCGCGCCCCCGCAATGCACTGCTGATGACATCACATATTACATCACTCATGATATGGTTAGTGACATCACTGATGACATTTCAAATGACATCACTGATGACATCACTAATGATATCATCCAGTGACTGTGTGTTTCTGAAAAGTTTAAATATGTTTTATATATATATATATATATACGCCAAGGTGTACTGAAGAATGAGTGGGTGTATGAGTGTCTTAATGGATGATTTAGTAGGTGCGTGACTGACTGTATAAGTGAGTGATTAAACATGTCTTACTTAATGCATCGGTTAGTGACTAATCTGTGTGAATGTCTGTATCAGTCTGTCAGTTGATGTGTAAGCGGCTGCATGGGTTGGTGAGTAGCTACATGCGTGTGTATATGGGTTATCGATTGGTTGTCTGAGTACCTGTATGGGTGCCTGAGTGTCTGTGTGGGTGGGGGTGTGTGACTCCATGCATGGATGTGTGAGTGGGTGATTCACTGGGTGTATGGGTTAAAGAGTGCATCTGTGAGGGGCTGTATGGGTGGGTGAGTGTGTGTATTGCTGTGTTGGTGAGTGAATGGATGTCTCAGTGGTATATGTGTGAGTAACTACATATGTGAAAGGCACTATATGTGAATTTTGGAGTATATAAATGACTATATGTGAGAGTGAGTGATTGAGAGAGTGGCTGTATGGATGAGTGTGTGCTTGTGTCAGTGATTGTATAAGAGAGTAAGTATGTGTTAGTATCTGTATGAATAAGTGAGGTGGTGTGTGTATAACTGTATAGGTGAGTAAATGGGAGTGTGATTGATTCTTTGCATGACTGATTAGGTGTGTGAGTAACTCTATGGGTGAGTGTCGGTGTGTGAGTGTCTGTATGGGTGTATGAGTACATATGATAGTGGCTGTATTGACTGCATGTATGAGTGACTGTATGGGTGAGTGAGTGGATGTGTGTGTGTGTAGACCTAGGAATCAGTCAGTGGGTATGTACTAACTGGTATTGGTGTGTTATGGTTTCGAGAATGGTAGTCTGTATTTTAGAGTGGGTGTATCAAAGGTTATATTAGGGTGTGAGGAGGTGCATCAGATGATCATGTGGATGATGTCATCAGTGATGTCATTTGAGATGTCATCAGTGATGTCACTGACCATGTCATGAGTGATGTAATATGTGACGTCATCAGCAGTGCATTGCGGGGGCGCGAGTTATAGTCAGCTCAACTAACTATAACCGCCGAATTTCTCTGGTTTTGTATGAGTGAAATGTCCAACTAACTATAACGTCCCTGAAACCTGTGGTTTTTTCACTGAATTTGTATGGTTTTTTAAATGCTAATTTCTAACTATAACGTCCCTGAAACCTATAGTTTTTTTCCGTGAATATTAATATAGTTACAGCAATTTAAAACCCAGCATTGGGTCACTCAGAGGGTCTTCAGGGCTCAGCCTCCCTGTCTCTTGTGAGGCCCCTTTCAAAATAAAACACTTTGCAGCTGGATGTCTGGTTTGTGCATGTTTGAGAGGCGTAGTTCAACTATGATCCCCTCACACAGGCACAATCCATTTTATTTAGCAGACATACTGTGAGTGCCTCAGGCAACAAAGTATATCAGCTCAAATGTGGCTGTGAGGGCACACATCAGTGCATCCCTGAGGCCAGTGAGTAGCCACACAGAGCATCAGTGGCAGGATCCCTAGCACTATCCCACCTTCTTATTGGGTTGCGCTTCCAGACCTATCAAGAAGATGAGAGGGGAACAGAGGTAGGTCTTCCCCTTTTCAGACCTGGCCTTGCTGTGCTGTCTGACCCCCCGTTGGGAATCATGGCTTGCTGATTCTAATGTCCAGCACCCGATTCCTGCTCTGCTGCTGCCATGGAGCCTCTAAGCTGCCAGCTAAATAAGCAAGGTAAGTGTGTGTGTGTGTGTTTGTGAGTGATTGAGAGTGAATGGAGCACAGAGTCAGTGAGTGTGTGTAAGTATGTTAGTAAGTGAGAATGAAAACCAGTGAGTATGAGTATGTTTGTCTGTGAGTAACAGTGAGTGGGAATGAGTATGAGTGAGAATGAGTAAGCAAGAGAATGTGAGTTAGAGTGAGTGAAGGGTAAGAATGCAAATGTGAGTGGGAGTGAGTATGAATGAGGCAAACTTTGGAAAAAATGGGGTGAACTCCTGGCAGGTATTACATCCCACCACTAAACAAAATCACCAGCCACCACTGGTAAAACCACAGATTTTGTTTTTCCAAACTCATCTTGTTGGGTTAATTTTCTTATTATTCTTTCATTTTTTAACTCCCGTATTTCTCCCACATGAGTTTATCTGTCAATGGAAAGACCCTGAAGAATCCTCCTAATGATTTTAAATTTTGATTCTACTCTTGTGGGAGATCCACATGAGTGCCTAAATTCTAGTATAAATCAACTTCCATGAAACAGTGCTATTTTGTGTCAAATAACGCTTTCTACGTTTATTGAAATAAATCCAGTTCCATTAGTGTAATTTTCTTCTTCTTTTTTCTTTTACGATCCCTTGTGAGTCCCACAATTATCCACGTGACAACTGAGTGGGGCACAACGTCCGGTTTTGTCTATTGTGGGCGACTCATGAGAGCATACGTTACAAACAAAGTAGAAATTTCGACAAGAGTCATTGTAACAAACACTGACTCTGTATGTTGTCTTAAAAAAGGCAAATAATACATGGTCAAGATACCTTATGAACACCATGTTAGTAATTTAATTGATTTACAGTCCTCCTGGACACTTGCAAGAGTGAGAGCAAGTAAACGGTGGCCTCTTCTGTGTCTGTCTGTCTTCCACAGGTGTCTTGCAGGCTTAACCATGTAGTAAGTGGGAATGTATTTTTTTTAAAACACGCAAACGACCCTCTATGCAGATACCACTCCCTGAAGCAATAGAGGTGCATAACAGAATGAGGTGGCAGACTGGCCTCTATACTAAGACCACTTCCACCAGCAAAGGTCATACATAGTAGAGTGTGGCGAGGGACTGGCCTCTCCATAGTGACCAGTACACCGGTGAAGAAGCATGCATAGTAGGGTGTGGGGAGGGACTGGCCTCGCTACTGAACCAAATTCCCAGACCAATGGAGGTGCACAGTAGGATGTTTGGAGAGAATGATCGCTCCGCTGAGACCACTACTCACATAAAGAAGCATGAATTCTAGGCACAGTAGAGGGACAGGACTCCCCACAGAGATAACTCCCCAGACCAATGAGGGTGCGTAATAGGGTGTGTGTGGGGAAATAGACCCTCTGCAGATACAACTCCCCAGAACAATGAAGTGCTTAGTCGTGTGTGGAAGAACTGGCCTCTCCAATGCCATGCCCCTAAGTTGCTCATCTTTTAAGTGAGCACTTTTAATAGGGCACTTTTATTTGTGGAGTTTATATGTTTCATCCTGCCACTTTGTAGCATTTCCATGGTATTATAAATAACGATTGATGGTATTATGTAATTACTGTTATTGACTGAACTCCAAGGTTCGGGAATTTATCCTGATACTTTCACGTTACACACAGGCCCGTACTCTAAATTACCCAATGAACGCAAAAGCGGGAGCAATATTTCCCCAAAGCACTTACCAGCTTATTCATTTTGTGTTCCACACTTTTACTCCTAACATTGTTGCAAACAGAAATAAAAAGAAGGGCGGACTCTCCTTGTCTCAAAGTATCCTCTTACCATTGAACAGTCACAGAACTCTCCTGTTAATTGTGCCTAGGACGGAGAACAAATTTGTCTGTCAGAAGACAGCAGTTCTGAGTTGGCTGACATGCTGGCAGAGAAGGACAGTGCTACAGGTTTCTTAAAATGTGCAAAAATGCAACTTATTTTATTTAGGTTTTAAACTGAATTTATGTCACTCATTGCTTCTTTTGTGCTCCAGAGCACACCATGGGGCAGACTGAGGTTAAGATGAAATAAATGTTACGCCAGTTGTTTACCTCTCAAAGGGGGTCATTACGATGGCGGGCGGATCGCCACCGCCCGTATGGCGGTGGCGATCCGTCCGCTATTTCCCACCGCCCGCCTCACATTTCCCCACCGCCATATTAGTATGGCGGTGGGGACCCAGGCGGACGGCAAGACCGTCCGCCGGTTTTCCGCCGGTCGACCAGTCGACCGGGAAGAAAAGGGGCTGGATATGTTGGCGGTGTCTGCTAGACACCGCCATCCATATTATCATGGGCAGAGGTGCAGGGCTTTCCATGGCGGAGACCCCGCCATGGAAAACCAGGCAGAGTTTGCTTTCGGGGGCCTGTTGCGGGCCCCCAGGGTATTGGGGTGGTGGAGGGTGCACATGGGGGGTACCTATTGGCATGGACATGGTGGCAGGCACCTCGCGGTGCCTGTCACCTTGTGCATGACAATGCACACAGTGCATTCCCATCATTGTGGCGGGCGGTGCTGTGAGCACCGCCCGCCACAATGCTGGGAATGGAGGATGCCACCGCCACGGTGGCGGTGGCATCCTAATCGCCGTGCGGGACCCCCGCACCCCTGGTGGACGGTCCCGCATTCCATTACGGTGGCGGGCGGACTTTTCCGCCCGCCATCGTAATGACCCCCAAAGACCGGTGTATCATTCATGTCACAACTGGCGTACAATGCAGTGATTGTCCACAATATATACTCTTGTTTTATCAGCTACGGCTTGTCGCCTCATGGCTGTCCTGATTTAATATTGTGTTGCTTCAATTGCTTAAGTATATTGTTTTAGTTTGATAATTAGTTTGTTTTCATTCTTTTTTGCTAATGGTTGTGTCATTGTCACTAAACACAAGCAGTTCGATTCCATAAGAAGGTACACAGCAATTACGGGTTGAAAAATTGATGTTTTAACCAATTAATTAAATTTCGGCTAAATAGCCACTCCATAACACTTGTGTAAAGACAATACCATTGACAACGCCAACACATCTCGGATTGCCGAGACCTAGTGGTTTTGCCAATGCTTGTTTTCTTTACACTCTGACATTCCCGCGCCTGAAGATTCCCCTACAACATCTGGATTTTAAATCCCAGAATGGAAAGTTAAAACGTGACCTGGACCTGGGAAACTTGAAAGCTCTGTCTTCCTTAAGGCAGGGTAGAGCAGCAACGTCCGAGTACCACCTACTAGTGATGCCAAATAAAAGCAAAAAACACAAAATAGCATCCTATGTGTTTCTGGGAAGCCTTCAGAGGCAAAATAGCTTTTTGCCTGGAGCACCGAAAACCTTTACCATTCATACCTGGACGCCTTTCTGAATCAGGGTTGTCAACTAACGTGATGCCGTCTGTGACTGTCCCTTTGGAATGTGCCCCCTCCTTTGTAGACCTATTTCCTGTGGGCTGGATGTGACGTGTCTGTCGGGTTCGCTTCACCAGCCAGAGATCGGCCCTTTCAGTCTAACACCATGAGCCACAGAGCCACCTCTTCCAGCGCCTTCAGCCTACGCGTTTTTACCAGCCACGTGTCTCACCATTTTACGGTACATAAGGTGACGCATTCTCTGCCATCAGTTTTCCATCCCACAATTGTTTTTAACTATGTGGTTCAATTTGTCTTTTTTTATTCGTCATTTAGAGTTATTCAGTTTAAATAAAAACATAAAAACGGTCTTTGTTTCATTTCATGTATATGCATTATATAGATTCTTTAATTTAATGCACTTAATTCCCTTCAAAATGACCAAAACAGTAATTTTTGAGAATATTGCCTGGCCATCCTGTTATAACAGCAGAAATATGTTTACTATGTATTTTCAAAATGCTAATCACCAAAGACTTCATCATGCTCCAAAAAAGGAGCTTTGTCCATATTCAGAGACCAAATTCAGACAAGCGTTTACTAAGTCATTAGGTTTTGGCTTTTGCAGAGAACATGCCCATAAATTCACACTCAGGCACACCGAATATGGGCACGCCTGCAAATACAGAGAAGTCACTCAAATGAACACTTAATCCTTTCCCTCACCATTACTATGTATTTAGTTATGTTAGCCAATTTAATGAAGTGTATTTGGTATACATTAACCCCTTAAGCAAAATCATTTTAAAAATGGTTACTCAGGTAGTCTGAAGATATACCATGACAATAAAATCAACAATTGTTTATTAGAACGATTATCAGATATTTTGCACGGTTCACTGATAGAATATCAATGTTCTAAATGTCGATTATAAAATATCGACTACAAAAATATCGACTCCCATACCTTAACAGGTAAGTACAAAAGTATCAACTCATAAATATCGAGGTAAAAAATATACATCTAAAAAATATCGATTTAAAAATATATATATTAAATAAATTAAATAATAATATTATTTTTAACAAAATAAATTAAATTTAATATACATTTTAACTAAATAGAACAAAAAAACGTAATAAAAAAATAGAAACACACAAACAAAATAATTTATACATATACACATATTTACTTAAAAATAATTTATTAACTATCTTTATTTAATTTTTAAACTTTAAAATTATATAAAAATAATATATATATATATCAATAATTTAAAATTAAAAACAAATCTATCATAAATTAAAACATTAAGGGGCTCATTACGATGGCGGGCGGAAGCACAACCGCCGTGCTGGCGGATGCAAAAACCACCAGTTACCGCCGGCACGCAGCAGTCCACACGCCCGCCCAATTACGATGCGAAAAGTAGGCCAAACACCGCCGGCAAGCCAGCAACACCGTCCGCCATCAAAGTGCGCCCGTACACGTAGCGGCGCAGCACAACTGACACACACCGTCCGACGAAACAAGTCCCGCCCGGCGCATAAATTACGATGCCGCAAACAAACGGCTCCCACTGCCAAGAGATACCGTACGACAAACCGAAGCGGTAACACGGACGCCGAGCACGGACAACGAAGAAGCGGCTCCCCGAGCATGAATCCAGCACTGCAGGCCCTCCCCATGCTCCTGCTGATGCACCACCAAGGACGCAACGTACCGCGGAGACGCAGGTAGGCACACACACAACAAGTGCACGCAAACAGCGCACACAGTGCAAGGGCGGAAAAAGCGGACAACCCCCACCAGCGCGTGTACACTACACATCCACCATTGCATCCACATATGACACACAGGCCAAATCGTAACATCGCGTAACACATGTGTACACACCACCTGGGACTAGGAACCAACCACCCCGTCACGGCCCCAAAGCGCCGATGACGCCGCCACACATGCGCACAACGCAGAGGCCAACCGCAGCGCCATGCATGCGTCGCACACAGACACAGGGACACAACCAAGCAGCACACACATCAGCCCCACCCCGAACGCACATGACACGTGACAGGCCTGCCACAGACATGTCCCCAACGCCCAATTCACGGACAACACCCAACGCCACACAACCGACGCACACATGTCAGTGAAGACACGCAACAGCAGGACACACCCCAGTGTAACAAACATGGCGTAGCACACAGCGGCGGCAACACCAACTAGGAGAAGCAGGGCCCCTTCGGGAAGAGGAACGCCAGTACCACACTGAAACACCCATACCACCCTGCACATATGAACAAGACATATAAAACGGAACACCAAAGAGCCCGGGGACCGACAACAGGTGGCCCAAGAATAACATTCACACACAAGCCCCAACGCAGAGCAGAAAGGCAGCCTGCCGCCCACACAAGGGAGAGCAGACAGCACTGAATGACCTTCCATTCCAACTCCGAAACCACAGCCCTACGACAGAAGCCGGTGAATACAGCCATTGTCCAAGAATAGACCAACACAGGCATGCCGAGGAGACCGACCACAGGGCAGATAGCGCATATCACAGAAGCACACAACGGACGGGGAAGAAAGAAGAAAACACTCCCCATGTCGGCCACATGCAAGTTAATTGGAAGGAGTCACACATCACTGACCTTGAACTGTCTGAGAAGCATGTGGGAAGAGGGCCCGTGTATTCCAAACAAGCCAACAGAACACAAGTCCTGTCTCCCTACGACTACACAGAGCTCGCAGCAACCTCGGAGCGTGCACATTGCAGACTGCACACACAGCCGGAGCACGCCACCACAACGCACCGCTGCGAAATGGCAACCGCAACACACCTACCCAACTACGCCAAACAGCTCAAGCTGTACAAAACCTACCTGTTTCATACATTGGGATGCGATCTCCTGTCCCTGCTGAACGTAAGTTACCGACTGACTTACCGCATCACATTGTTCAGCTGTGTCATGCCCGTCTTCTACTGTCGGAGGTGTCCCTACCAGCATCCCGTGGAGATATGCCTCTCCAACCCGGCATGTCTGAAGGCGGACCTGCTACCACTACTCCTCCCTCTGGACGCACACGACAGGGCCTGCTCTGCCTATGGGGGCATGGCGTATGTGGCCAACATCGCACCCGCACTGAAATGGGACCACTGTGCCTCCACACGACGGATCATCGAGAACAGCTACATCGAATGTCACCCAGCATGCCCCATCATGGTCCTCCAAGGGACAACTTACGAACAACACCTTGACAGCCACCATCCGCTACATTGGCTGGCAAACATGTACACCACCAATGACATGGAAGCCCTGCTGGACGGCATCGCATACCTGACAACCTGTAAATTCCTCGGACCACAGCGCAGGTTCCCCGATTGACCTATGATGTCCAACCCCGCACCCATGCTTAGCTTCCGCACGGACTGGCCAGTCACCACCACAACAGCCATACCAAACGACCGGCAACTGTAACCACACCATCAACGACATCGCCATGACATCGGATATGACCGGGACATGCACACTGTTCCCCATCACATCCAGGAACACCGCATGCATCGTGGGAGGCAGTGGCATGGGCTCTGTGTATCGCACCCACATGGACGGAACTGCACGAACAACCAGGACACGACATGGATCCAGCGCCCATGGACACACACACCGCTCAGTGGACATGAATAGGTCGCCTGGAGTCTGTGGGTGCTGCACCCCTCCCACCCCCGCCCCGGGAATCCCATACCAGGACCTTTGCATGGACGACAAGTGCATACAACAACAACACGACCCCAGTGACTGTGACATGTCCAGTAACCACCACAGTGCAACAACAAGTGGCACGCCGCTGCATGCACGCAAGCACATGCCCTGATGTCATCTCACATGCACGCGTGCATGAGGAACAACCGCAGCAAACCTGTCACATGGAACTGAGATGGACTGTGCCCATGATGCCAAGCGGTCTGGTAGGCTACATGTATACCGTCTGTGTCAAAGTCCGCAGCTCCGCAGCTATACGTAAATGTACATTAGCACAGCCTTGGCCAAGCAGATGTCACTCTGAAGCCCACATCCCACATGCAACAGCCAATCACATGTAACCCCACACCCTATCCCATTTGCAATCATGCTCAGTATATCCTCAACATGTATTCCGCTGCCAGTAGTGTCCACTATACTGCATCACAGAGGACAGAAGACTCAAAATAATGTTTGAAACCAAAACTGTCTCCGCTGACTCATTTCACAAGTACGAATGAGAGAGGATGAGAGTATGTGAAGTACACGGCAGTCGTGACATGACCATGTAGTCCACTGGTATTGGATGTCAACGCAAATGAGTAGCACTACTGTGGAAGACACACATGTGTCGTGTGAAGTCGTATGGACGCAGTGCTCAGGAGGGTGGGTGCGACGGGTAGATGCGCACATGCCAAGTTGGAGCACGCCGTGTTGGGAGGGGTCATGAACAGTACACCACCGCTTCCCTGGGCATTGTGAGAGGACACCTGTCGGGGGGAGTGAACACGTGTGTGCACAGCAGCCGGGCACACATACAAAGCGGTACCAGGCGCACCTCAGCCCACCCTCTGTGGACAAGCTGGATCCTGTTGTGCGCCCGCCATGCCCCTTGACAAGGCACACACAGCCCCAGTCGACCAGGTGTAACCCCAACATAGTCAATCCGCACAGGCGATACAGGGCACGGGATGGCAGTGGAGCATGGTGTGTGAGAGGTCTCCTCGCGCTCCTCCTGGTCATATCACGCAGGCAATAGAACCTCAACGTCTAGCATGGCACAAGTCAAATGGAAGTGTAGGGGGACGCACCACAGCACGAGCAGCACTGACGTCACGGGAGGTGGCTCGCACCATCCCATCCATTGCCCATCATACCAACCACGCCACATGCCATTGCGACTAAGTGCAAGCGCGTGCGCCAACACCCCCGAGCCCTCCCCAGAGAGGCCAAAGAGTGAATGTGTGGGCCATCAGCCACAGACGGACGCGGCCTGGCCGCAAGGGCAGCCACAGCCACTGGGTGTCGCAGGCGGCGGATCCGGAAGGCGAAGACTGTGATGCATAGTCCATGCAGGCCGGGTCTCCATTTGGGGCACCACGCAGGTGGACGGCGTCCCGCCACACATCATACCCTGAGACAGCCCACTCGTGCAACTGGACCCACACATACACTCCTTGCCCTCTCTGGTGCGAGCTTGGGGCTGCCTGTGCAGGCGCTAGCCTCGCAGGTGAGCATGCATATTGGGGGAGCGAGGGGAGGACATGAGGGCTGGGGCGAAGATGACTGTATCACTGTCAGTAAGTACAAGGGATGACCCAGATGTGGAAAGGAAGAGACGTGTCCCGTGTGTACTGCAACTAGTCGCCAATCCAACTACCCCCCATGTCCGGAATGTAAGCCCGCACCTAGGCCCGCCCATCCGCCACATCGAACATACCACCAGCACGACAACCTTCCCATTCGAAACACTGACTGGGGGTGGCGACCAGTGTACAATCATGTGTAGCCTACCCACGCGTACATGTGGGCCCTCCATGATCCATGTCACCTGCGGCAAAGTCATGACATGCGCAATGAGGGAAGTGAGGAGAGCTGTCCGCCCCACGCGCAGAAGGTGCATCAGCTCCACAGACCCAGCAGCGAGTCCAGCAGGGGTCACATGTGCAGGGGCAGCTGTGCCTGGTGTGAAGGCACATGCATATAGACAGCACATCGACCAATGTGTAGTCTGCCCACATCTACAGTCCATCATCATGCGGACATAGGAATTGAACACAGGGCAACACATCTTCAGTTGGTGCACCCACCGTGACCAACAATGCGCAATCATCGACGTACCCGCCCTGTGCATGGCCCCCACCCAACGGAGGCACATCCAGTGCCACCATCCCACACACACAAGCCTTCCACGGAACATGCTGTGTCCAATGGTCAGTACAGAGTCAGCGCCCATCTGGTGGATCCTGAACAGGAGACACATGCACACACATGCCAGCTCCCACTATGTACGTCTGCCACCTGGCACGTGCAATGTAACCTCTCACCTGTGACGTGTGACTGCAAGCACACAGCCGTCTTGGCATGGGGCTGTCAATGTGGACACCTGTCAATGTTTCGGGAGGTGTGATCTGTACAGTGCTGTACATAGGGTGCAGTGCTGACACCTACTACTGTCTCATATCCCCTCGTGCCACAGGTCCCACTTGTTTTGGCCGCTCAGCCTGTGCCCACATCGTCGTCGTCGTGTGCCATACTCATCCAGCCGCGGAAGCAGTTCCATGCTCAGCAGACATTCATGTTGCCGTGGCGTTGCCGCTTGACGGATATGCAGTCAGTCCCCATCAGCACGCCCGCAAGTCATTGGGGCCTAGATCCCCATGTGCATGCACATGGCAGTGGTTTGTATCACTAGCCATTGCCATTGTTGGGAGACCTGTGTAAGTGTATTGTGGCCGTGCCGTCCCAGCTTGACAGCTGGGCTGTGGCTCATGTGCTTGCTCAGTCATGTCAGTGATGTGTATGCGAAATTGCTATGTGTCGTGTTGCTTTGACATGTGTCCTCTGCCATTGTCCCTAGGCGGAGACCGAACATTGACCACCCATACCAATTGCTGGCGGACATGGACGATACAGAGGTTATTAGGAAGTTTCGGCTGGACAGGCCAACCCTGCATCGACTGTGTGCCATGTTAGAACCCCATCTCCGTCCCCGCAGGGTGTATCCAACTGCTGTCACCCCCACGGCTAAGGTGATGGCCGCCATGCATTTCTTCGCCACTGGGTCATTCCAGCACACAGTGGGCATTGGAGGAGGGATGTCCCAGCCCATGTTCAGCAAGGTGCTGAGGGATGTACTGGCAGCCATGATGCTGTGCCGAAACAGGTACATCCGCTTCCCCAGGGCTCGTGAATTGGCGGCAGTGAAGGGTGCATTCTATGCCCTTGGCAGAATCCCACACGTCGTTGGAACCATTGACTGCACACATGTCGGCCTTGTTCCACCACAGGCCACTGAGCACCTGTACCGCAACAGGAAGCACACGCACTCCCTGAATGTGCAAGTGGTGTGCCTTGCGGACATGGTGATCACCCACGTGTGTGCAAAGTTCCCAGGCTCGGCCCATGACGCACACATAATGCGCAACAGCATCTTGCCACGACTGATGTCCAATATGCAACAGGATCGTGCCTGTATTGTCGGTGAGTATGTGGAGTGGTGTAGCGTGCTGGTTGTGCGATGCTGTCCCCTGTCCAGTTGGAATTGCAACGGTTCTCTGTGTCCCTCACACCCAGGTGACTCTGCGTACCCGAATGGGGCATGGCTGCTCAGTCCATTGAGGAATCCTCGCACCCCAGCAGACGATCGCTACAATGAGGCACATGGGAGGACCAGACGTGTGGTCGAGCGTACCTTTGGCCTCCTCAAGTCCAGGTTCAGGTGCCTGGACCGCACCGGGGGTGCGCTGGCGTACTCCCCACAGAAGGTGTGCCGGATAGTGGTGGCGTGCTGCATGCTGCACAATCTGGCCATTCGGAAGCAGATCCCTCTCATCGTGGATGACGGAGATCAACCAGGGCCCCAGCCCGCAGACCAGGACAGCTCGAGTGAGGAGGACAGCGGAGAGGAGGAAGCTGGTAATGTGCGGCAGCAGCTCATCGCCCGCTACTTCACTTGACGGTGAGTGTCCATGTACGACGGCTGATGTGGCTGTATCTGTGCAGGTGTGTGTGTGCTGTGTCAGGGTGGCCGTTTGTTCACTGCGTGCTGTGTGTCAACGCTCCATGGCCAGGGTAGTATGCCACTGTTGGTGGCTGTGGCATTGTGCCCTATTGCTCTGTGCGATGTGTGTACATTGCTTGTAGTTGTTGACATGTACTGTGTGATGGGTGTGTGACACACTCATTGAATGTGCTCCTGTTCTGTCTCCCACCCCTAGGTCCCTACAGGCCCTCCGGATTCAATTGCCATGCCACGCATCAGGTGCCTTTCCGCCCAAGGTGGCCGTTGTATTCCGTACAAATAAAACACAGGGCACAAACAGCAGTTAGTGTAAAAGGTGCATTTATTACAAACTGTGACATGTGATTGTGTGTAAGGTGATGACAAAAGTGGTGCGTGCAGTGACAATGAGCTGTCGGTCATGGCTGCGTGATGCTCAGGGTGTACCCACTGGTTCTATGTCCATAGTCCAACACACACATGCCATCCAGATGGCTGTGTGGAGTGGGATCGTAGTCCAAGTCAATGCAGTGGCTGGTCAAGGAAGGCTGGCGGAAGGCTGGCTGGCTGCCTCACTTGCGTTTGGAGCGTGCGAAGTCCTCCCGGGAGATCTGTTTCCACTTCGGACGGCCCCTTCCACGTTTGCGAGGGGGGTGCCTGCTTGCGACATGCTGGTGGTTGAGGTGTGCTCACTGGCTGTGGACGCAGGGGAACTGGACACTGCTGCTCCACCCTGCGCCCCGGCAGGTGGTGGCGGAGGGGAGCTGCTGTCCCTGGCTGTGACCTCACCGCCACCACCAGCTGGCCCATGAGGTCCACGATTTGGCCCATACGGGCGTCCATGGACCTCAGCACCCCCAGCACCTCACGCGTGTCTGAAGCAGACCGGACCCATTGTCCTTGGGCCTCTTCATAGGCCCCAAGGACTCTGGCCATTTGAGGCAGGGCATGGCTCCCAGGGGAGGCTGGCGTTTCCCTGACCCTGCTCCTCCTACCAGTCCTGCTGCCACCGGCCTGCCCACTAGCCACATTGCTCCCCACGGTCCTCGCTGTGGCTCCCAGGGTGGATCCAGTCGGCCGGGCCACCACCTGCGCTGGGGCTGGTGCCAGCGAAGACGTGGTGGTGGTGGCGGCGGTGGTGGTCGGTGCGGCGATGGTGGCGGTTGCGGCAGTGGTAGTGGCCACAATGACCGTGGGTGTGGCCGCAACGACAGTGGCAGCAGGGGGCTGGGAATGTTCAGCAGCCCTGGATGATGGGTTGGTGGGTAGGAGGGGTCCTGGGGAGCGGCTGGGCCCTGCCACACCAGATGGGCCTGCTTGGTGGTCCGTGTCCGAAGAGGAGGACAGATCCTCCAAATCCGTGTGTCCTCGTTGGGGGCTTGTAGGCTGGCTGTGCTGGCTGCTGGCTCCATCCCCAGCATCCAGCAGTTCGTCACCTGTGGAGAGAATGAGATTTGTTATTGTGTTGCACCTGGCGAAGTATGTATTTGTCGTCTGACATTAACAGTTCGTGCAATCTCGTACATGGGTTTCCCGGAGGCGTGTGTGTGGCTGTAGCATCTGTAGTTGTGTGTGCTTGGCAATGGGACTGTGTGCTGTGCACATGTGGCATGGGACGGATTGGCCATGCCGATGGGTGTGTTGCTGTGCCCCTACTTATTGTGACTCTGGTGTATGCGGGCTCCTGGCCCATCCTGGGTCTGGTTTGTACTTTGCTTTTGGTGTTCAGATGGGACGCTTAGGAACGCATATGGCAACATGGGGGCCATGCCCCAGATTCGCATTTGGGAGGGAATATGCTTTTGGGGTTCAAATGGAACGCTTAGGAACGCATATGGCAACATGGGGGCCATGCCCCAGATTCGCATTTGGGAGGGGATATGCTTTTGGGGTTCAAATGGAACGCTTAGGAACGCATATGGCAACATGGGGGCCATGCCCCAGATTCGCATTTGGGAGGGGATATGCTTTTGGGGTTCAAATGGAACGCTTAGGAACGCATATGGCAACATGGGGGCCATGCCCCAGATTCGCATTTGGGAGGGGATATGCTTTTGGGGTACATGCTGTGAGCCATGGGTACCGAACGTGACATGTGTTGTGGCAGCATGACAGTGCATGGTTTGAGGTGTGTGCATGCTTGACATGGCCTGCATATTTGCTGTCTGTTGTGATTACTGGACATGGCATTGGACGCATCGTTATGAGTGAGTGATGGTTGTGTGCCAGCCAACGTATTGCAGTTGTCCCATCTCCTTGGTGTGCGTGCTGCCCTGTGCCATGTGCATCACTGCAGTGCTCGGGGGGTGTGGCCCATGTGGTGTGTTGTTGCTCACAGTGTGTCGTGCGCTTCATTGACTTCTGGCACATGGTTGGTCATGGGCATGTATCTTAGCGTGACTGCTGTATGTGTGGCAGCTGTGCGGATGACATGCCTTTCATGAGACTGGGGCTGACGGATGGGATGGATGGTATGTTGTATGTGCATGGTGTGTCTGTGTGTTTGATGGGTTCAGTGGTGTTCGTGTGCATTTATGTTGTTCCGCTCTGTTGCGTCTAGTGTTGTTTGTCTTACATAGGCGTAGTTGTGGGGTGTGTGGTTGACAGGCAGTGGGGGCTACATGGACAGGACTTCAATGGTGTTTCTGTTGTGTGTGATGAGTTGCACAGTGGCTGCCGTGTGGTACTATATTCAGTGTGGCTTGTGCATGCAGACGTGGCTCCTTGGGTGTTGCTATGTCTGTGATGGGTCATGTGGGGTGTGAGTCTGTTGTTCATGTCCGTGTGCACATTGTTCACTTGTTCGTGACGGTGGGCGGTGCTGCGTGTTCGTCTGCTACGTGACATGTCCCATGTGTTGGTCGTGTTATGGTCCTCATGCCTCCAGTAATCCAGCCCTGTCCAGTTTCCCACCTGCAAGTTGTTCGTGCGTGCACTGTACTGGATGCCACATGGCTCTAAGCGGGGGGTGCTCCATGTTGCAGGTCTGTGGGGGTGGGGGGGTGTTGTGGGTCGTGGGGGTGGCTGGACACCCACTGACACCGATTGCTGTGGACCGTGATGTCTGCCTTTCGGCTGTCGTTGTGCACTGCGGTGGCTGACACGTGGCTGTGGGGTGTGGGGGATGCTCCTCCTTGCTGTGCTGTGGGACTAGGGGCCTGGTGTGTGTTGTACTTGGGCTGTCCACCGTCCCACCCACTGCACTTTGTGTTCCTGCCACTTACCTGTTACTTGTCGGTTAGTGCAGCTGTGGCGGACACATGGGTGTGGTGGGTGCTCGTTGTGGCGCTTCTGGCATATTTGGGGACCTGTTGGTGGTTACGTGGCTGGCTGAGTGTACACATGTCCCCACGTATGTTACAGTTGTTCGGTTTGGGCTGTGTGTGGTGGTGTCTGTTGCATGTGTGTGTGATGTGTTGTGTATTGTGTGCTGGACATGGGGGTGTTTGTCCCTGGGAGCTGTGGCATGGTGGTAGTGCATGTGAGTACATAGCGGTGTGCTGGTATACATTAGTTTGTACTTACCAGCCTCCACTCCCCCTGCTAATCCGGCGAGGATCTCCGGATGTATTATGACTCGCACCTTCTCCTCCCACGCTTTGAAGGTCTTGAAGAGCGCGGGATTCCCTCCGCCAGTGACGGCAGCCAGCTCTCTGTTTTTGCCCTCCTTCTTCTTGACCAGGCTCTTTACGTCATTCCAACGTTTGTTTATTTCTCCTCTGTTCCTGGGCAGGGTCCCGACTGCATTGACCTGGTCTACGATCCGGTTCCACATTCTGTTTCTGGTGGCTAGTGGTGTGTGCTGGACCATGTTCCCATAGATTTGTGGGTACACCTTGATGATCTCGTCGACCATGACCGTCAGCTCAATGGGCGTGTACTTGGGCATTCTTTGTGGTGCCATGGTGTTTGTGGTGCTGGTGCGGTGTGTGTTGTGTAATGTGCAGGGGGTTTGTGGTGCAGGTGTTTGGTGGTGGTGGTGGTGGTGGTTGTGATGTGTGCATTTCTGTGGTGTGCTGCTGTCCTTGCTGTGTCACTGTGTCCTCTCCTCTCCTCTCTGGTTTGCAATGTAGCAAGGGGTTGTGGTCTGTGGGAGTGCTGCTTTTGTACTCACCTATGTGGGTGTGTCCTCATGGTCTGTTGTTTTCAGGTGTGTTGTGTCTGGGGTTCTGGCCTTTGTATTTTTTGTTTGTCCGGGGGGTGTTTTCGGGATGTGTACTGTGCTTGTGTATTTGTGCGTGCCTTGCTGTGTGGACTTGTTGGCCATGTTGTGTGCTATTGGTTTTGTGAGCGGATGGTTTCTGTGCAGGTACGTGGGCGCCATGGCTTCTGCCGTGTCGATTCTCATCGGCGTTGTTTGCGCTGGCGGGCGGTATATTTGTGGTTTTCCCGCGCTCATGGCGGTGCGATCGTAATTTCACGTGCGGTGTGTCGGCCGTGAGGGCGGGCGGTTTTGTGTTGTCGTGCGTGTTTCCGTCCGTGGCGGGCGGTTTGACTCCGACTCGGACGTTGGCGGGCGGTATTTTGTGTGATTTTTCCGCCGATGGCGGTTTTCGGTTTGTGTAATCGTAATGGCGTGGTCGGTGTTCAGACGGTGTGTGCGGGCGGATTTTTGCCGCTTCCATGCCTGGCGGATTCTTTTACGCCGGGTATCGTAATGGGCCCCTAAACTATTTAAAAAAAATGTAAACTAACATTTCCAAATACAATAAGTGCAATAGTAGGGAAAGTGTTGGATAGTTTAATAATTAAATTTACTATTCCAACTCCCGTGAGTGCAACAGTAGGGAAAGTGTTGGATAGGGGACGGGTAAAAATGACTATTCTCACTTCAGTGATAGCAACAGTAGGGAAAGTGTTGGATAGTGGAGGGGAAAAAATACTATTCCCACTCCAGAGAGTGCAACAGTAGGGAAAGTGTTTGATAGCGGGGGGGTATAAATTACTATTCCCACTCGAGTGAGTGCAAAAGTAGGGTAGGTGTTGGATAGCAGAGGAATTAAATTTACTATTCCAACTCCAGTGAGTGCTACAGTAGGGAAAATGTTGAATAGCGGAGGGGTAAAATATACTGTTCCCACTCCAAAGAGTGCAACAGTAGGGAAAGTGTTGGATAGCAGAGAGGTAAAAATTATTATTTCCACTCCAGTGGGTGCAAAAGTAGGGTAAGTGTTGGAAAGCGGAGGAATTAAATTTACTATTACAATTTCAGTGAGTGCAACAGTAGGGAAAGTGTTGGATAGCTGAGGGGCAAAAATTACTATTCCCACTCCAGTGAGTGCAAAAGTAGGGTAATTGTTAGATAGCGGAAGGATTACATTTACTATTCCAACTCCAGTGAGTGCAACAGTAGGGAAAATGTTGGATAGCGAAGGGGTAAAAATTACTATTCCCACTCAAAAGAGTGCAACAGTAGGGAAAGTGCTGTATAGCAGGGGGCAAAAATTACTATTCCCAATACAAACAGTGCGACAGTAGGGAAAGTGTTGGATAGCGGAGGGATAAAATTTAGTATTCCCACTCCAGTGAGTGCAAAAGTAGGATAAGTGTTGGATAGCGGAGGAATGAAATTTACTATTCCAACTCCAGTGAGTGCAACAGTAGGGAAAATTTTGGATAGCGAAGGGGTAAAAATTACTATTCCCACTCCAGAGAGTGCAACATTAGGGAAAGTGTTGGATAGCGGAGGGGCAAAAATTACTATTCCCACTCCAGTGAGTGCAATAGTAGGGAAAGTATTGGATAGCGGAGGGGTAAAAATTAGTATTCCAACTCCAAACAATGCAACAGTAGAGAAAGTGTTGGATAGCGGAGGGGTAAAAATTACTATTCCCACTCCACTTAATACAACAGTAGGATAAGTGTTGGATAGCGGAGGGGTAAGAATTTTCATTCCCACTCCAGTGAGTGCAACAGTAGGGAAAGTGTTGGATAGCGGAGGGGTAAAAATTACTATTCCCACTCCAGTGAGTGCAACAGTAGGGAAAGTGTTGGATAGCAGAGGGGTCAAAATTACTATTTTCACTTCAGTGAATGCAACAGTAGGGAAAGTGCTGGATAGCGAAGAGGTAAAATGTACTATTCCCACTCCAGTGAGTGCAACATTAGGGAAAGTGTTGGACAGCAGAGAAACAAAAATTACTAATAACACTTAGGGCCCGATTCTGATGCGGGTTGGAAAAGCTTCCCGACCGAGGGCCTGATTCTGATGCGGTTAGGAAGGCCTCCTAACGGCATTTGCTCCTTCCAAATCGGATCGGGAACGTGTCTTCCCGACCGAGGGCCCAATTCTGATGCGGTTAGGAACAAATGTTCCCATTGAAGTCAATGGGAGTTCAACCAAATCGTATCTGGAAGCATCCGGATGCATCCTACTCCGCCGGTCGGACTTTCCCGATCCGAGTGGGTCGGACACCATTTCCCAACCGATTCGGTCGGGTAGCTTTTCCAACCCGCATCAGAATCGGCCCCTCTAACAATTGAAAAAAAACAAAAAATATTTTAAAAAATCATAAAAATAAAAAAACAATATTTAAAAAACATTAATTTAAATCTAGTAAACATATAAAAAGAACACCTATTATACTATTAATTACATATAAGAAAAACCTACAAATAATATATAAAGTAAATTAATAAATACATGTATAAACAATAATTATTTAAAAGTAGCAAATATTAGCAAACCGAAAAATTATTTACAACATAAATGTATTTTTTTATGTCATAACCTATAAAACCACACCAGTAACAAAACACTTCAAAATTTTTAATTACATTGATTTTCATAATTAACATAATTAATAATAAATTAAATATTAATATACATTAATTGAGTACACAAGCTTTAACACTCTAATATCCACAACACACACCTAAATTAAACTATAAAATATTAAAACACAATTATATATTATTTTTTAAAGAAAAACTATTACTATTACTATTAACAACTAATTATTAAATAACACCATTTTATTTAACCCGTTTACCGCGGCGATAATTTCGTCGCAGTGCGGGGCGTTCCATTATGTGGGCGGGGCCGCGTCGGCCAACGGACCTGCGCAGCACTACCGAGGTAGTGCTCGCGACGGCCGTTGGCCGACGGGCGCACTTAAAGGGTTAATACCCACCCTTTACCCCTTTAAAAAACAAAACACAAAAAATAAACATTTACCCAAAATAAATATCAAATAATTAGCATTAATTAACAACTATATATTAATTAAACACAAATTACTTTGCACCCTTTACTCCTATAAACACCACAACACACATTAAGTTAATTACACAATTACCATAATTAATTATCAATTAATTAATCAAATTTAATTAACAACTAATTATTAATTCGTCAATTAAAAACAATTTACTTCCCACCCTTCCCACCCTTTATACCTATAAAAACTACCACACACAAATATAATTAATTACCCAATTACCAAAATTAATTACAAATCAATTAATTTAAATTAATTAACAACCAATTATTAATTAATAAATTAAAAATAAATTTCTTCCCACCATTTACACCTATAAACACCACAACACACCTAAAATTAATTACACAATTACCATAATTAATTACCAGTTAATTAATTAAAATTAATTAAGAACCAATTATTAATTAATTAATAATAAATTAATTTACACATTTAACACCATAACATCTCAATTAAACAAATATTAATAAATACAAATTAATCAATAAATACATATAATTAAATTACTCCCCATCCTATTCCCCTATAAACCCACAACCCGCTTCGGAGCCCAAGGGGCTGAATGCACTCCTTGAGGTGCATAGCAGGAGGTCCATTCCTGCGGTCTACCTGGAGAGTGAAGATTGTATGCGGATAGGAGGGCACCAGAGGCGGTGAACATGATGGGTAGTGACTGATCCCAGTTGCCTATGTTCAAGATGGTACCCGTGCTTCTGTGAGGCATATACCGGCTAGGCGAACAACCAGTGACTGGGCATGAGGTACTGACCAAGTGGACCTCTCTGCAAAAAACCCTCTCAGATGCTGGCAACGCGCAGGGGGATCACTCTGGATGCCTGGAATTATCCCGCACAGCCTCTCAGTCCCAATCTGGTGTGTTGTCATGCTAATTACTTATACCCTGAAATTCTGAATCAGGGGGCTCTGGGGTAGAAGCGGCCATATACAGACACTCATTCTCTATCTCGCTGACAAAGGGATGTCGCTGAGAGAATGAAATGCTGAGAGGTATTGGTGCTCCTCTTACATCGCTCTCTGCGAATCCACAATTGAGCTATCGACAGGGGTAGAGGTTAATGGGTGCTACCCAACCATTTAGAAATTCAATCTTTCTGCTACCCTCTCTCTGGAAGGGACCATGGCTCTGACGAAGGAAGAACTCCTCTCTGCGAGACTTCAAAAAGGAGCTACGGGAAGAACTCAAAGCAGACATTTATTCCTCCTTCGAATCCCTCAAGGCAGAGGTCAACTCGCGTCTGGTCTCCCTTCAGTCTGACTTAATTCTGTCGGAACTTGCACTCTAGACCTGGAGACAAAATTTCACGACATGGAACAATGAGTGCAACCTCTAGAAAGTGGAAAGGGACTCCTTCAATCTCAACTGCAGTCAGCCCTCCTTAAATGTGAAGATTTGGAAAACCGCTCCCTTCGTGATAATATAAGAGTGCGAGGCCTGGAGGAGGGGAGGGAGGGTCCAAATCTTGAAGCTTTCATAATTGGTCTTTTTTCAAACATATTGGATGACGAACACCCGGAGGTGCGGCTGGACTGTGTGCACAGAGTGAGCCCCTAGTCCCATGGGGAGGGAAAATGTCCCAGAGACATTCTTGCCAAATTTCGTTACTTTAAGATGAAGGAGCTGGTCCTCCAGAGGGCCAGAAAGCGTGAAACAATAGCGTTTCAAGGAGCAACATGTTCCATGTACCAGGATATTGCCACGGCCACCCTAGCTCGTAGACTACAATTCTGACCTGTCACTGAGGTGTTGAGGACAAAACACACAAATACTGTTGGACTTACTCTTTTGGTATTGCCTTTGAACTCAACAACAAACAGTGCACTTTACGGAGTTTGATGGAGTGGCTTCACTTCTGGGAATTGCTGGAGAGATGCTGTCGGGAACAGCCGGGCACAGGGATGCATCCTCAGTGGAATCCAGCGAGGAACGTCACCCAAGAACATGCCACTCACAGAAAAGGGAGGTAGACTTAACAAGAAATGAGGGTGGGACTGAGCCCTTCTTGGTTGCTATACTCTTGATAAGGCAGATCTCTATATTCTACGCACATTATTAGTGATATCTGCCTTCTCCCTCAAACATGTAGTTGCCCATCTTTGTGGGGTAACCATGAGTCGCAAGAGAGGAACACAAGACTCTGTGGGCCACATGCATCAAGCATTTTACCGGTCGTAAACGGGCCGATTCACAGAATCGGGCCATTTGCGACCGATAAAATGCCTTTTTTGGATGCATCAAAGGCATTGCATTCGCAAAATAGGTAATCGCAATTAATTGTGATTTCCTAAATTGTGAATGCTTTTAGGGAATCGCAAATGTCGATTCCCTATTTGCGATGCAACAAGCCTTTCCTAAATGCGACATCGCATTTAGGATACGCTAATTACCATCAACTGCAAGTTGATGTTAATTTGCTAAAACTTGGATAAAAGAAAACAAAAGTGCATTTTTCAAAGTGCCATGTGGAGCACACACATGCCCTTGGGGCATGTGTGTGCCATCAGGGTGGCCTTTTGGCCCCCTAGCACCCTTGAAATTGAATGCACAATTTGCGATTACCTATTTGGTATTCGCAAATTGCGCATGCAATCCCATTCAATCCTATGGGCCTCTAGGGACATAGGAATGAATGGAAAGGCATTCCGAATAGCAAATCGCAATTTGCGATTCGCTATTAGGGAATGTGTTGGAATGGCAATTTTTTTTGCGGTTCCTACATGCATAAGGAATTGCGAGTCCTCAATAGCGATTCCTTAATAATCGCTATTAAGGAATCGCAATGCCTTACTTTGATGCATGTGGCCCTTAGAGACCATCCACATAAGCTTGAGGCTTCAAGTAGATATTCTGTGATTTTTCGGTTGTGCAGAATGTCCTTTGCATCAGAAATATATTCAGATGCACTCTGCTAGGTGTCTTGGTGGGTTTGTGTCAACTATTCGCTGAATTTGAATGTAGCTGGTACAACAAGTTGTTGGGGAAACCAGTTTATGTGTCTATTCTATTGTGTGTTTTTTGTTTTCTGCATGGCAGGGGAGGTGATTTTTGCTGTCACGGGGGAAGGGTGGGGTTTTTGGGGTTGGTGGGGGGTGATGTGGGGGGTAAAGGAAGATGTTGAGAATTCATTGGATTCTTTCTTTCGGCATTCAGGGATGCTTGGCCCTTCAGGATGCTACTATAATCTATCCTCATGGTACTTAGCTACTTAACATGGAATGTTGAAGGTCTGAACTCCCCCAATAAAAGACACCAACTCTGGAGGTATATTCGGGACCACCATTTTGATATTATTGCCCTCCAGAAAACACATCTTAAACGTAGCGAAGATCGGAGACTACGTCATAAGCTCTATCCACTCGTACATAAATCTTCTGCCACTACCAAGAATAACGGGGTGGTGTTACTTTTTCACTCCTCAACCCAATTCCAAATCATGGGCAGCTAGACAGACAAGGAGGGAAGGGTTTTAATGGTAAAGGGAGTCATTAAGGGCCGACCATGTACAATAGCTACGATATATGCTCCTAACTCTGGCCAGTCGGAATTTCTCCTGTCTTTCCTTTCTCTGCAGGGAGGCTTTGCCGAAGGTGACATATTATTAATAGGAGATTTTAATTTGCTCTGGGACTTCACTATAGATACCACCCATTCCTATAGATGGCAGACTGGAGTCTTCACTAAAACTACAAAATCTGCACTCCATCAATTGGGTTTGATAGATGTATGAAGAGATCTCAACCCCACCACACGTGACTACACCTTTTCCATTATCATCTCAAATCACGCCCCATTGGAGGTCATTTTTGATTGGCCCAGGCTGCAATCCAGATTTCATAGATGGTACTTCCCTAATGTGCTCATGCACCTTCGGCTGTTTCGAAGTGAACTTCGGAAAACAATTGGAGAATTTTTTCAGATGAATGCACCAGAAGATACCTCACAGTCTACTACCTGGGATGCGTTCAAGGCGGTTATCCCTTGCAAATGCTTTTTGTTAATGTCCACGCTGCAACAACAAAAAAACAAAGAAAAACAGGCATTAGAATGGGAGCTCCTTCAAGCTGAAAGGCCCATAAGTCCACACCCAATCTTAGCTTGCAGAGGAAGGTGGTGTCTCTGAAGGGGAAGCTTCAGGCGATTTATACTAATGGAGCTGAGACCACCCTCTTGAATTTAAAGAAAAACCTTTTATGAATGAGGTAACAAAATTGGCTCCTTATTGGCGAGGCAATTAAGAATAAAGCAGGAAAAGGAATACATGGGTCAGATAAGAGATGAGATAGGAACAATTCACCACTCTGAAGAAGGGAAAGCCAGAATATTTTGCGATTTCTACAAAAAGCTATACAAGTCGGATCTTTTTTACCAAGGTGACCAAGTGACCTTCCTAGACTCGGTTGACTTGCCACAAGTTCCCCCGTAACTTAATGAATGTTTAAATAACCCTATCACGAGAGAGCCAGTGCAAACTGCATTGACTGTCCCACTCTCCATAAAGCCCACGGGCCTGATGGATTCAATGCACAATTTTACAAGACCTTTAGTTCAGACCTCACCCCTCATTTAACTGACCTCTTCAATCATATAGTCAACTCCCAAGCGGAGTCTCCATCAATGGGAGAAGCCCTAATCACAGTTATCCTTAAGCCAGGACAAAGTCCCCGACTGTGGGCCTCTTATAGGCCAATTGCCCTAAATCACACTAAAATCATAGCCAAAAGATTGGAGGAGATTATGCCTGAACTGATACACTCGGACCAGTCTGGGTTTACCAAAGGCCACCAAACCCATGGCAATTTACAATGAGTAATTCACTTAATAGAAAAAGCAAACAAGAAACAAATCCATCTGTCTTGTTCATGCTCTATGCTGAGAAGACCTTTGACCAAGTAGATTGGTAAATTCTGGTCAATGTGTTATGCCGCTTTGGTTTCAGGGAAAGGTTTATAACTATGATAAAGGCCAATTACTCCTGCCCTCGATCCCGAGTTTTAATATACTACACTGCCTCTGAATTCTTTGACTTAACGAGGGGGACGATACAGGGATGCCCCCTGCCCCCTTACTCTTTGTTCTCAGTATTGAATCCCTAGCTGCTAGAATAAGAGCCAACCCTGAGATCCAGGGGATTCATTTTGGCCCAGATGTGGACGATGTCCTCCTGCCCATTACATCTCCCCGCTCCTCACTTCCAACTCTACAAGCCAAACTCCGAGTTTATGAGACAGTATCCGGCTTTCGGTTTAATCTTAAAAAATCCTTTCTACTTAATCTGACAACCCCCTCGACGGAGATGGAGGAGATTGCATCTGCCTCCCCCTTTCAATGGGTCAAAAAAGAGATTATTTATTTGGGGATCAAGATCACGCCTAGAATTGCGGACTTGTACAAGGCAAACTTCCCTCCCCTGTTAAAGCGACTAAAATCGGATTTCAGGTGCTGGGCTCCGATGTATCTTACTTAGATAGGTTTCATAAACGCGATCAAAATGACGGTCCTTCCACGCATATTATATCTGTTTCAGGGGCTTCCAATTGAGGTACAGAGCGAGTTTTTCTGTGCGGCCCGTTCGATGATAACTAACTTCATATGGCAAGGACGTAGGCCCAGAGTATCCCACAAACTGTTGTCTCTTCCAAGGAAATCTGGAGGCCTGGCTTTGCCTGACCTATCATTGTACTACAGGGCAACGCAACTTTGAATTTTATCTGAGTGGTCGCTCAGAGCCTCGGACAGCAACTGGCTACACATGAATAGAGGGAGAGTGGGACAAACAAATTGGGATATCCTGTGCAAGCCCAAACAGGACCATCCACACAACGCCTATCTAAGCAACCCCACAGCTACTACACTCAAAGTATGGGATCCTGTAATTAAATTGCATGGCCTGATGACTTTTTCCTCTCCCTACACGCCTATCCACTATAACGCAGCCTTTCACCTAGCACTACTCCGAGGCCCCTTCGATAGCTGGTGGGCAGGAGGTTGTTATACAATCTCTTATTATTCCATGAGTGGGACATCCTGAAATTTGAAAACTGCTGCTGCAATTTTTATCTAGTGGCCTCGGGGAGGTTTCATTAAACTCAATTGAAAAATTGGGTACTACAGCCACACCTTTGACTCGCTGCTACTGGAGAACTATTCCCCATAGTCCGAATGGCAAGGAAAGCCAGTGCAACCCGGGTAGTATCTCCTTTCTCTATGCACTCTTCATGTCCACTATCTACACCTCTGCCCCACGTCATGTATCTTTCTGGGAAAATACACTGTGGATTACTATAGAAGATAAACAATGGCGAAAGCTTTACCGGGATATTTCTATGTTTAATCGCTCCATGAATTTAAGGAAGCACACTATGAGCTCCTCAGTGATTGCTACCTTTACCCTGGGAAACTTCTAAAAATCTTCCCGAATAAGTCGAATTCAAGCTAGAGGGGGTGCAAAATGTTGGGAGACTTCCGATATATCTAGTGGGACTGCCCTTCCATTCTGCTATATTGGAATGAAATATTGTCACAGATAAAAGAGATACTGGGCTACCCAATTCCTGTTCATCTTCAGTGTGCCCTTTTGGGCCTTCGGGACCCTTCTTTAAAATGCCAGACCCTGGGGGATCACTCGATTCTTTGGCTCTGTCCAGGGGCAGCCAAGATGGCCTTGGCTGCGGCATGGAAGAAACCCAAAGCCCCATCCATTTCCCAATGGCACGGTCGACTTTGGCAGGCCTTACAATGGAATGTATGGCTGATATTGTGGCTGAAACGAGGAAAGGCTTTGACTATATTTGTGGACCTTTGGTGATGTTCCTCTCAAGAGGACTTCCGCTCTTCCCCTGCCACCCCCATATAAGGGCAATTCCTCTTTTCCAGACATGAGTCCTCCCCCCTTCATTTCGGCAACAGTTAAACTATCTCTAGAGAATGACCCCCACCCACATGATGAATTCCTGTTTCTGGGATGTTTTGCATTCACTGACCCCTCCATGCAAGTTATGTTGGTTGACTCCTTAATATTTTATGTTTTCTTTCGTATATGTTTCCAGCTTGGATGTTTTACTTAAAAGGAAAGGGTACGTTCATTATCTTTGTTAGCAACACTGAGGGGCCGATTCCGATCTCGGCCGGTAGGACTCCGAATCGGATTTGGCTTAACCGGATCCGATTCGGAGCCCTATTTCCCGACCGAATCGTACGCGCGTCCGGGCGAGCGAGTACGATGCAAATTCGCCGACCGACTCGTCCGGGCGTCCCGACCGCTCTGACCGACTCGTTCCCGGGTCGAACGGCACCGACCGACTCGCTCGGACTCGACTCGCACCGCGCAATGGAGACGTTCCCCGGCCGGGTAAGTACGATGCGCGCCGCGAGCAGTCCGACCGAGCCGCGCACTCCGGCTCGAAAGAGCAGTCGGAGCCGTACTTTGGACCCCCCTGTACGCGTAGCCGGCGCGACCCGCTTCGACACGTACCCGCTGCAGGGGGCGCCCTTGTCCGCCTCGCACCCATTGAGTCAATGGGAGCCCGCATACGCGTTGTACGACAGGCTCCCATTGACTTCAGTGAGTCCGACTCGACTCGAGTCCGATGGCATACGTGCGCATCGTACTCGTTCGGTCGGGCTGCTAGGGTCCATTCGGTCGGAAATCTCTCCGAGTCCGGCTCGGTCGGAGAGATTTCCGGCCCGAATCGGAATCGGCCCCTAAGTGATTGATATACTGGTTTACTTGCTATGCATTCTTTTCCTGAGATCAGCCAATTATTTGTTGATAACCTGGAACTGTCAGTAGCGTACCTTTGCCATTGGCTCGAAGGGAAATTGACAGTGTAAAGTTATTTCATGGTACCTGTTTGACAAAAAAACTAATGTGAGTTGACATTTCTTCTTCTCTCCCACATACTCATAGGTTGTGATAAATAGCATCCATTACGAGTTTTCCACAAAAAACACATGCTTAACATGGATTTTTGTGCTTCTGCTCCAAATTCAGCATGTTCTGGTATTTATGAGGCAGTACATTTCTTCAGGTTTGACTTGCCAAAATCTACCTGGTAAAACTGAAGAAGTGCGGTATTTGCAGCAAAACTCGTAATTTAGATGCGGTCGGTAAAAAGAGATACAACACATAGAATGTACCAGTTGTTTGAAAAAGAAATGCATACACACCCTTGTCACTTTTGGTCTTAGACATAAAGCACTGTTAGCCTCTTCTTTCTTTCCTCTTCTGCCATGACTTCACAACACTGAATACAACTTCATTTCCGCCCAGCCGTAAGGTGAATTTATAATTTTCAGCAAGTCATGCAGGGCCACGGTGAAAATAGATATGGTGGACTTAGGGAGTAGCCTACTTTTTAGAATAATCATTGTAGGCATTGGCCCTCTTTTGCATGTGAACCCCCAGATGTTTGCCTTAGCTTTATTTACTGGCTCTAGATCACTGTGCACTTTACATTTGCTATACAATGATAAAGTACCTGGGCTCCTCCTTTTATCATGATGAAATTGGCATACACCTTATTCGTAAGATTAACTTACCTATAAGTCCTAAGTATATGGTACAAAGTGTACCCAGGGCCTGTAAGTTAACTGTCACTACTAAGATGCTGTGCCCATTGTGCCACCCACTACAGTGCAAACATGACTGCAGGCCTACTATTTGTAGCCTGACGGGTGCTGTTTTAAACAGCAAATTCGACCTCTCAAAATAACCTCTTTTGACAGGCCTAAAACTTTCTTTTAAATATTCACCACTAAGTAGGCCTTACTACCCATAAGGCAGAGTGCATGGTATTTAAAAGTAAGACCTGTACAAGTTTGATGTTATACATGTATTTATAGTGAAAAGGCCCTAAAAGCTATTTTCACTGTAGCAGAGTTAGCTGTTCCGTAGGAAACCAGTGAAATACAATATTACTTTCAATAATGTTATTGCTGGCTAAGAAACACCTACACATTACCTTTTTAGACTTTTTGGAATACCTTCACTGTTGAAGGTGACTTTGCAATAAATATTTTGGAGAGGGAATGTTAGACTTGGCATCTTTTGGCGTGTTTCCCCTGACTTTTTGCTTCTGACCTTCGGTTTTGAATCTTGTTTTGCTGGCTTAGTGTCTCTGTGCACTTTCTCACTGCTGATCAGTGTTAAAGTGCAAGTGCTCCTGTTGTAAATTGTGTTATGGATTGGTATTTCCATGATTGGCATATTTGATTTACTTGTCAGTCCCTAGTAAAGTGCACTGAGTGTGCCAGGGCCTGTAAATCAAATGCTGTTAATGGGCTGCAGCACTGCATTGTGCCACTCACACAAGCAGCCTGTAAAGGTAAATCTGGCCTGCCATTGCAGAGCCTGTGTGCAGTCTGGGACTGCCATGTCGACTTGGCAAGTGTACCCACTTGCCAGGCCCTAACCTTTCCTTTCCTTACATATCAGTCACCCCTAAGGTAGGCCCAAGGCACCCCTGTGGGCAGGGTGCAGTGTGTGTGAAAGGTAGGACATGCCCTGGTGTGTGTGGCATGTCCTGATAGTGAATTACTGCCAATTTTGTTTTTCACTATTGCAAGGCTACCTGTTTCCATAGGAAAGCATGGGGAGTTTGTTTATAACATCTTATAAACCTAACTACCCCTGGGAACAAGGTAGAAAAATAAAGTTTAGTATACCTGAACTCAGAATCGAAAGATGCATCTTTTAGTGAAGGTGATTTTCACATTCTGTGTTTGAAAATACCACTTTTAGAAAGTAGGTATTTTCTTGCTCAGCCATCCAGTAGGCCTCTGCTCGGTTTGTGGATTGACTGTCTCGGTTTTGGATGACAGGGGCTGGAGAGGAGCAGTGGCTCCAGAGAGTCTAGATGGGTCAGGGAAGGGCTGAATAGACCTGGGCTGCATTTAGAGTAGGGGGAGGAGATTTCCTTTCACCTGAATGGGCCTGATCTGCCTCTGACAAAGCTGTCTCCACCTCCTGCCAGGAAGCTGCACCAAGGAGGACAGAACTGGTTCTGGCTGGGCACAGACACTCTCTGCCCCCAGAGAACAAAGGATTTTCTGCTATAAAAAGTGGGGCCCAAACCTCTAACCTTTAGAACTCGCTAGAATCAAGGAACCTGCCAAGAAGGATAGCTGGAAGAGCTGCCAGGAGGAGTACTGCCCCTTTGCTGAGTTGTTGCTTTGTTGGGGGACTGCAGTTGCTGCTTCTGCCTTGGGCAGTGAAAAGACTGGACTGAACTTTCTTTACTTGTGCTGAGTATCTCCAAGGGACTGAAATCGAGCTGCCCTCCTGTTCTGAGGGACGGCAAAGACTTCACCAACCTCTGGGTACCGGTTCTGGAACTGCTGTTTCAGTTGCCACAGAGAAGGGAACCACAACCGACTCATCACCTGACAGCCCGCTGTCTGCACCATGCGCATCTCGCACAGCAACCCTGGTCTCACCGACAATGACAACTGACGCCGCCACCACCGAGCCCCTGCTTGCAGCGTGACCTGTGAGCACCGCAGTCCGCACCGCCTTGCTTCACTTCGCCATCCTGGTCTCACCGACGCTGTCGCTGCTGCTGACTTGACACCCGTGACTGCATCGTGGTTGGGGGCACCCCTCGTAAAGATTCACGATGCACCGCCTCGTCCCACACAGTCATCTGGGCCGACCAACGCCAGCTCCCACAAACCACCTCTGTCCCTCTCACTGCAACCTGCCAGCACCGCATCGAGCACCGTCTCGCCCTGCACCGTAAGCCTTGGTCTCACTGACGCCATCTGGACAGTCGTCACCGAACTGCTGCCTGTACCGCTTCGAGAGGACACCGTACCCTGCACCGCTTCCATTTTGCAACGCAACCCCGACGGTTGCCATGACCGGCTCGCACCTCCGTGTAAGTTGCAACGAGAAAGGTACTGTTACCGAGTCTGTTCACGCTTTTGCTGGCCCCTATCGACGCGGTCGGCTGGAACTGTTACACTCTGTTGTTTTCAGCATCGAAGTAGTCCCGGACGGAGTTACCGACTCGTGCGAACTGTGTTTTTGAGGTGTTTCTGCAGTTTAGAAGACATCTTGCAAAGTATCTATTTTTCAAGTACTGTATTGTGGACTCTTTATCATTTTTGGTTTTGTTTTGAATATATAAAAATATTGGATATTTTTCTAAACTGGTGTGGTGTCATTTTGTAGTGCTTTCACTGTGTTACTGTTGGTTATGTGCAAATGCTTTACACACTGCCTCTAAGATAAGCCTAACTGTTTGTGCCAAGCTACCAAGGGGGTGAGCAGGGGTTATTATAGGAGTGTAACTCCCTTATCCTGACTAGAAGGCAGGGTCCCTACTTGGAAAAAGGTACAAACCCTTGCCAACTATAGACCCCCATTTCTAACAAGGAACTTTTAAAAAGTCACCCTTTCCCTGCCTAAAGTCTCTGGATGCCCATATGCAGGAGCCCAACTGTCACTCAGCAGCTGAATAGCTCCCTTGATGAGGTTTGAACCTTCAGTGTAGGAAGGTGTTGTTTCTGTTTTGAAAAGATGGCCTATGGGCTGTACCCGGGAACGTGTTTAACTCTGTAGAAGCCTAAAGTGTCACAGGCAGATGGAGCTGACACCTGGGCCTACCCCCTCCTATTGTCACCTAACCAGTCAGGCACCAATCTGAGAGGGAGGGGAACTTCCCCCAGAAGTGGTGTAGAATTACCCGAGAGGATGGGCTGCTCTTTTCCATGGCCACATCTCTGGGGTGGGCACAGGGGCTCTGCCTAAGTGCCTGAGTTATATGTTGGGTGGGAGGGAACTCCATTGCAGCAGTGACACAGTTGCCTTGTTGTAAAGATCATGTCTTCCAAAGCAGAAACACTTTTTTCATTTTAATTTGAGGACATGTTATTGAACATGTAACAAGTGATGAATTACTATTTCATCAAATGCACGTTTCTGGCATGTACCTTTATTCTGTAAATGTGTAATGAATATGTCATGAAGTTTTGAATAGCAAGATCATTCAGAAACACATTCAGTGATTATTTAGTGATTTCTTAGTTATGAAATTATTCCAGGAATGTCATTAATCTTATGGCTATTTCCCTTCATAATCATTTTATTTTATCTATCTTAATTGCTTGCTTTTAGTCTTCTTTCGTTTAGTTTTAGGTTCTTAAACCAATACAGTACAGGTTCCATGTTAGCAACAGTCTCCATTTTAGTTAGCCTGTCCAACTTGATTACCTTTCGGCCAGATGCTGCATGTCATTATGACTTAGAGACAATAAGCCCCGACTCCATTTTAAGTAGGCTGAGGCTTTATTTTCTGTATTTCTGCAAAATTATCAACATGTCTGCCTTTTACCCAGATGTCATCTGTCCTTATCTTTCCAAGAACTGTGAAAATGTCAAGTCACTCAGACGTAGACATTAACAAGACAACTTATGCAACATCAGTCTGGAACAAGTACCTTGTTATCTCTATTTCAGGGTCAAATAAGAACAATAGCCAAAACAATGTAGTCAGACTTGTCATATTTTGCCTTATTTGTTTAAAGGAGTATATCTTAGACTTTATCTCTATGCTCATTGCCACTTAACCACTTGTCAGGAGAAAAACTTCACCCAGGTCACAGATGCAGATCACAGACCCTGATGAGCACAGAAACAGCTACAGATTAGATGAGCACAGAAACAGATTCCATCTTGACTGAAGAAAGCTCCAGGAAGACTCTCCGAGACTCTGCAAAACATTCCATTCTGCCTTCTCTTACTGGTGCCAGGATTGTGTTCTCGCATAGACACAATCTCCTTGTCCTTTTGTTAGAAACAGACACTAAATCATGTTGTCCAGGTGTGCGCACCACCTCTGAAACACAGGCTTATTATTGATTCATCTGCTGGAACTAGAAGAGCGCCTAGAGATAGCACAGTGAAGGTGTTAAGGGCTATAAAGTGTGATGTTACAATTTGTCCCTGTTTTCACTGGTATTGAAAAGTGTAGCTGCTTTTTATCTTCTGTGATGTTACCAATATTGTGTCCATTAGATCCCGGTGTTTTAAAATAAATATGTTGAAATGCTTCTATTTCTAGTGCTCTTGAGTGTGTAAATCATTAATAAAGGATTATTCGGGTTACCACTGCTCCCTGTTGGTAACCCAAAAGTATTGACACCACTTCAGTTAGGTATTGGGTAGGGTTCTGCAGGATTTAAAAAACCTATCTTTTGCATTCAAGCATTGGTGTATTGAACGAAGTTCACTCGTGTCACACATGGGTGTGAAAACAAAACTTGTAGAGCTGAGCCAATTACTCAGTGAACTCAACACCCTCCCCGCCAACATAGTGGTCCGTGCACCCACCAAATTTATATGTGGGTGGACCTTATGTTTAGCCACGGCGGACATTACTTTGTCTCTCCCATGGCCAAACTTCTCCAATGGCCCTGCGGATTGAGGACCTTCGGGGAAATGGCTATATGCCCACCCACCCAATTAGGATGGGTGGGCATGTAGCCATATTTTACTGTCTTTCACTGCCAGACAAACCCTGCTGGTGAGTGACAGTAAAATGCAAAAAATGTTCCCTCCACCTTAAGAGATGACTCCCATGGCAAAGGAAATATTACTTTTTTTTTTACATGAAAAAAATTCATGTTTTGGGATTTTCTTCTCGTAGATAAAAAAATAATACTCTTTGCCCCAGGGCTGTGTCCCGCTGACGCAGCCCTGTAGCAAAAAGTAAAATGCACTGACGCTTTTATAAGCCCTGTAACAAAAGGAAAAATGCATTGACGCTTTTATAAATGACCACCTGGTTTTTGTATTTGACCCATGCTCCATCGCTTTCTTCCTTAACTTGGACCTAGTTACCGGTCAAGCACAACCAGAGGGCCGCGATTAGCGCTTAATGCTTTTTGCTCTATTTTTATAGTTTAACTTTAAAAAGTCATAACTCTGGTTTCCCTTTATGGATTTTGGTTGTTGTGGTGTCATTTTATTTATAAAAATATTCCAGATTTTCCGAAAATGTTTTGGGATTTTTAATAATGTGTTGTGTTTTGACTTCATTACTGTTTTGGTATTGCATTAACACTTCACATGTTGCCTCTAAGTCAAGCCTGTCTGCCCTGTGCCCAGGCTACCAGGGAGTTTAGCTAAGGTTAGTTTAGTGACTTTAGTGGTTCATCCTGAAGAGGATTGCGATTAATATTCACAATCTTTTATAATCATGAAACAAGCAATAAAGAATTTCTTAAAGAAGGCTATTCATCGGTTTAAAAGAAAAAGCATGCCCGGATGGCTATTTTATTATATAAACTAAAGCAGATATTTGAATCTCCCTCTGACTTTAGGACACAAGTGTAAGATAGTGTTGAAATTGGGTTACTGGTTGAGGGGTGGAAACCCTACTCAAGCAACAACCATAATTCCTGTCGGGGAAACACAAGCAAACCCCAAATTAACCTGTGTTTAATCCTATGGTAGCTTGCCACAAAAGCAGTCAGGCTTAACTTAGAGGCAATGTGTAAAGTATTTATGCATCACTTCAAACAGTAATAAAGTGAAAATACAACACAAGAAAAACTCCACACCAATTTAGAGAAATACAATTTAATAAATTATTTGAGACCAAAATGGCAAAAATTCAATCAGTAGAACCGGAGATATGAACTTTTAAAGATTTAAATGAACACTAAGCGCCAACTGTGGTTATCTGGTTTCACAAGATTGGGACAAAGTCAAAATTTCAGACCAACCGTGATAGAGCACGTGCCGGATACAGGGACCAAGTTAGGCCTGCTGAACAAAGGGGTCTATTAGGATGGCGGGCGGATGGCCGCCACCGGGCCGGCTGTGGCAACGGCGGCCATCCACCCGCGATCGAAACCCGGAACACCGCCGGTCCCATTAGCATGGCGGTATTGACCGCGGCGGTGAGAATTCCCGCCCGCCACTTTTCCGCCGGTAGCAGTCCGCCCGCTTGCCTGGTGGGTGGAGCTGGCCGCTAAAATGGGGGCGGTGCAGGGCCAGGCTCTGCTGGCACGATTATGATGCCTGCGGAAGCCAGCCTTTCCGCTGCGGTGGAACCGCCATCGAAAGGCATGCGGAGACAGGTTCTGGGGGCCCATTGCGGGCCCCCAATGTGTTGGGGGGGTGTGGGTGCACTGGGGGGGTACCCACCCATGGTACCCCCCTACATGTCCCTGTACCAGGTGGCAGGCACAGTGCAGTGCCTGCCACGCAGTGCAGAGAAATGCAGGACATGCTCTATTTGACATCGTGGCGGTGCTGCTGGCAGCAGCTACCGCCGCAATGTTAAAGCCCGCGATCGTACCGCCGCGGTCGGATACTAATCGGACCAGCGGGTATGCCGCGGTCCTTGCGGGCGGTCTTTTCCCGCTACCATGGCGGTCGGGGTGCTTTTCCGACCGCCGTTCCTAATAGACCCCAAAGTACCTTAAATCCTGGTTCGGGGAGCATTGCGAGGTACTGTGTTGTGGATGCGTCGCACAGTGGCAATTCCGAGGAAGCTGCAGTGCTGCAATGCAGAGTCCTGCATTATCGTCCAGTATGCCGTTGACAAGGGGATTGTGATGTGAAGGTCTGCGTCAGGAATGCGTTGATAGGGGTGACATTTATGTAATAAAAAGGGAGGTTTGGGCCTGGCAAGAGATTTACTTTACCAGGTCGAAATGGCGGTTTAAAACTTCACAAAGTTCCCTTCTCCTTCTACTCTGAAAACATAAGGATTCGATCCTCTAATTGGATTGGTTAACTTAGTTATAGTAAGGCCATACACTGAGATATAATAAGACAAATTTGAATATATGATTTTAAATGTGTTTTTAACTTTGTTAATATCAATTGTACAGAACATGATCTTTTGAATAAAATATTGATAATACATTCCTATGAATTCATATGTTTGATTAGAAATTGATTATTCTATGTATGATTTTATATATTTTTGTCTGTAAATTTAGCAACCTGGTAAAATGTGTCTTATTATATCTCAGTGTATGGCCTTACTATAACTAAGTTAACCAATCCAATTAGAGGATCGAATCCTCATGTTTTCAGAGTAGAAGGAGAAGGGAACTTTGTGTTTGTTTCAGTATCTATACCCATCCCTTTTCCAAGTACTAGGGTACCTCCCAAACCTTTTTGAGTTTAAAACTTCACACACAGGCTGCAATAGCAGGCCTGAGAAATCTTTAAAAGGGGCACAATCAGCGCTGCAGGCCTACTATTAGCATTTAATTTACAGGCGCTTGGTACAAGTAGTGCAACTTTACTAGTGACTTACAAGTAAATTAAATGTACCAATTGGGTGTAAGCCAATTTCACCATGTTTAGAGAAGAGAGCACATGCACTTTAGTACTGGTTAGCACTGTTAAAGTGCACAGAGTCCTACGGCCAGCAAAAACGAAATCAGCAAAAAATGGGGGCAGAAGGCAAAAGTCAAGCCTGTTTGTTTCCATTATTGAAGTTTAAGCCCAGTTAGAAAGCGTAGGGGGAAGTTGCTGTGCCAAATATGTGCAATTTTGAGGAAGGAAACCCTTGCATATTAATGTGTTTGTCACCTACTGAAAACTGCCTTTGTTTGGTTGGACTTTAGTTAGCACAATGATACATTTAGGAGTGGTGACGATCAAAATTACCAGGGTGTTTTTAAAAGTGCATGAACTTGGTAGACTGTAATTTTTTTAAATAACTTCCTAGATGTCTCAATTGACTGTTATGTATGTAAGTTTAGTTGCTATAAATGTTTAAAATGTATTTTTAACAAAAATTGTATGGTAATCTCTTTGCCTGTCAGTGTGATTAACGTCATTTTATTTACTGATTGTAAGGCCATGGCAGGCTTAATCGGAATAGTTTTTTTATTTTTTATTGCTTTAATTGATAACACAAAAAATACAACTAAAATGTTCTTTTTTTACCGAATGACATTTTATAACAATACTGCAGTTCTATAACTTTTTAAGGAGCAGTCACAATTGCAGTGCAGAACAAGCACCCAGTCCTGTTTATCTGACAACCCTCATACATCAGAATATTACATACACATTTTGTGTTTTATGTTCTAGCCTATGGCTGTAAAGCTGGAAGGCGTAACATGATTGCTTTCTGCATTCTGACTATCTTCCTGCTGATCCCCCTCGTCGTAGTGATCATAATCTGTAAGTTACCATTTATATTTTGAATATCAATTTACAGTGTGAAATAAATTGATACACAGTTAAGATTTATTGAAACACAAACCAATCAGATGACCTTTTAAATGAATAGTAGGAGTTTGAAAGTCAGCAAACACCCAGACTACTCAATTTTGTATTCTATTGTATTTGCAAATGCATTGCCGGTCTCAAAACATAAATGCATAATTTATACACAAAACAGTCTAGACGTCACTGATTACCACCTTTCGGGAACTCCAAAACCACAATAACTCTCCAAATTAAAAGGTGATCACTTGGGGACTACAGATTCTGCATCATTCACAATTCAGGCCAAGGTCACAATCTTGCTTATTTCTTCCCAAGAATTTGATAGTCCCACTCAGCTTCCAGGCCGTCAATAGTTGAAGAAAACTGTTATATCTAATGTTGTTTTATTATTCTCTTCCTTTTTCCTGAGAGTTATAAGTTATTGGACTTGGTTTTGCCCCCGTCCTAACCCCCTTTTACCTCCCATGGTTTCTCCCTCTTCCTGGATCTTGCCCTAGAATGTTAAGTGTTAGATGATTCTAATGCTTCTGTGGCGGAGAGTGGAGGCTGGAAAATAAACTCCTGTAATTACAGTGGCTGTGTGAGTAATTTCTTCACTGGCGATGATTTGTGTGAGGGGACAGATGACCAGTCTCCCCCCCTTATCGATCCTACTCAGCCTACAGTGACCCACTTTCTACTATTGCCAGGAACTTCACTCAGATTATTCGATTAGCTGGCTGAAGGTACTGTTTTTGACTTACTTCTTTTACTGTCTCCTGCTCCATCAATTGTGCTGTGTGGCCGTCCTTCTGACAGCCTGCCCGCCTTCCTTATGGGGGGGGTGCCGTTCCTGACTGCTGCTGTCTTTAAGGTCCTCGGAGCGGAGCAGCTGCATTTCGTCAGACCTTGTCGCTGGGAGATTTCCGGTCTTCGGCCTTCTCCCTCATCGGCGGCCCGTTCCTTTGCCATCTTCCTCCCACCTGACAGAGTGTCTTCGAGGTGTGGCTTCCTCGAACCACCTCCTCCGCTGACTGGCATCCGGCTCTGGAGCCGCATCGGGGAGGGGTCATTTCCCTCACCTCGTCCTGTCCTGCATCTCCGGGCTGTGAGTCGTGTCTTCACTGTACCGCCTCCTCTTCTGCCTCCGTCTGTGGTTTGCTTTAAGAGTTTTTGGGCGGGGTTGCCTCCTTCCCATTTGTGCCATTCCACACTGTGTGGGGCTCGCCAGCATAACTTCATCGGCTTCTGCTTGCCAGCACGCGCATCAGAGACACGCACTCCATATCTCGCAGTGCTTTGGCGTGTCTCTTCACGGTGACGCTCACACCAAAGTTGTGATCAAATATTTAATATTGAAAGTGTGTCACTCCACGGTGATGCGCACACCATAACTTCAATTGGGTGTTCCTACATGCTATTTCATGGTGACACGCACACCCTTCTCTTGTACCACATTTCGCCCACATTGCGTGTTACCTTCGATGACACGCATACCATAAATCACGTGAGGAAGCACCAAGTTCTTTTCTCTACTGCCTCTTTTGTATGCATGTAATTTTCGGTGACACGCACACCTCTATTCAATTTGAAAGCTTCAAGCGTGCCACTTCACGGTGACACGCACACCATTCTTCACCTTCAGCTTTCATCAGCTTTCTGGTGTCTAGGGTCACACCTTTTCCGCGTGCCATCTCTCGGTATTATTATTTTGCATTATAGGTGTGACTTTTATACCTTTGTTCATTTTCCCTGGTGGTATCTCATATTATGATGGCAGCAGCTAGCATGTCTCAACCTGCTCTTTTCCTAAATGAATTTGGAGAGCCCAACATTCCATGGAAGGAGTGGGAAAATATTTTTGAATCCTACTTAATTGCGATTGGTGGAGAGAAGTTTAGCGCTACAAGAAAACAGCACATTTTACTCCACATTTTAGGTCCACATGGCAGGAAGATCTTTGAGTCATAACCTGAACCAGAATCCGTTTCAGGAGATAGTGACTCTGATGAGGAAGAGGAGGATGCTTATAAATCTACCCTGTTAAAACTACGAATTCACTTTGGAGACAAGGTGAACATTGTACTTGAGCGGCATAAGTTCTTCAGAAGGGTTCAAGGCAAACAGGAATCTATTTCAACATTTGTGGCAGTGCTTAGAGGATTGAGCAAGTTGTGTGAGTTTCAAGAACTAAACGATTCGCTTATAAGAGACCAACTAGTTCGATGCACTCACAATAATAAAATTCAAGAAAAACTTTTGCAAAAACAACCCAATCTTCAAGAAGCTATTGTGATTGCTAGATCTATTGAACACACTGCCATATGTTTGAAAGAAATCAGATCCCCAAGCTCTAATGAACACGTTTCTGAAATAACAGAATTGGGAACTGAACTAGCTGTGTGCAAGATAAAACATAAGAAAGGGCCTTCCCAAAGGGGCGATACAGAAAATGTCAAGCTAAAGTGCTTTCACTGTGGAAGTAGCAACCACTTAGCCAATAGTCCCAATTGTCAAGCTATGACGGTTGTGTGTAGGAAGTGTAACAAAAGAGGTCATCTGGCAAGGGTATGCAAAAGCTTCTCAAAGAAAGGGTTGGGAACTGAATCTAATCTACCAGAAGAGACATTCCAAGTGAAAAAAAATAGTATTACAAGTCAAGGAGAGTACAGAAAACCAACTAAAATATCCTGTGTGTGAAGTTCATTTAGAAGGCAACTTAGTCAAAATGTTTGCAGACTCATGTTCACCATTCACATTACTGAACTACTCTGACTATAAGTCTATGGGTCAAGTTAACAAGAATGAGTTACTCCCAGCAGATGTCTCAGCCAGTGGATACAATAGAGATCCTATTCCTATGAAAGGCATGATTAAAACCCCATATCCTTCAAAGGCTGCACTGCTGTAGGCAAGGTGTACATAGCAGAAGAGGGATCTAATATCCTCGGGTGGCAACACCAAAAGGAATTGGGGTTCAAGCTTGATCCCAATAATTGAGAGCATGTCCTTGCCGTGAACCAGCCCAATGCCAGTGAAAACATAATTGATGAATTCCCGGAAGTTTTCTCCAGCAAAATGGGATTACCCAAAGACTTTCAACATAAAATCAAACTTAAGCCCAACGTCAAACCAGCTGTACATAAAACCAGACCAATACTTCATCTTATGTGGGATCCTTTAAAGAAAAAACTCACTAGGCTAAAGGATTTAGGCATTATTCAACTCATAGATTGCTCAGACTGGGTAGCACCTATCGTAATTGCAAAAAAAAAAACAGTCTGAAGACATTAGGCTGTGTGTTGATTTACGTGATCTAATTGCCAGCATATGGGTGGGGAGACATCCCTTACCTCACAGCCACAAGATGTTGAGCACGATGGGGGAGGCCACATGTTTTAGTGTCTTAGACCTCTCTATAGCTTATCATCAAGTTGAATTGTACCCAGAGTCTAGACATTTAACAGCTTTCTCCACACCTAGCCAGGAAAATAGAAACTTGTCACCTGCAAAAGGAAGAGTCTTCTGATGAGATATCATATGAAAGTGTTAGCACAAAGTGGTCACCAATGGCATGCTAAATCTTTATGACGACTGTTTTGTTTTGGAAACCAACCTGTCCACTAATAAGGTGGGTCTCAATTTGCGACCCTCTGTGATTAGTTACAATGACAGGGATGATGGCCTACAAGAGACAGCAGATCACCATCACTGTGATTACCCTTCAAAATGGATACTATTTTTTTTGTTTTAAAGCAGCCCGAGTTCCTTCAAGAACTCGGGCTGCTTTTTTAAGGTTCCTGGTTTGGAAAACTTCAGTGAGCACAGGGAGGCACTGCCTACTCCCCCAGAAGCTGCCACCCTGATTACCAAAGAGGAAGGGGTCCAAAGATTACCCCTTTCATTTTGCTAATCAGTTACTACCCTCTAAAGGGGAAGTCGGTAACTGATCAGTGTTCTGCAACTGGAATTACAATTGCAAATCATTGAGATATAGGTTAACAAGAATTAATTTGGAAGGAACGCCCCTAACATGCCTGTTCCAAATTGTGATTCTGTAATGATTTCTAAACCCATTTTGCAGCTGGAGAACTTTTCTGATCCGTAAAATGGGGCATGAATAGAATTCAATAAAATTTGTATGTAGGTCATCATAGTGATGATGGAGGGTGGGATTTTGACCTGCGCCAAGATATGAATGGAGGAGCTTGGAGGGAGATAAAGGGTTAGCGAGAAACACCATAAACATGGCAAAAAGATTGAGGTGGTGTTGGATCTGTCTCTATCTGCAGGGTCACCTTTTGCTGCTTTCCTTTGCTGAACCCATTTTTGTTAACTTTCAGGACTCTGTGCGCTTTCCCCCTGCTAACCAGTGGTAGAGTGTTTGTGCCCCTTCTTTAAACATGCTAAAATTGGCCTACACCTGATTGGTACCTTTATTTTACTTGTAAGTCCCTTGTATATGGTACTATGTGTACCCAGGGCGGGTAAATTAAATTCTATTACTGGGCTGCAGCATTCCTTGTTGCATCCATTAAAGAAGCCTTTTTAAAACATGTCTCAGGCCTGCCACTGCAGTGGGTAGTGCAGTAATAAACTGCCATCTCTACCTGGCAAAATAAACCTTTTGTCTGGCCTAATCCTACCTTTTTAATACGTATAAGTCACCCCTAATGTAAGCCCTAAAAGCTCCTAGGATAGGGTGCATGGTATTTAAAAACTACATTTAAATAATACGTGATAAAAAGTGCTAATACATTTGGAGACGCAAATTTGAAGTCACTTATTTGTTAAATGTAGAGCACCCTTAGTTATGTTAAGAATGATTATATACAATCATTGCACAGTATTGCACCATTGCCGTTATCAAGTATAATAATGCGCTGTCACCGTTTCTTATGTGGTACACTTGATTGATGTTTAAGATGAGCGATTTTCCTTTTTATGACATGTTAAAACACAATAACTATGTTTGAATGAACTGTGAAATGAATATACAGGCCGACTTTATTGATTTACTTGTCCTTGAGTAAAGTGACTTTAATTAACGCAGCCACCTTTCTTTTGTTTCTTGTACTTTGTAAGAGGCCCAAAGTGGCTGTTGATAAGGGCCCAAACCCCCACAGTTTCAACTTTTAGAAAGTTGGCATTTTTGTGCCCAAATCAACTGTGCTTTTCTGCCAGTAACCAGGGTCATGTGGCTATGCCTGTCTCGCTGTGATTTGTTGTTGATTCATTCCAGACATGGGGACAAAAGGGGCAAGGTGCCCGCCGGATAGGCCATACTGACAGGATGGCTGGGGGCAAAGCTGTACCTAGTCTCACTTGCATTTCAAAGGGCCTCCAGCACACACAAAGGAACCTGACACCAGGCCTGCCTTTGCTATTGACACCATAGACAGTTTGGAGCCAGGTTCAGGAAGGAGGAAGGGGAGACAAAGGGAGCATCTCCCACCCAAAGGCTGGCACTGGGGATAAAAGGTGGCACTCTCAGAGACCAAACCAAATCACTTCTGAACTTGTAGAAGACTCAGAAGGACTGCCTTGCTGATAGAAAGACTGCCAATCTGCTTGAAGAAGAAAAACTGGACCTGCTCCCATGAACCCAGGACCTCCAGATTGACTCCAAGAGCCAACTGGCTGGCCTCCTGTGTGAGTTACAGGGACACAACAATCTCCAGTGACCTGCCCTGCAACTGGCCAGCTGACCAGAACCAGCTGGACCTGCCTGAACTCTGCTACCTGGCCTCTGCTGGAGTCAGTCCTGATCCCCAAGAGATGCCCCCCAGTGTACTCCTACCGACTCAACCCAAAGTAGGACCTCACACCGCAGCACCTTGCAGCTACTTACCAGCAGCTTCATCTGAACTGACACAGCATGGCGCAGATCGACACTGGGCCTTGCATCTGAACATAAAGAACACAAAAGTACAACTCCTAGGGGGCCGAACTCAGTGCCCTACCTGGCCCGCGTCGGTGGTCGGCCTGAACTTGTGAGTTCGTCTTGATCTAGCACAACCAGCTAACCACAGTTAGCTTTGTGCTTTTCAGCACTTTAAAAACCCATGTCTACGATTCTACAGATGGGATTTCGATCATTCTGGTGTAGTTTTATTTATTAAAATCTACTCTATTTTCTGAATTTGCTTGAGATTTTTCTTGTGTTGTCTTTTCACTTTATTACTGTTTGCTTGGTGCATAAATACTTTGCACTAAGCCTGACTGCCTTTGTGCCAAGCTGCCAGAGGGTTGAGCACAGGTTAATTTAGTGACTTTCTTTAACCCTGACAGAGATTGTGCTTATTATTGGAGTGGGGCTTCCAACCCTCTAAACTAATAACCCAGTTTCTTACATTGGTGGCAGCAGTGGGATCCATTACTTCATTCATTTTTTTTATTCTCCTCAGCTGTGATTTTTTTATTTCTTCTTTTTTCCAAATGTAAGTCTTGCCTCACATCTTTCTTGCTACAATGGAGTTGGAGCTGAGCAACATTGATAACCTCAAGAAGACAGAGCTGAAGAGGCTTTGCAAGGAGAAAGGGCTGAATATGGAAAAGGGGGCCACCAAATTGGACTTTCAAATAGCCATCAGAGCCTTTGTGGGGGTCAGGAGGATGCAGGCTATAACAGGGGGACAGGAGGAGGATTCACCTGAAGATGGGGAGGTGAACTTGGAGGATGAAGATGAGGTAGGAAATGGTCTGGCCACAGGTCCAGAGTTGCAGCAACCTGAGGAAGGGGAGCACTTGCCTACAGGAGTGAGGTCCCCTGTCAGAGCAGGGAGCAGTGCGCCCTAACACAACCTATCCCCTTAAGCGCTGGAGGACAGGTGGGCTGAGAGGGAACTCAAGCTGCAACTGGCCAAGTTACAACTTGAAGAAAGAAAATTGTCCCTCAAGAAGAAAAGGGCTGAGAGGGCCAAATCAGAGAAACTAACTGACAGGGCCTTAGAGAAAAATAAAGTTCTGTTGGCTCATGAATTGAGCCTGAAAGACCTGGACCTCATAGTCAAAGATCCCACATGGTCAGGAAAGACGCAAACCAGGCGAGGGCTTTACCCTTGACCCCGATCTCCTCTAACCAATATAACAGGATCCTATGGGAGACCGTGTCAAAGGCCGCGCTAAGGTCTAACAGAATCAATGCGGAAGATCTGCCCTCATCCAAGGTGGACCGTAGCTGCTCTGTAACTGCAAGTAATGCAGATTCAGTGCTATGTCTAGGCCAGAAACCATTTTGTGACCTATCTAAGATCGAGTTTGCTTCCAGATATTGAGCCAAAATGGTGTTAACATAGGACTCAATGGTTTTAGCAAGGTATGGAAGCCAGGATATTTGACGGACGTTCTCTGGTAGAGACGCATCCAGCGTTGTTTTATTTAGCAAGGGAATTACTTTAGTATGTTTCCATGACTTAGGGATCACCGCTGCTGCCAGTGACCTATTGGTCAGCTCCCTACCCTCTGACAGGAGCCAATCGTGGAATTTCCTGAAAAGGTCTGGTTTTAGAGGGTCGTCAGGGGAACCTGATGAAGGGACAGGAGGTGGAGACAGTCCACAGTGGGAGGACAAGTGGATCAGGGTTTGCCAGCTCTGACAGAGGAGCACCCCAAGACTGTTCCTGCTGAGGTCACTTCTGAACTAGAGATGCTGACCAACTTCAACAATGGGTGCACCGTGGTCCATCAACAGAAATCCCATGATCCACCGTAACATCCACAATAGCAATGGGAGTGGTGATGGATCCTGAGTGATAAGACTACTTCCAGAGGATTTTGGTATGTAAAAAGAGAGGCTTGTCATGAACTCAGCGGTGGAATAGACATATATTTACACACCAGTCAATAATGTACAACCACTGATGGCTACAGGACTGTGGTCAACTCCCTTAGCGACACGTTGATCTACACAGACACTACTGTATGGAGCCCAACAGAGCCGCAAATAAGCCTGCTTGCAGCACTATAGACATAGTGCATGGACCATAGAGCTCAAGGAGCCTATCCACTAATATGATTACAAACGAGGCAGATTCAAACCTCACGATAACCTTCTGTGCTGATGTGATAATAAAAGCAGCTTTAACTACCCAGTTCCATGGAGCACCTTCATACCACAAAAACACAGCGCAACCTTAGAGCCTGCTGCCATAGAAAAATTGCGGAACCCTCACAAACTGTGAGTGCTGACACCGTTCAAACCCCAGGGCATGACATCAAAATGTCTGCCCCAAAAGAAACAACTAACAAGACCTCACAAAAAAGGCCTATTGCCATGTCTAGTGGACCTACAAGAAAAATTTACAAAAACATTATCTGATCAACTGCAGATGGTGAAAACGGAACTACAAAGTCCAATGACAGATAAAACAAAAGAGATTACCTCAGTAGGGGAACAGTAAACAAGACCGAAAAGGCCATGTCCCAATTAGTGAAAGACGAAATGATGTGCATGCACTAATATTGTCAACCTCGGAGGAGGTGGAGGAGTTCAAAAAGAAATATGAAGATCTCAAAGACAGATCCAGAAGAGATAACATTAGAATCAGATATGCAAGGAAAACATAGAAGAGAACTGCTTAAAGGCGTTTTCCACCCAGGGAACCATGTAACCCAGCTCTTCAGGCACTTCCTAGAAGACAAAGCATAACCAGCAAATCCATTTGTGCGAAAGCACAAAGTGAGCCCCTCCCTCAAAGAGCCAGGTATGCTCCCAAGGGACATTATAGCAAAATTGGTGTCCTCGGATCTCAAAGACCAGATTTTAGCAAAACTTCGACAAAGAGACGCAATAGAATTTGACAAATGTGTATTGCAAATCTAGCAAGATGTATCAAAATGTATCTAGATGTTTCACAAGCAGTGTTGGCTATAAGAGAGGAGATGTAGGAAGTAGGCAAATCAGGTACAGATGGAACTCGCCGGGAGTTGCAGGCCGAGGCTGTGACTCCACTACACCACAGAAATATGATTCCTGAAACGTTGTAGTCAGTTTGGTTATAGTTTAGACTGTATGGGTCGGGGAAGGGGAGGAGGAGGGAAAAGGGAAGGGGTGAGGATGGCCAGAAGCCAGATTGGAGACAATCCAGGACACTGGGAGAGATAAAGTTCGGAGAGCAGTTGACTCACCTGTAGACACACCACTCATAGTATGCCTCACCTACATAATTGATGGCTAGAATATTTTCATGGAACATAAGAGGGCTGAACTTACAGGTAAAGAGACATAAGGTGTGGAGGGCTATTCATAATGAAAAACCACAGCTGGTGTGTTTGCAGGAAATGCTCAAAAGACACAAGATTAATGATGCACAAGCTACATGCTACTTAATTCCTAACAACTACCAAAGAGAAAATGCAGGGTTATCATGTTAGCCATCCATAAACCTCTGACACTGGAGATTGAGGAGACCATTTTGGACAATGAGCAGGGTAGATACATTATACTGCTGGGGAAACTCAGCAACAGGGATGTAACACTGTGGGCCTCCTACGCTCCTTACACAGGTAAAATACACGCATGACTGAGATTTTGGGTACAACTCAGGTAAAGCCTCGTGGGGAAATCTTGTGGGCTGAAAACTTTAAAGTGGTCCCTGACCCAATATTAGACAAACACCCACTAGAAAGGCATTCAGGAAGAATGTTGCTTTCTACCCAAAAAGCACTGGCAGACATGGGATGGCTTGATAATTATCACAGATCATGCACCACTGACGTGGGAGTTCACATGAGGAGAACCACAGAAATGGGAGAAAACAAAGAGTTTTGACCTAAACATATTCAAAAGCAGGCTTCATGATAAAAAAAATTGGAGAATAGATTAAAGCATATTTCAAGCTTAACCAGACTACAGATACCTCAACCGTGACTCTGTGGGACACCTTTAAGTCTGTAATTAGGGGAAAGGCAATTGTGATCAGGCTTACAGAAGTCAGATGGGCTTGGTCAAGATGGAGAAATTAGAAAGAGAGTTGAGATTAAAAGAACAACAATATGAAGAATAGAAGACATTATCCCTTGTGAGGGAAATGAATAAGCTCTGTTGTCAATTAGATCTTTTGCTCACCGAAGGCTCAGAGAAATCACTTCTGTGCCTGGAGCAAACATTTTATGGGAAGGCTAATAAAGGTAACAAACTTCTAGCTACCCATTTGAGGAGGGTGATGGATGCAACACGCATGCCCAATGCTGGATCCCTAGGGAAAAAATGAGAAGCCTTCCTTAAACATTACAGGACACTATTGCAGAGCCAAACACCATGATTTAGCACAATCATTGAATTTTTACAACCTATCAAACTACTGTTCTTTCTATTAGCCACACAATTAGAATTACACAAAAATAAAGTCCAATAAGGAAGTGGCAAGAGTAATTAAAAATCTCCTCCTATAAATAACCCGGCCCAGACAGACTAACAAAAGTTTTCAATAGGCATTTATCCTCCCTACTGACCCCTTTAACTGACCCGTATATTAAACACATTTACAGTGACAAGTAGAATAACAGACATGATGAATGAATGAAGGAAGCAGACATTACTCTTATACACAAAGTAGGCAACACTAAATTAATGGTGCTGTAGCATTTTTATATTTTTGAAATATTAAAATAAATATTTACCATTAAGTTATATTAATATTTATGGTAAAAATATTTTCAATATTTCTTTTTGAGTTCAATTCTTTTTTAAATGTTCCCTATTTTCTTCCATAGAGAGGCTCAGCAGTCGGCATGGATATCTATGCATATTAAAGTATAGGGAAAAATAAAAATGTTTATTTAACTTCTAAATAAGTATAACAATTATTTTTGATATAATTATAATAATAAAGAATAATTGAATATTATTGACAGTTAATGTTATATATTCTCTTTAAATGTGGAGAGAAATGAAAAAAACAATTCTACAGTACTATTAACCTAATTTTAAAATACATCTTTTTCTGTTTTTAATCAACAGAAAAATATTATACTAAATTGAAAAATGATTTAATTACAAAGTAAATTCACATCTAAAACAATGTATTATGCATCAATAATTATTAATAGTGGTGTATAGGATTAATTGAAATAAATGTAGTCATAAGTTGATAAAGATATTGGTACATTATTTTTTTTAATTCAAAATAGTGTATTAAAATATAATATAATTAAATAATAAACATTGACCATTTATATATATTTTTTCAGATTAAATGATATTTATTTATATTTTTAACTCTTTTAAATGTTTAATTTAATTTAACATTATTTCCTATTGAGTTTTATTTTAATTCCTTACCTCCATTATTTTTTATGGGAGGGTGTTGCAATACTATTAGTTGTCCTTGAGTGCGTGCTGGACTTTTTACTGGTTTATTTTCCAGAAGTAACTTATACTAAGGTTTTCCAAATAAGTATAAAGCAGTAAACATACTCAAAAGTGTAATTTATTCAAAAGTGTAATTTACCTTTGTGAATCAGGCCCAAAGCAAGGTTCACTCCTCAAGGCTTAACAGTCTCCCTAGCTTCTGTCTATATGATTTCATACTGCAGCCTCCCCTCTATTACCTACATGATCTAGTCACAATAATGATGTGTTCCGATAAGCATAGTGGAGGGATGTACCTTTTGGTAGGAAGCTTGCCCATGAAAGCAGGGTCTGTGGGAGCTAGAATAATCCTCTTTGTCCATGGCTGCTTTTCAGGTTCTGAGAATGTAGACCAATGAAAACTCCTGATGTCCCTGAATGCCTTCAGGAGAGAGCAGATATGAATATGTGACCTGTGATAAGAATCTGGAGAGGCACAAAGAAATGGCGAGAGAAAAACACCAATGGAATTATCCTAGTCAAGGGATGCCATTATGCAACCTCAATATTATGGAGATAGTTTATTCTTACCATCTGGAAAACAGTGAAGGACAGGGCAGTACATTGAACCAGCCGGAGAGAAGGGCTAATCACAAACAGAGATGCAAGCATACCGGGTTTGGCAATGGACGTTTCTGTATTGAGCCCCAAGCCAACCATAATTCCAGCTGTAAGCCCCAGGAAGCTGGCATAAACACAGTGATAATATAGAACCAGAACTAGAAGCCAGGTTAATACACCAGCAAATAGTAACAAGACAAAGGGACCTAAGGAACCACAAAGGGGATAGACAGAGGGAACCGAAGAGGGAAAATACGACAAACGTGAGGGCCAGTGCAACTAATGACATGTTTCCAGGTGAAGATTCTAACCATGAATGATCTTAAATATGAATCTGGCACTATTGACCCAGATGTAACTTTAACATTAGGAATTGAGCATGTGATTTCATGCAGTTAGCGTGTGAGAGGCTGGCCAGGTATATGATGTCCGCTTATGTAAGTGGGCACCCTGTACCAGTCCAGACAACCCTATGGTGATTTAAGAGGTCTTAGACAACATTAGAAAGCTCTCTAAGTGGTAGCTGTGGAGAGCAACCTTCAGGCTTAGTCCAGAATGAGTATAAAGCAGCTTGTTTTACCAGAATGCAATCTTATATGTATAGATTAAGTGAAAAAGAACCCCACAATGTATTTATAAAAATATGTATTTATTATATAACACTCACTTATACGTACAAATATCTCCTACCCGGAGATTTACACAATGCACACAATACTTTGCATAGAAATCAAGTAAATAGCACAGAATACACAGTGGACCCCAGGTGGGGACCAAACCATATACTAAGAAAGTGGTATAAGAACCACGACTCATGTCAAGACAATGTCCGGAGTACGTAGAAGTGCCAGGGACCCAAAGTACCACCCAAGGTGAGTGACTAGGAGCCCCATGGAGATCAGGTGTAGTGTGGGAACACAACTGCGTTCTCTGTACAAATCAACGTGTAAGTCGCGGTTGCCATTTTAAAGATTAAGGACTCTTCCCAGTGGACCCTGAAGAAACCCCATGGAAGACAGAAGTTTGGAGAGCCACCCCACCAGTGGATACCCTAGTGCCCACGTTAGCTACACCAGGGAAGCCGGTGCATAGGTGTGACGTAGTGTCTGAAACTGCCGACGAACCCAATGGAGGACTTCAGGAAAGTGCCGCTGCTGGAGAAGGAGAAAGTGTCCGGTGGAACCGAAGGTGGATTCAGGATGAGAAGTACCTGCAAGCAGACAGGACAGAGTCTTTGTCACTCAGGAGTGACTCAGAGACCTGGAAGACGAATGCCCACTGATGTCAGGAGTTGCAGGAGAGTTGATGGTGACTTTGACTCCGCAGCTGCAAGGACCAGGCGATGCTGAGGAAGACCAGGGGCTGTGCATGGGCTGTCCCACATCGGATGTCGAGAGTTGAGGGGTCAGTGTCCATCGGTAGCACCAACAAGCCTTGAAAACTGCAAACAACGTAGAAGTCAAAGAAGGTGCGATGTCGGGACCAGCAAGGTCCAGGGGACTCACCACAAGCAGGGGAGTCAGGGCAGGCCCCAAGAAATCATAGGAGCCCAAAAGAAACAAGATGACCCTCAGGAGGACCCACAGGCGGAGGCACTGGAGTCGCAAGAGGTCCTCAAGCAGCTCACCAAAAGATGCAGGCCACTGTGCAAACGATGCAATGTGGACAAAGACTTTGGTTACTGGAGATGCTTGAGGTTGGGGCCACTTGGAGCCCGATAATTTTGGTGGAAGGAAGCCAACAAGCCTTTGCAACGGCAAGTCGACGCGGTGCACAGGTGTTCAGTTTGTGCGGCTCCCACGAGAGATACTGGCCTCAAACTTGGTGAGAGGGCAGGGCAGGCCTCAAGAGCTGTGGAGAACCACCACCTGTGTTTTTGAACCTTTTGGAGTCCATAGGACCTCAGGATCAGCAGACCGGTCAACTTAGTTGTGGTGCCTGCAGATGCAGGGAAGTGACTCCTTCACTTCAAGGGAGATTCCTTCAGGTGTCTTGGATGCCCACAGGCCTTGTAAGGTTCCTGTATGGTGGTTGGCCTAGAGGGTCCACCAGGACCTGATCGTATGATGGAAGGCATACCAGCGCATCCCAGACCTGCTCTAGGAGAGAGGGGAATCACGCTTGAAATCGCCATATCGGAGTGACCAGGATGATCGATGCCTTTTGGCGGCGGGCCTGCGCTGCCACCCGCTGTATAAAGAGAAAGGGAGGGAAGGCGTGGTCCAGAACAGTTGACCAATCCTGAAGGAAGGCGTCCACCGCTTCCGCACCTGGGTCCGGTCTCCAGCTGAAGTAACGGAGTAACTGAGCGTTCCATCTGGATGCAAACAGGTTCATCTGACAAGGACCCCAGAGCGCCATCAGCGCTCGGAAAACTACCGGATCGAGTCTCCAGTCGCTGGCATCCCTGAAGTGCCTGGAGTTCCAGTCCGCCATGGAGTTCTGGGCCCCAGGAAGGTACAATCCTGGGCAACTGACGTAGAGTTATCCTGTCCCATCTGAGGACCTTCCTCAGTTCCTTCTTGATCTTGGTGATATTCTGTTCCGGTAGATTCAGGATCGCTGCCCTCGAGTCGATCTGAAAGCCCAAGAAAAGCATGCTCTGCTGATTTCTGCTGATTTGTAGTGAACCCCAAACTCTGCAGCAGGGAAATAGTAGTATTCAGATGCGCAATCAGGCGATCTCGGGACTGATCCATCAGCAAGTTGTTGTCCAGATAGATAATCAGTCAGATGCCCAGGGTATGTAGATGCTCCACCACCGGCTTGAGGAGTTTGGTAAAGCACCAGGGTGCTGAAGACAGGCCGAACGGCAGGGTCCGGAATTCGAAGAGCTGCCCCCTCCACCCGAATTGGAGAAACGTGCAGTGGGGGGGGAAGATGGTGACGGAAAGGTATGCATCCTTGAGGTCAAGACATGCCAACCAGTCGTCCTGCAGTAACAGATCTCGGAGGAGATGAATCCCCTCCATCTTGAAATGGCGGTAAATCAGCCATTAGTTGAAGGACCTGAAATTGATGACTAGGCGGAAGCCCTTTTCCTTCTTCTCCACCGAAAACAGGTTGGTTAGAAACCCCCTCGAGTGCAGCTCCGAGGGGCAAATTGCCCCTTTTGTCAGAAGGTCCTGGACCTCCTGATCTATAAGGGATTCGTCGTGAGAGGAGACCAGTGAACGGGGCTTGACTGTTTGCACCGGAGTGCCATAAAACTCTATGTGAAATCCCCTTACCGTCTCCAGAACTGAAGGGTCTGAGGAGATCTCTGCCCATTTGTGGGAAAACATGCTTATTCTCCCTCCTAAAAGGAGAGGGGTTAACAGACTGGTACTTACCACTGTATCCACCTGAGTTGTGTGGGCTCCTCCGCAGCCATGGTTGTTCTTGCCTTTTCTGCCACGGGAGGGGTAGAATGTTCCTTGCCGGCCGTCCTGCCAGCCATTGTTTCTTCTTGCCTGGGCTCTGTTAGGGCCTTGGAAGGATTGGCGGCCAGAAGAGCGACCCCTGCCTCTTCCGGCCCGCCAAAAACCAGTCCAGGAAAGGTTGTTTTCATCGACTCCTGCTCCTTGTCAAGAGCTGAGAACATCGACACAAACTTTCCCAGCTCCTTGACGAAGGGGTCGCTGAATTGTGATCCCTGGGCCACGGGACCTGCCTCGGAGGATGAGAGCTCCCCCAGCTTAGGGTCTATCTTCAGGAGGCTTGTCCTGGCAGGCCCTCCATGATCTATCGATCCCTCTCTTGGGATCTCTCATATATTTACTAAAGAAGGTGCATAGTTTCGGGTCTATCTCTGGTGTAACCGTGACCTTGTCAGCCAGAGATGGTCGGGGACATTCTGACCTGAGGCGGGCCCTCACCTCCTTGCTAAGTGGTTGTCTGATTTTTTTGCCCACATAGTCGGCCACTTTCTTGTCTGGGACCCACTCCACAGAGCGCGCCCTAAAAATACCTTTGGGGTCGAACATGTCAGAAGGGGCACCCTCCCCATTTCCAGTATCGGAGATGACTGTGGGCGCCAAAACTTGCCTGAATCTTGCGTCTCATCACAGGAGCCCTCTTCATCTTCAAAACCGCCCTCCCCCGTGTCGGGGAACCCCTCTTTGGGGTCAAAATCGGTGGCGACCTCGCCGCTGGTAATCCCGGGTAGCTCTTCCTCCCGGTAGGGTGCCTCTTTAAGTGTTCGCGCACTCTTATGAAAGACCTCAGTCAGACGACTGAAGCCTTCAAGGTGCCCCGTGTTACGCTTATTGGCCTTACGTCAGTGAGACTGAGTAACCCCACTAGGCCCAGCCCCCCCGTCTCCCAGTATCCACGTGCCTTTGAAGACCTGGGCAGACAACTTATCAACGCTGTCCTGCAGGGGAGCCAGTGCCTGGGCAATAGCCTTTGAAAGGAGCTTGTCCACCCCTGCAGGAAGGTGCTGTGGGGGGCCCATTCCTCCTCTGAGGAGTGCAAGGGCGCATAATCATGATCTCGCTGGGTTGCATAATATATGGAGGACAGGAGCACTAAATACAAAATACGCAGTTTAGTACTGTGGGCAGCCCCCTCGCCAGTGCTCCTTTATATATCCTGCTTTGTGGCAGCAGCAGTAGTAAAAATCCCCAATACTGTCCGAAGCAGAACAAGGGAAAAATACCAAAAAAATGGGCTATGCCCGTCAGCTCAACCGCAACGCGGTGTCAGGCGAGGGTTGGGGGAGAAGTCAGCACGAGCGGAGTTCGCTCACCTTCTACCGGGGGCACGCAATCACAGGAGCGCAGTAAGCAGCTCTGTGGAGCGTTTGAAGAGCATTAGAGGTGCGAAAGAGCGCCACCCAGCGCACCCACGCGGCAGCCTGAAATTGACACGCTCGGGCTAGAGAGCCTGCCGTGCGATCAAGAAGCGGAGAACACCGCTAGAAAGTTAAGCGCTTGCAGTGCGCTGCCTCAATAAGCCAGCACAAAGCAATTAAAGATATTATACAGCAAGCACACGCCAGATAAGCCCTAAACTCTAACCCCCCTAACTGAGGAAGAAAACATGAAGGGACTTAACTGACGAGGCAGCAGAAAGAGGAAGGACTATGATATTGCTTATAATATGTGGACTATCGGAATGTGATATGATTGGAATGTTGGTGGCCATGGTTACTCCTGGTGTTCATGGGAGTTGTAGTATATTGACGTGTTCTTTTACTTTGCCTTTGAACATGCTGTTAATAAAGAGTGAAGAAAGAAATGCATAATCCTCGCCTCCGGTTCTGACATAGAATTGATGAGCGCATCAGGGCAGACTCTAGTACCGTGTCCTAGCGTGTGCATAAAGTTGGAATAACGAATCCCAAGTTAAAATGGCCACTGATGCAACAACGCTCATGCGTGCATCTATCCTTCACCAAGTAACTTCCTTCACCAAGATTCCTCACTGGTTTCGGAATGACGAGGGTGCTGAGTTCGGTGCAGCGAAGCTGTAGCGCAGGTGAGTGCCTCATAACCTTTTGTGCACTAGCGGAATGCTGCGTTCTGTGCAGCGAGGACATAGCGGAGGTGACACAAACTCCTCGTGTACAGGCACGGGAAGCAATGCACGAGACACCTGTGCCTTTGGCTCGCGATTGTACGCCTGCACTTTTGGCTCACACTACTAATGAAGTAGTCAGCCAATGTGCACTCCCAGTACACTGTACCACTGTCCAATCCTTGCCAAACTATGCAGAAATACGTTGATTTCTCCCCTATACTACTTCTAAAATGCAAAATAACAGTAGGTTGCCAGACTTATGCAGAAATGCGTTGATGTTTCCTCGATAGGACTTCCAACACGCACAGCAATATTAGGTAGTGGCGAAACACACTTACGGCCACTGTGCTTTTGTCCAAAGTTTGTAAATCGTGCCAAGGCACTATAACAAGTAGTACACTCACCCGCACTGCAATGCCAACAGATGTAAAGACTGAGGATGACTTCCATCTGTAGAAATGCCTTACGCCCACAAAGTTGCCAATGAATCCAGTGAAGTTGAGGTTTGAAAAGTAGGTAGGAGTGCCCAGTTGTCACCAATGTAGAAAAGTACTAAGGTCGACACAATGAATGAACTTCTTCCTTTCATTCAAATAGTTGCGTCCAGTACATTAGACCCATCCATCAGTGAGCAGCTCTTGGATTCAATTCCCACTCTGTTTGAACCATAACATTCTTCCCTGGAGAAATCAACATTCAACCCTTCCAGAACTTCACATAACTTGCCACAAAGCCCCTAGTATAAATTACCACAAGCTGCTTCAATGGTTGATCTTTCTAATCATTAAAGTGTCTTCTAGCTACTCACACATGGTCTTCTTGCTCTGGCGCTGTGCTTCAAATTATTATCCTCTACCCAAGAACTGAAGGAATGTGCCATATTCAAAAAATGCCCATGTTCAATTATGAGATGTATATTCATGTACACCAATAAGGCACACCCTTTTCTTATTTTAGGTTATTAGCAACATGCAGCATGACATGACAGGAAATTATTTACACAAGGTCAGTCATGGTGCATAGTTAAGTGGATATGATGCAAAGCATTAAGTAAGTAGTCATAGAGGTTTAGAGCAAGTAAGCTTGCCTGTGATGAGGAGACAGCAAAGAACTACATATAGAAAAAACAATGAGACAATTATCCATAATATATTGCCATTGGTAGACATTTGTCCAGTTATGGTACTGGGTGCTAATTAATTTTTCTTTTCTTCCTGTCTATGAAATGGCATTTCAGGGCAGTTTCAAGCTATAGGTCTGCCAGCTTGTGCCCTTTTGAATGTTCAGAGATCCAGAACGCAGTGCTCTATCTCTCTTACATCACAGGTCCTGCTGATCGAGATGAGTGAGGTGCTTAAGAGCCCGCTACATTTTCATGTTTTTTGCCTTCAGTATCACTCCTGAGCAATAGAAGCAAGTCCTATTAAGGCGGGCGGGAATATTCGTATGATAACATATAATGTAAATGTATATAATTTTGGCTTTGGAGTGCCTTGTAGGGACCGTTTTATTTGGAATCCCTCAAATCTCTGCGCTGGTCCCTATGTGTGCTATTTGCTCACCATTATTTTCTTTGAGGATTTTGTCAAACTTTCAAAGTCTAGTTCAGTGAAAGTGAATGGCTGCCAGCTATGATGCCCAGAGTCTGACTTGGGCATAGTTGTAATGACATCATCGGAGCGGCCACTCTTAAGTGCTAGTCTCCCAAACTTGCCCCGGCGTTGGTGAAGTTGGCCAGTACCACACCAGTCACGTCTTTAGGCGCCAATGTTTTGGGGTCACGCAAAATACTTTAAACACACTCAACAGGCACCCAAAAAGTTGTGTTTATCTTAGATCTCTGGCTCAAAATCCATAGCAAAAGTCGGACCAATAGAGGAACAGGGGGATGAGAAATCTTTAAGCACACCAGCACTGTTGCTTGGGCATACATGTGCTGGGGTGCCATGGAGCAGGGTTGTGCAGGGAACAAGTGTATGTCACTGAGCTGGGAGGGACATGTTCAATGCTTCGCTGCCTTTTGGCTAGCTTTGCGCTGTGGAAATACCATATACATGCATACTTATGACGGCCTCGGGTTTTCTATATCGTAATGTTCGGGTATTATCATTAAATAACCCCCGACATTGGTCGTATGGATCTATTTTGTCAACAAGGAGAAGGAAAAAAGAGCCATCATCTACATCATAGCATATAGTCACAAAAATCACGGAAAAACTTTTAGTACAGTCAATAAAGAGAGTTTGTGTGAGTTACAGGTTTTTATTTATCGATTTCTTAAGTTTTCATTATTTATTCAATAAGAATTGGTCTTTTAAGCATGAGAATCAGAAATGAATATAATCCAATAATCAATATTTCAACATAAGAAAGAATACAACGTTTGTAAGTATACCAGATAATATTTTAATAATACAGCAAGCGTGTTCCATAAAGGAATATCCCTAATCTAAAATTGAATTAGAAAGGAATTAAATAAGGTGTCAGTTCAGATACCCAATGAATAGTTCTGAAGAGAGAATAAATGCCTAAGCATAAAGCCTTAGTGCATCAATAAAGAAAACAAATCAGGCTGGAAAGTATTTTCAGCTATAAATCAGCTGACTTCTAATGAAACGGGAACAGACTAAGAAATCTCCCATGAAGACAGAAACTCAGATATGAATTTCCAGCAAATGTTAGTGAGAGAAGACCCTCGCTACTCTAGGAACAAACACTAATAGAAACTCACAATATTCTAGATGGTAACAAGTTTCATTTTCATCGCTCACAACATCCAATAGGATTTCAGTAAACCCTTGGGAAAAAGCAAACTCCCAAGTTTTTCACAGCTGCACAATAAGCCACAGACAAAAGTCGTTGAAAAGATACTTCATCCACATTTTGCGGATCAGGTAGTTCTTCCCATGAATCATCCTTCCTGTTGTCTCCTCTCCTCTCGTGAGAACCTCACTATCAGTTGTCTAATACAAAACAAATGCCTAATACACTAACTCACAATTTGCTGGGTCACATACATGCATACATCTGGCCTACCCACAGAAGTTCACTAGCTAATTAATATCTTCAAACCCTTTTTTTATTCTGCTAGTGCTCTTTCTCTAGCTCAGCCACATCATGTGATTATTACTTTATTTACTAATCAATCAATCAATCAATCATGTCACTTATAAAGCGCACTACATACCCGCGAGGGTCTCAAGGCGCTGGGGGAAGAGGGGGTGGTGCTGCTCCTGATCGAAGAGCCAGGTCTTGAGGAGTCTTCTGAAGGCCAGTAGGTCTTGGGTCTGCCGAAGGTTGGTGGGGAGGGTGTTCCAGGTCTTGGCGGCGAGGTGGGAGAAGGATCTGCCGCCGGCGGTCGTTTTCCGGATGCAGGGGACTGTGGCGAGGGCGGTGGAGCGGAGCTGGCGGGTGGGGGTGTAGAAGCTGAGTCGTCTGTTGAGGTAGGCTGGTCCGGAGTTGTGGAGTGCTTTGTGTGCGTGGGTGAGGAGCTTGAAGGTTATCCTCTTGTTGACAGGGAGCCAGTGCAGGTCTCTCAGGTGGGGTGTGATGTGGCTGCGTCGGGGGATGTCGAGGATAAGACGTGCAGAGGCGTTCTGGATGCGTTGCAGCCGTCTCAGGAGCTTAGCCGTCGTTCCTGCGTAGAGGGCGTTTCCGTAGTCCAGCCTGCTGGTGACGAGGGCCTGGGTGACTGTTTTTCTTGTGTCAAGAAGCTGGCTTACCTTGCATTTTAAAACAAATTTAATCAAATCATTGAGTGCGGTGCATGCTTGGATCTCAGACATTACTGATTTCCAATAATGAGGTGTTGATGGTATAGAAACCACAATCTGGATGTTGAACAAGCTGGTTTGAGTGGCCAGTGGTAGAAAGAGAGTCCAGTGAACCGGCTGTTGAAATGATCATATTTGTTGATAAAGTATTTGGTTCCTTGATGGTGGGGAATGGGAGACATTGTATTTTCGTATACTCTTATATTCAGTGCTTGGTTGCATTGCTCTGTGGCAGTGGTTTTCAATCACATATGGATGCAAGGGTTGAAGAGGGGGCATGAAAGACAACTTCTGCCATCTTTCATAACACAAGTTGCTTCGGTGTTTCATTTAGAAAGAATAATGGAGCTTTTGCAACTCCTGCCGAAGAAGACCTTGATGTAGATGGGTTCCTGCTTGTCGTTGGTCCCCATGATCCCCTCTACGTTTGGACTTAAAAACTTTTCTGGATATCAGATTTCTTTCAGCAAGGAGAACCAGCTAGCTGAAGCCAAACAGCAATTCGGCATCAACTGCTGCGGCTTTGACGGTTGTCCCCAGTCTTCAATGGTTCTCCAGGCAGAAAGTTGCAAAAAGTTTCAAAGTCCACTTATTGTAGTTTAGGGACAGGAAGCGTACACTCTAAGACCAGCCCAGGGTCAGGACCATGGGGGAACCACTTGTGGGGTTAAGACTCACTGCAGCAGAGGGTGGCAGCAGAATCTAGGGCAAGTCCAGTTGGTACTGCTGAGCTGCAGGAAAGGCCTGTAGAAGCATACTATGTTCCTTTAGCTGCAACTGGAGTTCAGCCAACTGACAATTGGCGTCACTTCTGAGGTCCTGGGTTTAAGGGACGCAGAACCAGTTGTTTTTTTCAGGGTTTAGACCGCAGTGCAGTCCTTCTGATTATCACAGGTTCAGGAGTGTTCTAAGGAGAGGCTTTGCCGTCCACTTTTATGCCTAGTGCCAGCCTGTTAGTGGAGGGCAAGCCTGTGCCCACCCCCTAAACTTGTTCAGGTCACTTCCTGTTCTTGGTGCCATCCTGATGATAGAGATAAAGGAGAGGCAGGCCTATGTTTGAGCTGCATCTGCCAGTGACAGGGTAGGCACTCTCTGAGGTTGGGAATGGGCTGCTTACAGCCACCTACCTATCCTTTGGAAGCTCAGGAAGTGGCTGGATACAGCCCTCAGGCCATTCAGCTCGGGAGAGGAACACCCCTCACCAAACCTAAGGCCCTTTGTCCACTGCCCGGGAGCAACATAAATAATACTCCATGGGATCCATTAGGTGTCAGATGACACTGCACACTGGTGGTAAAGTATTTTCAGGTTTAGGCCGGAAAATGATAACTTTCTAAAAGTGCAATTTCCAAAATAGTAATTTAAAACCCACATGTATCATTTAGTTAGATTTTAAATTACTATTAAAATGAGTATTTTAAATTATTCTGTATCTGCTCGCAAACTGAATTTAGCACTTATTAAGTGTAATAGGGTAAGCCTGAGTTGCTCACAGTGAAAAACGACTTTGGAGAGTTTTCACTGCAAGTAAAAGATTAAATATACATGTCCTACTTTTTAAATACCAAGCATCCTGCCCTATGGGCATTTAGGGGCTACCTTTGGGGTGAGTTATAAGTATTTAAAAGGAAGGTCTAGGCCTGGAAAAATGGTTTATTTTGCCAGGTCGAAATGGCAGTTTTAAACTGTACACTTAGGCTGCAATGGCAGGCATGGGACATGCTTTGCAGTGCTTCCTTAGTGGGTGGCACAATGAGTGCTGCAGCCCAGGGGTACCATTTAATATACATGCCCTGGGTATACATGTAGTAGCATATGCTAGGGCCTTACAAGTAAGTTAAAAGTGCCAATCATGTGTATGCCAATTTTACCGTGTTTACGAAGGAAACCACAATCACTTTACCACTGCTAGAGTGCTATGGCCAATGAAAATGGGTTCAGCAAAATAAGGTACAAATCTGGGGGAATGCCAGCCAAAAGATGGTCATTTTCTGGTGCAAAGAAAACTACAAAAGTTGTTGTTAAGCTTGAAAGTAATTTAAATGATCTTTTAGAAACTTAAGAACCGATTACTCCCATTGAGGCTGCTTTGTGCACAAGTGCCTTAATCATGTACGTGGCAATTGCTGAAGCAATTCAATAGGTGCCATGTCACCCTTTCCCCTGCAAAGCCCAGTGGCTTCAGCTAGTCAGTCTGATGGCCATTAGTTCAACTCATTTACATACTTTTGGCTCCAATTACTAGTTAGGCTGATATATTTACTGATATTCATACTGGATGGTTGGAATTTCTGTTTCCAACCGCTGTCTCAACACATACATCCATTTATTATGAGTTAAACCTCTCAGAAAGGAGAATAAATGTGGGGTTTAATGCACACATTTACCTCCTCCTGTTCTGAACAGGTGGTCCATGTTTGCGGGGCAGCTAAAGATGGGTTGAGGAAGGATAATGACTATGGTGAAATGCAGCATTGGAGGATGTTGCTTGGCAGGGAGGACTTGAAAGAGAGTTGGGTGTCCCCAGGGTCTAGCTCTGGCCTGCACTGCAGATCTTTACCTCTATAATTTCACTAGCCAGATGTCACGAGCAGAAAGAAGAGAGGCTCATAAGGCTCAGAAAGTCAGTTTGCACGACAATTCTGAATCAGAGAAAAAGCTTAAACAGCTAGAACTACAGATTCCAAGAATATTTGCCGAGGACAAATCGACTAGTTACAAGCCTGAAAGAAATGGAGAATCGACTGCTGTAAGCATTAAGCAGCACACATAGAAGTTTAAAATGCCAATTCAGATTGTTTATGTGTAGGAAGGGACACCTTCCTGCACATAAACAATAATCCCCTACAACACAGGCACCCTTGCACTATGTTGCAAGGGTGTCTGTGTTTCCACTAGGCAGTTAAAATTAGCACCAGCGCAGGGGGAAACACAGGGCTGCACCATATTCTTGTAAATATGGTGCAGCTCTGCGTTTTGGAAGTGGCAGAGCGTGGCGTTAAGCCGAGGTCGCTAACGCTGTGCTCCACCACTTCCTGGTAAATATGCCCCTCAGTTTTGAAATGTGCAGGTAATTCCTGATTCCACATACTGCTTTGTGAACATTATTGCAAAATGGCCTGAAAGTGCGTCTGATTCTTTTCTGCCACTCTAACATCAAACATCAGCTTGAAAGCGGGATTTTCGAGGATGATCTTTAAATGGCATGTTTTTGTAGTTAAATATTGTCAAAATATGTTGAATTTAAATGTAATTATTTCTTTTGACATAAAATGGTGGTTTGCATTTTGGATTCTTTTCAATAAAAGTTAATTAATGATTGTAGTTTAGAAAATAATTTAATGAACGTAAAAGTAATTATATTTTTCTACTTTATTTTGTGTAATGTTGTATACATTTTGATTATTGAGTTACTACTGTGGAACCATAGGGATCAGCTCACAAGATACGAATGGGCACAAGAGACCAAAGAAATAGCAAACCCAGAAGAAATGTCATACAGGACAATGAGAAATACACTGAGGGGCATATTAGCAACAACAGGCGAAAATTATCGCAAACCGCGCTTAGCGCGTCTTTTTTTAACGCCGCCTATCGCTGGATATTATCGCGGAGATAACATGCTATTAGCAACGTTTATCTCCAATGCGATAAAAAATACAGCGATAGCGGCGAAATGCGTGAATATCGCTGGAAATCAAGTGATATTCACGCATTAACGCCATGGTGGACTTAGCCTGACAATCCAACTCCCATTCAACAAACAGGTAAGTCATGTTTTTAGCAGGTGTTAAATTCTAGTGATAATCGCGCTTAGCGCAAATTTTTTTATCGCTTCGCCTGCGTTGCTAATAGGGGGAAGTTGTGTTAGTAACTGTTTTCAGTCGCTTTTAGTTGGGAACGCCTACCTTGCATGTCATTAGCGATAATTATCGCTGGCATGCAAGGCGATGGGAAAACCTGCCGCTATCGCCAGAAAGCTGTCGCTAACGCCTGTTAGCGACAGCTTGCTGATAGGGCGATAAAAAAATCGCCGCTTTGGCGGCAAAAAGTGCTGCTAAAGCGGCGATGAAGCCCTTGCTAATATGCCCCTGAGTTATTTGTAAAACGAAATTTCCCAGACTCTGAGGCACAGCCCCAGCCATTAGATGATCTGCACACTCAGACACACACCTAGGTCAATAGTGGCAACAGGGTATACAAGCACAGCTAGCATAAGATTTATTTTCTGGCATAAGCGGTTGTTGTCTCTCCCTGCTACTCGTAGTAGTTCAGACTCAACTTGACTTGTTCCTTCTCTTTTTGTTGTTTTCAACCTTACTCAGTTCCCCACGTTGCTTTCGATTCCCTTCTGTTGTATTTTGTGAGCAGCCTCATTACCAGTTTATTAGCTTGTCTTCCCCATTCGGACTTCCTCAGTGTCAGTGCTACAGTGGTTTTCATCTTGGATTCTAAAGTTGGTTATGTGGTATGTCAGGGGTTAGTGACAGCGTGCCATCTGTTCGCACTGGGTAAGTGTCAGGAATCAGGGTATTACATGGACTAAGGGATTTGCACCTGGGACTGACCCCCATAGAATATGCATGAGAAAGCCAGGAATGTTATAGAGGACCGGTCTATTGCACAGGGGATATCAGAATCATCACTGCTGGATTCCACCGCTGCCCCCAATGTAAGAAATTGGGTTATTGGTTAAGAAGAGTGGAAGTCCACTCAGGCAGCAACCACAATCCTTGTTTGGGTGAACCACTAAAGTCACTAAATTAACCTGTGCTTAACCCTCTGGTAGCCTGGCACAAAGCAGTCAGGCTTAACTTGGAGACAATGAATAAAGTATTTATACAAAACAAACACAGTAAAAGAGGGAAAACACAACACAAAAAAAATCTCAAACCAATTTAAAGTAATAGAATACATTTTAATAAATAACACGAAAGCAGAACGAATGACAAACATCCAATTAGTAGAACCAGAGATATGGAACATCGATTTCTGTGTGAAAATAGCACCTAAAAGCACTAAGCGCCACTCGCAGTCATCTAGACCAACCGAGGGAAAGTCACAAGTTCAGTGCAACGTGATAGAGCATGGGTCCGATACAGAGACCAAGTTAGTTCTGCTGAACAGTTACCTCCTGAGTCCGATGGAGGAGGCAGCGAGGAACAGGTAAGGATCACAGATGGTCATCGCAGTAGCGTGGAGGGCAGGCCAGGTGTCACGGGCTCTCATCTTTGAAGAACGAACAACCAGTCCAGCATTGCGGAGGGTCGCTGCTGTAGCTTTACCTTGATGGTATCCTGGGCTGTCATTGCTATAGCACGAAGTGCAGCTCTTGTGTTGCTGGTCGTCACTGATGACGATCGTTGTGGGCATCAGAGTCTCAGTGCGAGAGGGCACGTTTGCAGACTTGAGGAGCCCAAACTTCAGGATGTTCACCTTTCCTTGCAGAGGAGTACACTCTGACACCAGTCAAGAGTCCAGGACCTAAGGAGGCACCTCTTGGGGATCGGGTATTTACTCCATAAGACACCAGCCGGGTTAAGGCAGGTCCAGTTACAGGTCCAATTACAGCATTTCAGCTGGGCAATTGTCGGGAAGCCTCGGAAGCTTGTTGCATCCATGTAGCTCACAGAGGAGGTTAGCCAACTGACCCATGGAGTCACTCTGGTTAGCTTGGGATGAAGAAAAACAGGTTTAATTTTCCTTCTCAGACAGCAAGGGAGTTCTTCAAGCGGCAGGGCATCCCTCTGGCAGCAGGATAGTCCTTTTTCTGCAAGTTCCACAGGTCAAGGAGTGTTCTGAAAAGTGGCTCTGGAGGTCCAATATTTATACCTGGTGCCAGCCTCTGTGTGAAGGGGACTTCCTGTCCTACCCCCACATCTTGTTCTGGAAAATTCTTCCCCTTTCCCTGTCAAAACTCCAAACTACTGTCTGGGGTGACAAAAGAAAGGTCAGGCCTTGTCATATTCCTTTGTGTTTGCAGGAAGCAAAGCTCTTTGAAATGTAAGTGGGGCTGGGTACAGCCCCTTACAGTCATCCTGCCAGGATGGCCCACCCGGTCCACACCTAACCCAGTTTTGTGTTACTGCCTGGAAGCAATACAAAAACCCCAACAGCAGAGCCATTCACATTCATGTGACCCATGACACTGGGAGAAAGCACAAATGGTCAAGAAACTGCCACCTTTCTAAAAGTGAAATTTTTAGAATTGTGACTTAAAATCTGACTTTACCATTAAAGAGGATTTTAAATTACAATTAATTTACGTGTGAACAGCACATCTCTATCTGCTCCTAATCCAAAGTTATCGCTTATTAAATATAACAAGATAAGATAACCCAGTGTTAGTCAATGGCCAAGATAGGCCATACAACAATTAAAAATGACTTTATGAGTTTTTCACGGCCGGATATGTGAAAGTACACATGTCCTACTTTTTTCAATACAATGCACCCTGGCCTATGAGACTTTAAAAACAACAGTTGATGGACAGAATGCAGAACAATGTCATACATTCACCCCAGTAGAGAGATCTGGGCCTAAATCCATCGTTTTTTTGCTCACCATGCCATTCCAGTTTGAACCCAGCCATATGCAAATCAGTCTTGACCCTGTGCCTCATGGGAACAGTCCAGCCCGAACTGCCAAGCCAGGTCCTCCCTGGACTGGAAACAAGCATCCTAAGCCAGAAACCGGTCCCAGGATGCTTGTTTCCGGTCCAGGGAAGACATGGCTTGGCAGTTCGGGCTGGACTGTTCCCTTGAGGCACAGGGTCAGACTGATTTGCATATGGCCATGTCTGAACTGGGGTGGCGGAGTGAGCTAAAGAATGATGATGGATTAAACCCAGATCAGTTGACTGGGGGTGAGTGCTTGCAATGTTCAACACTCCGTCCATCATCCCCTTTGGTTTTGCTATGTTCGCCCTAAGTTGGCAGGGTATGCCCAGACGTGGGTCCCTTGCTCACTTTGCCACTGGATTCAAGATAGCCTGGCTGATGACGGCTGTAAGCCAGAAACCGGTCCCAGGATGCTTGTTTCTGGTCCAGGGAAGACATGGCTTGGCAGTTCGGGCTGGACTGTTCCCATAAGGCATAGGGTCAGACTGATTTGTATATGGCCATGTCTGAACTGGGGTGGCGGAGTGAGCTAAAGAATGATGATGGATTAAACCCAGATCAGTTGACTGGGGGTGAGTGCTTGCAATGTTCAACACTCCGTCCATCATCCCCTTTGGTTTTGCTATGAGACTTTAAAGCCTACCTTAGATGTGACATATTTATTAAAAAAGGTGGTTTAGGCCTCACAAAAAGGTTAATTTTGGCAGATCGATCTGGCAGTTTAAAACTGCACTACAGGGGGAAAGGAGTCTGGCCAGCGACTGGGATGGCCGCCTCTCTGTAGACCTCCACTTGTCCATGAGGTGAGGGGCACTGCCTGCACCCAAGACAGCTCCTACAATGGGAAGAGGGAGCCCCTCACTGAGGGGGCTGCATCCTAGCCGTCACTGACCTCCTCAGGCACACACAGCTCCTCACACTTGAGCGGCTGGTATGCTTCGACCACCACACCCTACGAGTGTGGCCCAGCCCACTTCGGAGGGGGCCATGACCCGCCGGGGACCATTACTCCCCTTGTTGCACAGCCCTCGCTCCTTCTCATTGGAGCCATTTGCGGCCCATACCCAGACAAGTGACTGCATCTGACTCATCCTTCTGCCCAGATGAGGCTCGCAGCCACACTCCAGCAAAGGTTAAACAGAGCATTGGAGTGCACCAGAGCCTAACCTATTTCCACACCTGCACTGCCACGGGTGTGGCCGCCTATATTTTTCAGCCCCTCCCCATATTGCCGCCGTACCAGGCTCTCCTTTGTCTCATCCCTCACTACAAGATGGCACCAGGGATGGAGTCCCGTATACCGGCGGGTCCCGCCACTAGCCAGCATACCCTTGATCAGCCTCTTCCATACATGTGGCCATTCTGTACAAACCAAAATCCATGATCACTTTCAGGTGAGGGCACTGTTGGGACACCACAGTGGTGGCCCCATTGAAGCAGGATCACTCCACTCCCCCTTTCTACTGATGTGTTACAGACTTGGGGTGGCGACTGGAGCCTATTTAACTGCACACCTCAGTGCCCTAAATTACCTTCCTCGTACTTGAGGTTGACAGGAGATAACTTGTGTTCACATTAGGTGCCTCTTCGACCACAGCTCAGCCTGCCTATGCTATTCACTCCCAGAGCCCTACCCGCCAGTAGGGGAGCCCCTCCCCTTGGGGTTGGTTTTGCAGGAGAGGCTGTTGTCCAGCCCCATCTTACCTGCACGACTGGCACCTCCTTAACCCTTGTCCTCCGAGATGTCCACTTTGCACTTACACACAGAATCCACCCCGTATCGGCCCACCCACCCCAGCCGTCCTCCCTCAACCAAGACAACACAGCTAACTTCCAGGTGTTTCAATGGCCAGCGATAAGGCCACTCGACAACTTGTCTTCATGGAGGTGGTCGGTGGAGGCAGCCTCTGAGCTGCTCTCCACAACCAGAAGTCTCCATGGATCTTATTGTGAAGGAGATAGCTATGGTGGGCAAGAGGCTGGGTTCCAGGGCCGAGGAGACCAAGGTGAAACACTGTGGACCTGATTCACAAAGGGACTCCGCACTCATGGAAGAGGCCCAGCGGCCGTGGTGGAGTCTCCGCACCTGGGGTGGAATTTCCGCAATATGAATTTTCATTGAAGAGATTCTGCCCTGAGTGCAGAGACTCCCCCGCTATGGTGGGGCTTCCACCACAAGTGTGGACGTCCTTTGTGAATCAGGCCCTCAGAGCATAATTAGGCTCCTTCCGCTCCAGACTGGATGGCCTTGAGCAACACACATTCCATGTGAAAGAAAGATTAGACTCCGTGGACTCCTGAGGTCCGGATATTTGGTCCCTCAAACAAAAAGTGGTGGACTTGGAAGATAGGGCCCACAGGCATAATATTAGATTCTATGAGCTTCCGGAGAAGATGGAACAGGACAATGACATCCGGAGCCTACTGTGGTGTTTACTTCCTCAGTTGCTGGATTTGACGTTCACCCCCACACTTGAATTTGAAAGGGCCCTCAAGATACACACATGGCAGGCATCACAGGAGGCCAATGCACTGTTTGACCGATCATCGCTTGCTTCCTTTGGCGTGAACAGTCTGGCCAGGCCCTCTATGAGGCTCAGAAGCATGGCTCCTATGACCTGGCGGGCCACACGATCCAGATCGCATCTGTCTTTTCGTTTGGAGACCAATCTTAAATGTAAGGCCTTCTTTGGCCCTATGACCCCAGAAACGTAAATGAGATGTTAAATATGGCCTTTTTGAAACAATAACCATGTGGATAACAATGGATGGCAACTCAAAGGACTACATTGACCAGGAGGACTTCCGTGACAGTTTAGAGGACCACTGAATGGACCTGACTCCTCCATCAAACTCCTCTTTAAACACCGACACCTGTTCTCGCCCTTCGGACAGAGTGCCATCCCACCGCAAGGGCCATGTCCTTGACAGAGACTTCTGCAAGCAAGCTGAAGGGGACCAGGCCATCCAACATGTGGCTGAACTCACACAGAACAGTTCTAGGGAAAATCAAGATCATTCCTGAAGCAGACCCAGGGACTGAGTGTCTGCTCAGCTACCTAGCAACAAAAGATGAAGTTGACTGAGTTTTACCAAATACTCTTCTATGATCAGCGATTGTTATATATTGTATACTATGTGTTGTTATACGTTTTTGCTTATGTTGGTTGCTGTTGATCTCTTTTCTGCCCTGCCCCTCCTTTGGAGCCACCCTGGCAGTGTCCTTCCTCCTTCATGTGCCCCCCACCCCCTCAGCTGGCTCTCTGATGTTTTGCTACTATGGACATGCCACCTAGTTTGTTCACTACAACTGCGTTCCCGGAGCAGGTTTCCCTTACCCACACACCCTGCAATTGCTTACGCTGTCCGGATAGCTATAGATGCATGGTGCTTGCACTACATTAATGCAGCTTCAGCCCGCACCCCTTGTGCCTTGGGACTCTGCCTGAGGTTTGGACCTCCGACAAAAGTTCGTACCAACCACGCTGTTCTTTGAGTCGCTTGGAATTACCTGCCCCTTTCTCTATGCATTATATTCCTAATGTTAAAAGGCTGACCCACTATGTCAAGCATCAGAAGATTCTCCCCTATCTGGCCTCCAAATGGGCAAATATAGCCTTTCTCCAAGAAACACGCCTTTCTCCTGCCAAAACCTCTAAACTCCAGAGAAACTGGGCCAGACGGGTCCTTTACAATTGCCGCCCATCACTCTTCCTGCCCACCCTGTAATCAGACTCTGGGGGCTCCAGGGAATGTGAGGTTGCAATTCTGAAATGGAAATCCCTTTCTTGCTTGGTATTGCACTCCTGGACTGATGCTGATGAGGCTATGTCCTCGCAAAACTTAAGGCAAGTCCTGACTGTGGGCTCTGTATATGCCCCAAACAGATCAAAGGGGTCTTTCCTCCTATCACTCAATGGAGTCCTGACTGAACTTGAGTCCATGCACATTATTCTTGAGGGTGACTGGAACCTGGTAGCTATCCCAGCCATCAGAGACACCTACGGTAACGCCCTAACAGAACAGAAGAAAATATTGAGGCTGCATATGCAACATACTATATGGAATTCTACGGCTCAGGCCCACAGCACTCTGAGGACACCAAGGAGCGTTTTTTCCAGGGCTTCCATCTCCCATGTCTTAATGATGAGGTGAGGGCATTCCTTGCTGGAAAAATTTCTAAAGAAGAGATCTTCCAGGTCATTAACAACCTCCCATACAATAAAGCCCTGGGAGAAGATGGCTTTCCTGTGGAAGTCTACAAATGGACAAAATAGAAGCACTGAACCCTCTGCATATGCATATGAAGAAGATTAGGCAGTATGGCCACCTTGCCCCCTTCTTTGATAGGGCCCTAATCATGATCCTGCCCAAAGCATGAAAGGATCCACTCCTGTGTAGCAGCTTCCAACTGATATCATGACTCAACATGGATGTCAAGATACTTGTAAGGATCTTGGCCACTTGCCTAAAAAAGATGATCCTCACCCTCATCCACTCTTGCCAGGTCAGATTTGCGCCGGGTATATCCTACTGAAACAACCTGAGAATACTGGCCCACATTTTATGGCTTTCTCAAGATGCATTGGAGGACAGAGTAGTGATCTCATCAGATGCCTGCCAGTAAGGCATTCAACAGGTTATATTAGGCATACATGTTTTGCACTCTCGACAGATTCGGGCTCTGTGATAACTTTATTACGAAAGTTAAATGGTTATGCACGTACCTGACGGGAAAGGTCAACTCTGGAGGGTTACTGTTGGATTCCTTGTCAGTGTTGCGGGGCATGCACCATGGATGCCCCCTGTTGCCACTATTATTCCTACTCACGTTGGTGCCTCTAGCGGCAGCCATCTGATGAAACGCCTATGTTGTTGGTATACCCACTTCATCTGGCCCTCGAAAATCCTTCTCTATGTTGATTACATTCTCCTACCTTATAGCATCTAGCTGACTCGCTCCCCCAATTAAGGTCTGACATTACAGATTTCTCAACCCTCTCGGGTAATAAAACTTAACTGGGATAAGAGTGAGGTGCCTCCCCTGTCCCGACTTATGACGAGGGCAGTGATTACAACTTAGCAATTGTTATGGTGCCCCAACCGCCTCAAGTATCTGGGGCTATATCACCAGAATCCCTGACCTGCTCACTTGGGTTAATCTGGATAACCTAGTAACCAAAACTGATGCGGCTTATGCCACATGGACCCAGCTGAATTTATCATTGTGGGGTAATGTACGAGCAGTCAAGATGATCATGGTTCCCAGGTTTACTTATGTCCTGAGGATGTTACAGATTACAGTGCGCATATCGGCCCTACAAGACATCCACCATGAGATAAAACACTTCATATAGGGGTCCCTGAAACCTCATATAAAGATGTAATGACTGCTTACCCACAGGCAATGTGGTGGTCTGACCCTCCAGAGTGTGGATCACTTTTCCACAGCCCTACACCTGTCACAACTGATCTACTTTTTGCCGATGCATGCTGACCAGCCACTCTGAATGTGTATTGAACGCCAGCAGATACACAGAGGTTATGGCCTCCAGCTGATATATGGTCTGAGCCCAGCCTACCTGCAAGCCCCGACCTGATGCTACCCACTATGTGCTGGTGTGGTGATGCTCCCATAAACTGCTCCATAGGGATGCCTACGTTTATAACAGTGCCCCAATTTGGCAGAGTGCTAGAATACTTGTAGACAAATGGTCTATAGCATAGGAGATATGGAGTTCCAGGGGGATACTGACAATCGAGCAACTTCTCAACATGGGGTCACTAAAGCCCTTCCCTTCCATGCTGGATGAGTTTTATCTCTCACAGATGCAATAATCGAAATATCTCAAGCTGCGGCACACACTGTACAAGGCTCCACCATTGTCCATTACTTAAAGCATTGGGGCCTTTTCAAGGGTGTTGTCTTGGATTCTATGACCTAATAGTGAACCACCTGAACTCTCTACCCCTCAAAACCCACTTATGTACTAGATAGCAGGATTTGATTCCTCAGAGAACATATTATCGCCAACACTAATATTGTGCTACAAAAATATGAAGTCAAAAATATCGATTTCCTATACTTATAATATAGAGGAAAAATATATAGTTGTCACAAAAATTGATGTCTTAAATAATGTTTTTTTATATCTATATAAACATAAATCAAAAACATTAAATATATTAAAAAGTAACAGTAATATAAATGACATTTATTTAATTAATTAAAATATATATATAGCTATTATACTTATTTAAAAAATAAAACACACATATATATTAATATATACATTTAATTACATATATTTAATTTGTAAGTTTAAAGTTGTAAGTTTAAAATATTATTAAACTAATAACTGTAATTGATATTATAATTAGCTTAGGGCCCTATTACGATGTCGGGGGAGTTTCCTCCGCTCGACATCGTCTCGATAATGGGACCGACCGACACCTGGTCGGCGGTCCCGACCGACTAATTAGGATGCGACCAAAGACTGTTCGGTCGCATTCCTATACCTTAAAATGGGAGCATGTGTTCCGGACTGAATGCATGCTCCCACTGTAAAATAGGAGGTGCAGTTCATCCCTGCACCCCGTGCCAGGCACGGAGTGCAGGGATCAACGCCCCCTCGGCCTCCAACCGGAGGCTGTGTAACCATGGGTACCTGATGAGGGCTCCCCAAAGTCGAGTTCCGACAGCCTTTCTGTGTCGGAAAGGCCAGCACAGAAAGGCTGCCGAAACCCAACATCGTAATCCCAAGGGCGTAAAGAGCTGCCCTTGGGATTACTGACAGCTTTCTGACTGGCGGACAGGCTCTCCGAGCCCATCGGAAGCCAGTCAAAATGACCGGTCAGATTCCTTTCCGACGGCCTCTATTGTAATGAGGTGGACAGAAAGGAATCCGACCGGCAAACACTGATGCTGTCAGAAAGGCTCCGACAGCATCGTAATCGGCTGCTAAATTTTTTAAAAATATAATCAAATAAAGAAATACAAAATATATATATATATATATATATATATATATATATATATATATATATATATATATATATATATATTATCTACTGGTGGTCGCCAGTAGATAGTTATAGTTACAACCTATTATCCATAGGAAATCCGCGACATTCTATTTGAAATAACTCTCTGGCCGGTTGACGTATCTTCGCAAAATTTTCAAACTTTGTGGGGCGCTCCAGTCCGCTCCTACCCTGAAAGTCTTGGGGGATTCGTCAAGCGGGGGCCGAGAAAAAGGGGGTCCCAAAACGCGTTTTCCCCATGCAATTTTCCATAGGAAACTTTAGACACGGCTACAGCCCGAACTGCTGAACGGAATTACACCAAATTTGGCAAAGAGGTAGTTCTTGGTTCAGAAAGAACCCTTTTGTTAAATGGTGTAAATCCGTTCAGTAGTTGCTGAGAAAATCAAAAGTAAAAAGATAGATATATCTAGGGCCGCGGATCCTCCCGAGCACGACCTTTATGTTAATTGGCTGTCAACACTCCAAATCAGGAAGTGTTGGCAGCCATTTTGTCCCTCGGTAGAACCGAGGGACAGAAACAAGTGCGCAAATCGCACAAAGGGGGCAGGGTAGAAACACCCTGACCCCCTAGGTCTGCTCAGGGAGCGCGAATCCTGCCGAAAAAAGTATGCGCCAGGGGCTGCCTTGCAGAGAGGTGTACAGAGGCCACGCCCCTTTTACACCTCTCTGCAACGCAGCTCTATGGCGCTTTTGGAGGTATATGGTGGGCTAGTTGCACCCCAGGGACCCTCAGGATTCAAGGGGAGTTAATCCCCCGACTTAAAACGCGCCACGGGGCGCGTTTGCACAGTGGTGAAGGGAGGGGCAGGGCTTCAGGTGACATGTGTGCAAACAGGCCCCGTGGCGCGTTTTAAGATGGGGAATTAAATCCTCTTCAATCCTGAGGGTCTCTGGGGGCCAACTAGCCCAACAGGTACGCCCAGAAAGCGCCACAAAGCTGCGTTGCAGAGAGGTGTAAAAGGGGTGTGGCCTCTGTACATGTCTCTGCAACGCAGCCCCTGGCGCATACTGGAGGTTCCTGGTGGGCTAGTTGGCCCGTAGGGACCCTCATGATTCAAGGGACTTAATCTCCCAACTTAAAACGCGCCACGGGGCGCGTTTGCACAGATGTCACCTCAGGCCCCACCCCTCCCTTCACCATTGTGCAAATATTCCTCTAAAATCAGCCGAAATACGAATTCTGATTTACTCACCTGTTATCAGGAGAGACCTAAGTGCTGCATCTTTCAGCCCAGTACTAATCCTGAAAAGTAATTTTAACCGTACTTACCAGTAACTTGAATTTCCTTCCATCGGCTAACATTGACTGGTTTCACTTGGAAATTCTTCTAAGTGTGGAGTTTTGGAACTTTAAAATATTCCTCTAAAATCAGCCGAAATACGAATTCCGATTTACTCACCTGTTATCAGGAGAGACCTCAGTGCTGCATCTTTCAGCCCAGTACTGATCCTCAAAAGTAATTTTAACCGTACTTACCAGTAACTTGAATTTCCTTCCATAGGATATCATTGACTGCTTTTTGCTGAAAAACTTTCTAAGTGTTGATTTTTGAAACATACAAATATTCCTCTAAAATCAGCCGAAATCCGAATTCTGATTTACTCACCTGTTATCAGGAGAGACTCAGTGCTGCATCTTTCAGCCCAGTACTGGTCCTGAAAAGTAATTTTAACCGTACTTACCAGTAACTTGAATTTCCTTCCATAGGCTAACATTGACTGGTTTCACTTGGAAATTCTTCTAAGTGTGGAGTTTTGGAACTTTAAAATAGTCCTCTAAAATCAGCCGAAATACGAATTCCGATTTACTCACCTGTTATCAGGAGAGACCTCAGTGCTGCATCTTTCAGCCCAGTACTGATCCTGAAAAGTAATTTTAACCGTACTTACCGGTAACTTGAATTTCCTTCATAGGCTAACATTGACTGGTTTCACTTGGAAATTCTTCTGTGTTGATTTTTGAAACATACAAATATTCCTCTAAAATCAGCCGAAATACGAATTCCGATTTACTCACCTGTTATAAGGAGAGACCTCAGTGCTGTATCTTTCAGCCCAGTACTGGTCCTGAAAAGTAATTTTAACCGTACTTACCAGTAACTTATATTTTCTTCCATAGGAATCCATTGTCTGGTTTTCAGCAGAAAAGTTTCAAAGTGTCGATTTTCACAAACTACAAATATTCCTTAAAAATCGCCTGTATGACTTAAACGCATTCTTTCAACTGTTTACAGGAGATGCACCAGTGCTGGATCCAGGATCCAACACTGAGTAAGAAAAAGTAACGATAACAGTTTTTACCTGCTAAGTGAATTTCCTTCCATAGGATAACATTGGTGATTCTATGAGAAAAAGTTTCTAAGTGTCAACTTTTAAAATACAATAATATTCCTTAAAAATCACGACTGTAACCAAAACGCTTTTACTCAACTGTTTACAGGAGATGTACCAGGACTGAATCTAGGATCCAGTCCTGTGGTTAGAAAAAGTAATCCATAAAGTAACTAATTGCATTTAACTAGAAATTCACATTGAGCTGAATGTTGCATTGTGTTTGAAAATGTGTTGCCCATTGCAACAACTGTAACTACTGTACTTAAAAGTCTATTGCCTATGTGCAAAGTATTTAAACTAAAGTAATTCATTCTGAGAAAGTATTTTTTGTAATGTAATGTATAATGTAATTACAATGTAATTTAAAAAATAAAATATGTAAAAGAAATTGTTTCTAAAAATGTAGTAAATCAGTATGAAAAAAATTAATATAAAAATTAATACATTTAAAAATTGTCATTTAAAAAACCTTTGAAATTCACTGAAAAAAACGTAGGTTTCAGGCACGTTATAGTTACAAATTAGCATTTTAAAAACCTTTGAAATTCACTGAAAAAACCATAGGTTTCAGACACGTTATAGTTAGAAATTAGCATTTAAAAAACCTTTGAAATTCACTGAAAAAACCATAGGTTTTAGGGACAGTTATAGTTAGTTGGACATTGCACTCGTACAAAACCCGTGAGAATTCCCCCGTTATAGTTAGTTCAGCTAACTATAACTCGCGCCCACAATGCACTGCTGATGACGTCACATATTACATCACTCATGACATGGTCAGTGACATCACTGATGACATCACTGATGACATCTCAAATGACATCACTGATGACATCATCCACGTGATAATCTGATGCAGCTCCTCACACCCTAATATAACCTTTGATACACCCAATCTAAATTACAGAGTGCCATTCGCAAAACCATAGACACTCCAACACCAATAACTACATACCCACTCACTGATTCTTAGGTCTACACACACACATCCACTCACTCACCCGTACAGTCACTCATACTTATGGTCACTCAGTACAGGACTATCATATGCACTCTTACTCCTATATAGACACTCAAACACCGCCACTCATCCATAGAGGTACTCACACACCTAGTCAGTCATGCAAATAATTAAACACACTGCCATTTACTCACCTATACAGTTATACACACACCAGCTCACTTAATCATACAAATACTAGCACATTGTTACGCTCTTATACAATCACTGATACAAGCACACACTCATCCATACAGCCACTATCACAATCACTCACTCTCGCTTATAGCTATTTATATACTCCAATACACATATATACTGCCTTCCACATATGTAGTTACTCACACATGTACCACTGGGACATACATTCACTCACTAACACACTCTTACACACACTTACCCACCCATACAGTCTATCACAGATGCACTCTTGAAACCATCCACCCAGTGAATCACCCACTCACACATCTATGCACAGTCGCACACACCCCATCCACACAAACACTCAGGCACCCATACAGATACTCATAGAACCAATCAATAACCCATATAGACACTCATGTAGCTATTCGCAAATCCATGCATCCACTTACACACCAACAGACGGATACAGACATTCACACAGTTTAGTCACTAACCCATGCATTCAGTAAGATACGTTTAATCACTCACTTGTAGAGTCAGTCACGCACGTACTAAATCATCCATTCAGACACGTATACACCCACTCATTCTTCAATACGCCTTTCCCTATATATATTAAACATATTTAAACTTTACAGAAACACACAGTCACTGGATGATGTCATCAGTGATGTCATTTGAGATGTCATCAGTGATGTCATCAGTGATGTCACTGACCATGTCATGAGTGATGTAATATGTGACGTCATCAGCAGTGCATTGCGGGGGCGCGAGTTATAGTTAGCTGAACTAACTATAACGGGGGAATTTCACGGGTTTTGTACGAGTGCAATGTCCAACTAACTATAACTGTCCCTAAAACCTATGGTTTTTTCAGTGAATTTCAAAGGTTTTTTAAATGCTAATTTCTAACTATAACGTGTCTGAAACCTATAGTTTTTTCAGTGAATATATATATATATAAATATATATATATATCCAAACCGCCAAACAGTGCCGCGCACCGTAATCGCCATTCCCCTTCCTCTTGCGACGGCAGTCCGCGGCGAGGTGGCGAGCCTCAAAACACCAACACACGCTGTTTTACCTCGTAGCACCAACAGCAGCCGCGGACACAAAAATGCTTTCAAAACAGTTGTTTATTTAGCAAAGATGGACCAACTCGATGCATTTCGGGACAAAACTCCCTTGATCATGAGTACTCGTGATCAAGGGAGTTTTGTCCCGAAACGCGTCGAGTATATATATATACCCAATAACATTAAAAAATACATACTAATTTAATTACAAATAAAAAAGTAAACAATATACAGATTTAAATTTACTAAAAATATATCACATATTAAAAACATTACTAATTAAACATATTATAATGTTAACTACATAAAAACATAATAATATAAATGTAATTAATATAAACTAAACTATAAACTCAACAAATAATACATACAGTATACCCACTCCAATTTATAAAAAAGTAGAGAAATCATTGGACTCAGGAACATAAAGTACTATTACAAATACAATAAATACAACAGTAGGGAAAGCGTTGTATTGCGCAGGGGTAGAATTTACTATTCCCACTACACTCACTGCAACAGTAGGGAAAGGGTTGCAAAGCGGTGGGGTAACATTTACTATTGCAACTCCAATCAGTGCAACAGTAGGGAAAGTGTTGGATTGCGAAGGGGTAAAATTTACTATCCCCACTCCACTCTATACAACAGTAGGGAAAACAATGGATTACAGGGGTGTCAAATGTACTATTCCCACTGCAGTCAGTGCAACAGTAGGGAAAGTGTTAGATTGCAGAAGGGTCAAATTTAGTATTCCCACTACACTCTGTGAAAAATTAAACACACAGTAGTTCACTTCAAAAAAATTCAAAATTTTGAAAACCTTATTAAACAACAAAAAATTTAATTATTTAAATTGAAATATTATATATATACATGTTTTTTAAAATACACAAATTACATATTTATTACAATCTTTAATACATATTATAAATAATACACATATTATTATTATTATTGAAATACCAAACTATGGAGCCCATTACGATAACCGGCGGTAAAAAATCCGCCATCTACTATAGCCTGAAAAAACCGCCCGCCTGCACCATGGGAATACCGACCGAGCAATTATGAAGTCGCGAAGCAACATCCGCCCGCGGCGCTAAAAACACATAAAATTCCGCCCGTCCATGTCAGAGTAGAAGATTATCCGTCCGCCACGGACTCAATCCCGCCCGACAACCCAAATCCGCCCGCTCTGACGACCGAGACACCGGCCGTGAAATTATGATCTCCCCGACATGAGCGCGGAAAATCTACATATATTCCGCCCGCCACGGTGAACAACAGAGATGAATAACTGACACGGCGGAAGGCCTGGCGGCCACGTCCATGCACGGAAATCATTGGCGGACCAAACAAATACACACAACATGGCCAACAAGTCCACACAGCAAACTACGCCAAAATACCCAAACACAGAACACATCCCAAAGACACATCCCCCCTGGCAAAACAAAAAAACTACAAATCCTAGGACACCAGGCACAACACACCTGAAAACGACAGCTCATCATGACACACCCACATAGGTGAGTACAAAAGCAGCCCCTTCACAGACCACAATCCCTTGCACTACTACAAAGCGAAGACGACAGCAGAGAACCCAGAGAGCCACAAAGGAAAGCAGCATACCACACGCACGCACACATCACACTCATCACCAACAACACCACCACCATCACCACTGAAACACCGGCACCACTAACCCCCTGCACATCACACACCACACACCAAACACCCACCACACCAGCACCACAAATACCAAACCACACACCATGGCAACACAAAGAATGCCTAAGTACACTGCCACTGAGTTGACGGTCATGGTCGACGAGATCATCAAGGTGCACCCACAAATCTATGGGAACCAGGTCCAACAGACACCAGTAGCCACCAGAAACAGAATGTGGAGCAGGATCGTAGACCAGGTGAATGCAGTTGGGAACGTGCCACGCAACCGGGGTGAAATTACAAAGAGGTGGCACGACCTGAAAAGCGTGGTCAGGAAGAAGGAGGCCAAGAATCGTGAGCTGGCTGACAGGACTGGCGGCGGAAATCCCGCGCCATTCAAGACCTTCAAGGCGTGGGAGGAGAAGGTGCGAGGCATTCTACATCCGGAGAGTCTCACCGGAATACCAGGGGGAGTGGAGGCTGGTAAGTACAAACAAATGTATACCAGCACACCGCTATGTACTGTCATGCACTACCAGAATGCCATAGCTCCGAGGGCCAAACACCCCCATGTCCAGTACACAATCCACAAGACATCTCTCACACATGCAACAGACACTCCCACACACTCAGCCCAAAGGTACCAACAAACAAAACCATGGGGGCATGTGTACAGTCAGCCAGCACCACAACTCCCACCAGGTCCCCTTGTACCCCAGATGCGCCGGAAGGAGCACTCCCCACACCCACACTCATGTGTCAGCCATAGCTGCACTAACCAACAAGTAACAGGTAAGTAGCCTTACCACAAAGTCCGTGTATCGGAGGGGGACTGCAGAAGTACAACCCCCACCAGGCCCCTAGTCCTACAGCGCAGCAAGATGGAGCACTCCCCACACCCATGTGTCAGCCATTGCAGTGCACACCTTCACCCGACAGGTAGATATGTTTCCCTACATGGAGGGGTGTCTGTGGGTGGTAAGCCATCACCACAACTCACAACACGGCCCCCACTCCCACAGACCAGCAAGATGGAGCACCCCTCCCTCTCATAACCATGTGGTAGCCATTGCATTGCTCCCTCCAAACCAACAAGTAGGTAGACTACTGTACAGGGCGGGGTGTCTGTAGGCATGAGGACTGTACTACGACTAACATTTGGGACATGTCACGTAGCAGAGGAACAGGTAGCACTGCTCCCTGTCATAATCATGTGACTAATGTGCACACGGACATGAATTACAGAGTCATAGCCCACATGAGCCATCTCAAATACAGTAACACGTAAGGAGTCACGTCTGCATGCACAAGTCTCACTGGAGTACTGACCCACATGGCGTGCACTGTGCCAGTCATCACACACATCAGCAACACCATCGAAGTCTTGTCCATGTAGTCGTGTCTGCTTGTTCCGTTGACATTGTACAACATCACCCATGTAAGTCTATCTTGTCTCAATGTAACAGAGTGGAACCCCAGTAATGTCACATACACCACTGGACCCATGAACCACACAGCTACACAATGCACATTCAAAATCTCATCCATCTCATCTTTCAGCCCCAGTGTCATGAAAGGTATATCATCTAAACAGTTGTCCCATATACAGTAGTTCAGCAAAGATTCCTGCCGATGACCAAAAATGTGTCTGCAGTGTCTGAAGCGCACGTCACACTGTGATTTACAACATACCTAATATAGTCAACACCCCAAGAGCACTGCATTGCTGCACATGGCTGAGGGTAGCACGCACACCAAGGAATTGTCCCATCTGCAATACGTTGTGTGGCACACAACCATTACTCACTCACTACAATGCTTGCAGTGTAATGTCCCTAAATGACAACAGTGAGCAGATATGCTGGGTATGTCAGACATACACACACCTTTGTCTCTGTAGTGTCGTGTGGCCAAAACACATGTCCCCTTCTGCACCCATATGTCACAGTATGTACCACAAAACCATATTTCATATCAAAAGCGTTGATGGAGCTGTACTCCTTTTCCCATCTGCGTTTCTAAGCGTTTCATTTGAACCCCAAAACCATATTTCACCTCAAAAGCGTTGATGGGGCTGTACCCCTTTTGCCATCTGCGTTTCTAAGCGTTTCATTTGAACCCCAAAACCATATTTCATCTCAAAAGCGTTCATGGGGCTGTACCCCTTTTGCCATCTGCGTTTCTAAGCGTTTCATTTGAACCCCAAAAACATATTTCATCTCAAAAGCGTTCATGGGGCTGTACCCGTTTCCACCAAAGCCACAAAATGTAGGGGTACTGCAACACACACCGATTGGCATTCCAAATCCGTCCCATGCCATATGCACCCATCACACTATTCCATTGCCTTGATCACGCACACACATTGTAGAGCCATACACACGCATCTGGGAAATCAGTGCACAACTGTGCACAAACTGTGAATGTCAGACATCTAACACAAACCTTGCAAGGTGCAACACAATAACCTTTCGTCTCCGCCCCACAGGTGACGAACAGCATGATGCTGGAGAGGGAGACAGCAGCCATCACAGCCAGTCCACAAGCCCTCCACCCGGACTCACGGATGTGGAAGACCTGGACACCTCTTCGGACGAGGACTCCCGACCAGGCACATCTGGTGTGGCAGGGCGCAACCGCTCCCCAGGACCCCTCCTACCCACCAACCCATCTCCCAGGGCTGGTGACCAGTCCCAGGCCCCTGCTGCCACGGTCATTGCGGCCACCACCACCGCCGCAACCACCACCACCACCACCACCAGGGCCTCCCTGACCACTCACCCTGCGCAAGGGGTGGTACGCACGTCGACATCGACCCTGGGAGCCAGAACGAGGCCCCGGGTGACCAATGTGGCGAGTGGGCAGGTCGGTGGCAGCAGTTCAGGTGGGAGGAGCAGGGTCAGGCCAACGCCATCAGAGCCTGGGAGCCAAGCCCTGCCGCAAATCGCCAGAGTCCTTGGGGCCTATGAAGAGGCCCAGGGACAATGGGCCCGGTCAGCTGCCGATACGCGGGAAGTCCTTGGGGTGTTGAGGTCCATGGACGCCCATATGGGCCAATTCGTGACCCGTATGGGCCAACTTGTCGACCTCATGGGCCAGCTAGTGGTGGTGGTGAGGGCCCAATCAAGGCCAACCACACCACCTCCGCCACCACCTGCTGGGGCGCAGGGTCGTGCAACATCCAGTTCCCCTGCGTCCACAGCGAGTGGGCAATCCTCAGCCACCACCAGCAGCCCACAAACACAACCCCCCTCTCAAACGTGGAAGGGGTCGTCCGAAGAGGAAACAGGTGTCCAGAGATGACTTCGCACGCTCCAAACGCCAGTGAGTCAGCCAGCCACGGTGGCCATCTACTGCATTCACTTGGACTACTATCCTACCCCACACTGCCATGTGAATGGCATGTGTCTGTCGGACTGTGGACCCAGAACAACATGGGTACACCTTGACCATCACGCGGACATGACCGTCAACTCATTGTTTCAGCATGCACCACTTTTGTGATCACCTTGCCCACAATCACATGTCACTGCTTAAAATAAATACACCTGGATCACATTCTGTTTTATCTGCTCTGTGTTTAAGCAAGGATGTGCAACCGTCACCATGATCAGAAATGCATCTGGAGTGTGGTATGTCGATAGGCCAGGAGAGGCTGTAGGGACCTAGGGGTGAAAAACAGAACAAGAGTCCATTGAATGTGTGTGTCACACACTCATCACACAGTACTTGTCATCAAGTTTAAGCAATGTACACACATCTCACAGAGCAACAGGGCACAATGCTACAGCCACTGTCAGTGGCATACTACCCTGGACATGGACCATTGCCACACAGCACTCAGTGAACAATAGGCCGCCGTGACAATGCACACATACACCTACACAACTACAGCAACATCAGCCGTCGTACATGGTCACTCACCGTCAAGTGAAGTAGCGGGCGATGAGCTGCTGACGCTCATTCACTGCTTCCTCCTCTCCACTGTCCTCGTCACTGGACACGGCTTGGTCTGCAGGCGGGGGCCCTGGCTGATCACCGTCATCCACTATCAGGGGGATCTGCCTGCGAATCGCGAGATTGTGCAGCATGCAGCATGCCACAACTATCTGGCACACCTTCTGTGGGGAGTATGCCAGTGCACCCCCGGTGCGGTCCAGGCATCTGAATCTGGACTTCAGGAGTCCAAAAGTCCGCTCCACCACACGTCTGGTCCTCGCATGTGCCTCATTGTGTCTGACATCAGCTGGTGTCCTAGGATTACGTAGTGGGCTCAGCAGCCAAGGCCCGTTAGGATATGCAGAGTCACCTGGGTGTGAGAAACACAGAGAATCGTTGCAATTCCAACAGGATACAAGACAGCATGTCACACCCAGCACGCGACACGAGTATGCATACTCACCAACAATCCATGCACGGTCCGGTTGAAGATTGGTCATCATTCGTGGGAGGATGCTGTGGCGCATGATGTGCGAGTCATGGGCGGATCCGGGAAACTTCGCACACACGTGTGTGATAATCATGTCCGCCAGGCACACCACTTGCACATTCAGGGAGTGGAAATGTTTCCGGTTCCTATAGATGTGCTCCATGGCCTGTGGTGCAACAAGGCCAACATGGGTGCAATCAATTGCACCAACAACGTGGGGGATGCGTCCAAGGGCATAGAAAGCACCCTTCACTGCCGCCAAATCACGAGCCCTGGGGAATCGGATGTACCGGTTCCTGTAGAGCATCATAGCTGACAGGACATCCCGTAGCACCATGCTGAACATGGGCTGGGACATCCCACCTCCACTGCCCACCGTGTGTTGGAAAGATCCGGTTGCGAAAAAATGCAGTGCAGCCATCACCTTAGCCGTGGGGGTAAATGCTGTAGGATACGCCCTGCGAGGACGAAGGTGGGGTTCCAACATTGCACATAGGTGATGCAGGGTGGGTCGGTCCAGACGGAATTTCCGTATAACCTCCACATCCTCCATGTCTGCCAGCAATTGGTAGGGGCGATGTATGTTTGGTCTCCTCCTAGGACAGATGGAAGTGGACACATGTCAATGCAACACACCACATGGCATTTTCACATACACAAAACTAAATTTACTGACAAAGCAATAGAATCACAGAACAGCTGACAAGTAGGGACAGCACAGCTACAATACTCTTACACAGGTCCCCTTACCAAAAGCAATGACCACTGACACAAACCATTGCTATGAGCATGCACATGGAGATTTAGGCCATAATAGCTTGAAAGGAATGATGATGATTTCAGACTGCATATGTGGGAAGCGGCAACACCACGGCAATATACCTAGCTGCTGTGCCTGACACAGCTTCCGAGGCTGGGTGAGTATGGCACACACCAACAACACAATGTACACAGGCTGAGCGGCCCAAACAAGTGGGTCCTGTTGCACAACGGGATATGAGACAGTCAATGATGTCCCTAGTTCACCCAATGTACAGCACTGTACGTATCACACCTCCAACACACATTGACAGGTGTACACATTGACAACTCCATGACAACACAGCTGTGTGAATGCAAATACACATCACAAGTGACACGTAACGTTGCACGTGCCAAGTGGCAGATGTACATTGAGAAATATGGCATGTGTGTGCATATGCACATCCCATGCTCCCATGCTAATGTGTACATGATGATGTGCCAACAGACATGTGGAGGCTGAGCACTGTCCGACAATGCCTATGCACACAGCATGAAGTGGCCCTGTCTAGTGTGGACATGCTCCCACACACAAATCATGGCCACACCTGCAAATGCATGGCGCACATTAAACTGTGGATTCCACATGGCACCAGCGGACTGTACCCGCCATGGACCAGGCCCTTGAGGCCAACTCTAATGGCCCTCGCGGTTGCATCCTGCGTGTTCGACTATAGAGGTAAGCGTACCGGGACAGCTCGGAGCAGGCCTTTGTGTGCATTTGAAGTAGGCAGACATGGTACACCAATTGCAGCAGCTTGGACCCACTGAAACAGCCCCAGGGGGCTATATGAGTGTGGGAGGGAGACCGGCATTACCACAGCTTCCAGGGACTGCTGCCTGGCATCCCTCAACAACACATGCTGCTGCTGCCACCTGTCCACCTTCATGTCGACGACTCTGAAGATATGTCCAGGTCCACTCACCAGCGAGGAGCTGGAGATCCTGGATTCCGAGCTCCACGCACACTGCCCAAGGCTATTTCTTGCAAAAGTTGTGTGTGTAAGACAACTACAGTGTGTGTGGGAGTGCATGTGGGGGACACACATGTCGTTGATCCGCAGCACTATGAGTCAGAGCCTGTGGGGTTCCAACATGCACTGCTTACCATGCTTACTACAGGTGGAAGGGGTATGTAGGCTCTCTGGCGCTTTCCCATGCATGTCCCTCCCGAGTGGTGGTACATGGCATTTTCATGTCAGACATCCAGTGACGCAGCCACTTGGCAATGCAGGACTCAGGGCAGTTATTGCTTGTGTGAATGGCTGGCTGGGTCCCTGCTGGCCTTCTCAGTCTCAGCAGACCTGGGCTGCACATTGACCGCCCAATCCTAGAAGGAAACAACACTGACTGTACAGTGGGTTACATGTGTCTTTTGTTCACAACTCTCCGGAAATGCGCAAACTCAGCCCTGTCGATTGAACACTCCAGGCCTTGTGATAGGGATGTGTGTGAGAGATAGTGGCACTGAATGTGACCTCCATTGCGGGGTGAGCCATTCACAGGGCGAGTACGTTGAGGGCTGCGCAGTGTTGGACACAGTGAGTCCACCCACAAAGATGTGTTGCCTTGTGATCTATGTGTTGGTCTACCTGACAATGGACAGTAGATGTGGGCAGACTACACATTGCTCAATGTGCTGGCATCCTGCATGTGAATGGGATGGACAGGTACTGTGTACACACTCCCACCAGCATGCATTCACGTGTGGTGTACACATGCTGTTATGCCATGTCCGATTACTTCTTGGCTCTGTTACACATCTCTGAGTATTTTGGATGGCTCAGCATCATGCCACTGTGATTGGTGGATGTGGGTGATGATGAGAAGTGTATGAGTGATATTTCAACCCTCTTGTGTACCATCCCTGCAGTTGGAAGTCCTCCAGCCCAAGGCCTTGTGATGAGCCATTGCATCCAAGTTGATGCCTCTGTGTATGTGTAACCGACAGTGCAGCCAATTCCACAAAGGGTGTGACGTCATCTGCCGGATGAGCGACTACGTGGCGGAGACGAATCGGGGGATGCCCCCTCGTATTGTCAGGTTAGCACGGCGCTGCATTTCACCACTAATGGTCTGCATCTTGACAGTCACACAGCCTGTGCCGGATGCACGTTTGTAGGGGCATCAGCAGCAAGCAAGTGTACAGTATTGTGGGATGGTGTCTTTTGCTGTGAGAGGCAGCATGTGTCCACAGCCTACCCATAATCTGGGTAATGTGATGTATGTTGTGTGATGCAGTGGGTTGTAAGTGTACTCTGTGCTGGGTGCATCTGACATGCATATGCGATTCCTGAGGGTCAAGATGTAATTTGAGCACTCTGCATTGTCAATGCATTCAGAGTCGTAGCCCTCAGGAACAACCTGTAGTAGGCTGGAGTGGCAATTCACATGTATGTTTGAGGCACTGTGCCTACTCTGATTCCGTTCGGACATATGTGTGCGATGTCTCACCTCATATTCCTGGTACTTACACATCCGGCACACTGTGCAACAGTAGTTGTGCTCGTGCGAACGACAGGTGGATGGCATGGGCTCATGACCATTGTGGACTGTCATGTTGCAGTCTGTGTGAGTGGTGTCCCATTCTGCTCCATGCAGGTATGTCCTTGGCCTAATTACGTAGTGGTCATCCTTGCCACCATCAGGACAGTGGGTGTGCACACAGCGATTTGTGGCTATGGTCGCAGGGTGACACAGGCCGGGTGTTGTGCTATGTGCACAACACATGTGCCACTTATTAGCGGCTTCATTTTCTGTACGCCAGCCATTACGTGTTGATTGTGGTGGCTGTATACAATTGCACAGGTATCGTGCAACATGTGGATTTGGGAATGTTCTGTGCTGCTTCCCTTGCACATGTCTGTTTAATTGATGCCAAATGAGTGAGGCCACCTCGCTCTCTCTCATGTAGCATCTCCCGTGGGTGCTGAGGGACAGGGGACGGTCAACAGTTGTGAGGCATCGGATGAAGCAGCTGCACAGGAGCTGAGTGAGACAGATGTGACCAGCGCCTCGGAGGGGCCAGACGTGTGCTGGATGAATCACAGGCCGAGACGGCAATTTCTGCGTCATCTGAGGACAGAGGTGATGCATCCATGTTTGCTAGCACAGGGGACGTGGGCTCTGGCTCCTCTTCAGCCACGCGGAGGCCAATGCCCGCCCTCCCATCTACTTCCACTGGTGCAACACGTGTCGGCACAAGGATGAAGGATAGAGTGTCCTTCACACCAGGCACAGCTGCCCCTGCACATGTGACCCCTGCTGCCCTCAGTGCTGGGTCTGTTGAGCTTGTGCGGCATCTCTGCGTGGGGCAGACAGCTCTCCTCAATTACTTCATTGCCCATGACATCACCTTGCCGCAGGTGACATAGTTCATGGAGGGCCTACATGTACGCGTGGGTGGGCTACACCAGACTGTCCAATGGTTGTCCTCCCCAGTCAAGGTGGGCCTTCAACTGGGCCAATCTCAGGCTGACATTCCTGACCCTTTCTCCACACCCCTGGAAAGTGGCACATCTGACAACAGCAGGGCACGAGTCCTAAAAAATAGAAGTGGGGGACGCTGACGTCACGACAGGAAGTGACATCACGAATGGTGGCTTGCACCGTCAGACTCATTGCCGCCCCTCGCTCACCCCTTATATGCGATTGCATCAGAGAAGCCAGCGCGTGCACCAGCAGCTCCGATCTCGCCCCAGAGAGGCCAAAGAGTGAATGTGTGGCTCCATTTGCTCCAGTTATCGAGCTCGCGGTAAAATAAGTGTGGGGACGCCGTCCACCCGCGTGGTACCCCGACTCGAGCCCTGGACAACAGTGACAATGCATGACAGTCTCCGGAGTCCGGATACACCACATGCAACACACAGAAGCTGTAGCTGCCCTAGCGGGCCAGGCCGCAAACACCATCCCGGACGAAAGGTAGACCCACCGCGGCGCGCATAGTCATTACATCCGCTGCCATTGACAAGGGACCCATAGAGTGAGATATGGGCCTCAGGGTGACGGGCCTCCGAGCCATCCCCCGCCAACGAGTGTCATGCAACTCACACATTTCGCAAAGCCAAGAGGACACTTTGCCTGCACACCAGGGCTCGAGTCGGGGTACCACGCGGGTGGACGGCGTCCCCACACTTATTTTACCGTGAGCTCGATAACTGGAGCAAATGGAGCCACACATTCACTCTTTGGCCTCTCTGGGGCGAGATTGGAGCTGCTGCTCACGCGCTGGCTTCTCTGATGCAATCGCATCTAAGGGGTGAGCGAGGGGCGGCAATGAGTCTGATGGTGCAAGCCACCTTTCGTGACGTCACTTCCTGTCGTGACGTCAGCGTCCCCCACTTCTTATTTAGGACTTGTGCCCTGCTGCACACTGAGAATGTGTTGCCTGCGAGATGTGACCAGGAGAAGGGCGCCATGACCTCCCACCCACCAAGCTCCACTGCCATCCCGTGCCCTGGGTAGCCTGTGCAGGTGGACAATGTAGGGGGTACACCTGGAGGACAGGGGATGTAGGTGCCTTGGCAAGGGCCTGGCAGACGCACAGCAGTATCCAGCATGTCCCCAGAGGGAGGGCTAACGTCTACACCTGATGCAGCATTGATCGTGTGCCCGCCTGTTGTGCCCACACGAGTTCACATTCATCCCCAGACAGGTAGGCTTTCCAAATACCCAACACAGTGGAAATCTACCCCTCCGGGATCCTCCCCACACAGTCTGTTTCAACACTGCATGAGTGCACCTACCCGTGCCACCCACCCACCTGGGCCAAGCAGCCCTCCCGCTTCACATGCCACATGTGTGTCTTCCACAGTTGTGCTTCTCTCTCAGGGGCGGACCTCCAACTGTCCCGTAGCACACAGACAGCACCGAGTCGGACTGGCATCCTGTTTGAATGGTAGGCACCCTCACACAACTACCTGTGACACAGTGGTGGCTGTAATGGCTATTGTGACTGCCATGGCAGTGTTGTTGGCCATTGCAGGGTACACTCACACACAATGCATACGCAGCTTTTCGTATCACTACTCTGCACATCGGACTGGCCACTGTCCCTGGTGTTGAACAATATTGCTGCCTGTCTATGTAATCTGTGACTGGATGCTGTTGTTCCTGTAGTCGGTTGTGTCTGTGTAGTTGCTGATTGCAGTTGTTACTGTGTGTGCATAGTTAAGTGAGGCACATGCCGTGTATGGTACCTCAACAATTGCAATGTCTGGTCTCACATTCCAATGTGTTTTACACGTGGCTGGGACTTCCCTTCTTTCAGACTCTGCTACTTGTGTGTGTGATGAAGAAGTATTTATGTGACACGGATTGTCTGCATGTATTTGGTGATATTTCTGGGAAAATGAATACGTGTCATGTTTGCGTGCAGGCAAAGCACAGGGTGTGAGTCTAGCCACAGGATGACAGGTAGCATGTGCAGAGTGTGCGGGTATGTGTGAACTTACTTTCTGGGTGGCCAGCAGTATAGGTGTATGTTAATCTTGTGATGAACATTGAGCCTGGGCACATGGCTTACTTTCAATGTGTGCATTTGGGAGGTGTAGGTGTGTGTGGTGTGAAGGGTGTGACTTTGGGGTAGTGTTGGTGTGTGTGTGTGCGCTCTGGCAATGTCGACTACTCACATGTGTTACCCAGGGGCATGGTGGGTGTTTGTATCCGTGTTCAGGTGTAGTGTAGCTCCTATTTCCCTAATAGGCTCTGCGCATTGGAATAATATATCCTATAGGTTTGACATAGGACTAAGGTCAGTATGTCCCTATCGAGTATATTAAACTTAATTACTTGTGCCAGCTAGCTCAGAGGCCACTAGAAACTCCTTGACAACAAGAAGGGAGTAGTTTCTGGCAGCCGCAAAACATGACCACTGTGTTTCCCTTTAGAATCAGAATGTGTCCCAGAGTCGTGGAAACAATAGATAACTATTTCACTCAGCTCAGTCGTGCATGCTTAGTTTTCTCCAAGTTACACAGAAAGAGCAGACGGGCGTTTCAATAAAAGATTTATTGAACAGTCTTGTTTCTGGTGTAAGTAAAATGTGCTGTTACGATCACAAGACAGTATGCGAGATAAATAATGTACAGTGTGAGCAGTAGAAATAAATAATACTGCGATAGCATTATCTTTTAGTACATATGCCTTTACATAAATAACACAGACTAAAAATGTGAGTACTCATCCGATGCGTTTCTAATCTAGTTCTACCCCAATGTACCTAACCTAACCTAGGTGTAGGGAGAGGTAGGAAGTAGGTGAAGTATTCCTTACTATGGTATACTAAGAGTATGTTAAGTCTAGTAAGCCTAGTATGCCAAGAGTCCCTCTAGGTTCTTATCAGCTCCATACCTGAAGAATGAGAGAGGTTGGAATCTCTTTGCCAGACTCAAACTCCAACACCCCGCAAGGGAAGTCAGATCACTGGAAGCTGGACTCTCTGCGTGCAGGGATGACAGCGTCTTCTCAGTGTGTCAGGCCGGGAAACGGACTCCTCTGAAGTCGAGGTCTCCTCTGATTTACAGGGGCTAGGGAAGGTATATTTATACTTGAGAAGCACCTAAGAATGTTAGTATTGACGTGAGTCGGACAGCGAAAGACGTCATGAATGAACCCCTAAGGAATAATGGTTCATGCATAATATATGAGTCCTTGAAGAAATCAATAGTCCTGGACTAGGGAAACTCCCGCAGCCTAAGGGTCTGTTCTTCAAGAACTCGTTGTGACGTTAGGGTGGACGGATGTCAGAGACCGTGCCTGTATTTGGAGTGCACGGTTTAATACCTAAATAAGGGCTGGGATTTTATGCCTATATAAGGGCAGGGCGAATTGTGCCTATATAAGGACATGATACTGGAAAGCCCGTTTATGGACACCCTAAGAGGAATACAACACAGGTCTGTGAATGTGAGCACGTGTGTATTGTATGTTGCACAGTGTGCAGTGTGTGGGTGTGTCCTTGCAGTTCAGGATGACTCCTACTTAAATATGTTTTGGCCATTGTGGGTCTGCAGGGTGTGTGACTGTCAAGATTGTGCTTTGTTTAATTAAGCATGTATGTGAATTTCTGCAGTTCGTACTCACTGTGCAGACCTGCCCACCCACACTGATATCGTGTGTGTGTTTTGTCATGCATTGCTGTAGCATGCTTCTTGCGTGGCTCCTAATTTTGCTTGATGAGTGTGATGTCAGACTGTGAAGGTAATTGTACACATATGTAGGACTGTGCTTTGTAGTGACCAGGCCGTCAGTGTTAATGTGATGATCTGTTGGGCCACGTCAGAGTCTGACAAGCCAAGGCCCACAACCTCTGGTATTTCACTAGGTCCACTGTGGCGGCAACTCATAGTGCATTGACATCCAATGACACTAGACTACATGGTCATCTCACGACTCTCGTGTACTTCACACACTCTCATCCTCTCTCATTCGTACTTGTCTTCGATAAATGATTCTACAGAGACACATATCTGCTTCAAGGCATGTATTTGAACCTACTTCCTCTGTGATGCAGTATAGTGGACACTACTGGCAGCGAAATGCATGTGGAGGATATACTTAGCATGATTACACATACAATAGGGGGTACAGGTAGATGTGATTAGTTGTTGATTGTGGAATTAAGGCTTCAGAGTTACAACTGCATTGCTCTTGCTATGCTACAGTACATTTGCTCATTACTGAAGAGCTCTAGACTTTGACACAGACAGTATTCATTTTGCCTACCAGACAGCTTGACATCATAGGCACAGTACATCTCAGTTCCATGGTACAGGATTACTACAATAGTGACTCCGACACACCTGCGTCAGAGGTGACATCAGAGCATGAGCCTACATGCATGCAGCAGCGTCTCACAAGTTGTTGCAAAGTAGTGGCTAATGAACATGACACAATAACTAGGACCATGTTGTAGGGGTTGCATTTGTTGTCCATGCAAAAGTCCTGGCACGGAAGTACAGACAAAGGTGAGGTGACAGTTCTCATGTAATACAGCAGACAGATAAGTGTGCACTGACAGGTGCATGTGTTCAGGTGCGCAGAATACATATTATAGCATAGTTGTTCGTGCAGTATTGGCCATGTGGTTACTGTACAGAAGTCCCATACCTCTGCCTCCCCCTGCTCATGCAGAGACACAGGATATGGTGAGGAACAGAGTGCATGTCCCGAAAATGTCAAATGTCATGGCAGTGGAGTTGATGGTAAGGTGTTTGTTACAGATTGTATGGTATAGTTGTTGTACAGCTAACTGCCCACTCCGTGCGAAAGCCAAGCATAGGTACGGTGTTGAACATCAATGTTCAATTGGGGGTATTGAGTCGGGGACCCATGAATTGACAAGTTGTCAGGTATGCGATACCTTCCAGCAGAGCATCCCTCGCATTGGTGGTAAACATGGATGACATCCAATGAAGCGGATGGTGGGTAGCAACGTGTTCATCGTAAGTTGTCCCTTGTAGAAGCATGATGGGACATGTTGGATGACATTCGATGAAACTGTGATCCAGAATACGTTGTGTGGAGGCACACTGGTCCCATTGCAGTGTGTGTCCGATTGCAGCCACATACGCCATGCCCACATACACTGAACAGATCCTGTCGTGGGCGTCCAGGGGTGCAAACAAGTGTACCAAGTCCGCCTTTGGACATGCCGGGTTGGAGAGACATAAATCCACAGGCCAGTGGAACGGACACCTCCGACAGTAGAAAACGGGGATGACGCAGCTGAACATTGCAATGCGGTAAGTTACTCGGTAACTTACATTCAGCATAGCCAGATTTGCACAGCCCACTATCTGTAGCAAGCTGTCACTGTACAGCTGCATCTGTCCGGCGTAGTTGGGAGGCACTGGTGCAACAGCCATTTTGCTACAGGGTGATGTGATGGCGTGCTCCGGCTGCCTGAGCAGTCAGCAGGGTGCAACCTCCGACGATGCTGGGAATTCTGGAATGGATGTACGGCGGCAGGACTTGGGGTATAGCTTGGGCGGAGGACACAGGCCCTCATCCCACATGCTTCAATGAATGGTCAAGGCCAGTGGTGTCTGACTCTTTCCAGATTACTTGCATTTGACCCACAAGGAGGAGTGGTATAATTGTATTTTGTAGTATTATCTTTCTTTCATGTTAGGCGCTATCTGCCAGTGGAAGGTTTACTCTGCATGGCTATGTTTGGCTTCTTGTTGGTACAATGGCTCCATTCTCCTGCAAACTTTGTTGCAATGTGATTTCAGAGTAGGAATGGAAGGCCATTCAGTGCTATCTGCTCTCCCGTGTGTGGGCGGGACACTCCGTTGCCGCTGTACATTGAGGCTTCTGTGTGGGTGTAGTAATTGAGAACACCTGTTCTCAGGCAGCAGGCTTTTTCTATCTTGTACATTGCATGGCTTGATATTGCGAGCAGGATGGAATAGGTATTTTTGGATGAGACTGGCGTGCCTTTTGCGGGCAATGTCCATATTCTGCGCTGTTATGTAGCAGCCGCCGTGTGCTTCTCCATGTTTTGCACACAAGGGTGTGTCCTATTTTGCCATCACATTACTCCCCTGTTCGGGACACTTGTGTGACATCCAGTTGACAACTGTGAGTTGTCGGTTGGGGACATGATTGATGCAGGGAGGCCACGTGACATGTGCCTTCAGGGTGGGGCTGGTGTGTGGGGTGTGTAGTTGTGACCCTGTGGTGTTTGTGTGCAGCCCATGCGTGGCGCTGTCGTTGGCCTCTGCGTTGTGTGCATGTGTACCTGCGTCATCGCCGCTGCGCTGCGGTGCCGTGACGGGGGCGTCACTTCCTGGGCCCGGGTAGTGGATGCCCAGGACGTTGCGAGTTGTTTTATTTTAGCAGGTAGGACATGTGTGGGTACAGTGGTGGATGTGTCCTGTCCACACAGGGGTGCCTGGGGGGGCCATGTACAGTTTTTCCGCCCTTGCATTGTGTGCAGTGTTTGCGTGCCCTTGTTGTGTGTCTGCCTACCTGCGTCGTCGTGGCGCGTTCACTCCTAGGTGGTGCATCAGGTACAGCATGGGGATGGCCTGGAGAGCAGGATTCATTTCGGGGTGGGCCGCCTTTTTGGTCTCCGAACTCAACAGTCGGGTTTCCGCCTTGGTATCTCGTGCGCTGTCTCTTTGCCGGTGAGGCTGTTTGGTTGTGGCATCGTAATTTGGACGCCGGGCGGTACGTCATTTCGTCGGACGGTGTGTCTCCATTGGCTCACGCCGCTACGTAGACGGGCGCACTTTGATGGCGGGCGGCGTCGCAGGATTACGGGCGGTGTTTGGCTGAGTTTTCACATCCTAATTTGGCGGGCGTGTGGGCCGTTGCTGGCGGACGGTAACTAGCGGTTTTTGCCTCCGACAGCACGGCGGTACTGCTTCCGCCCGACATCGTAATGGGCCCCTATATTCCCAAAATAATAACAACAAATAAATACGTTATTTAAAATTAAAAAGCACCACATAATTAACACATAACATAATTAAAAACAAACCTCAAAAAAAATATTTAACTATTTTTAAATTTGTTATTACTTAAGTAATTTCCTACCCTATTCCTATGCAAACTACACAACACACATCTAAAAATACATATTTTAAATTATAATATTTAGACATTTTTACATAATTATCAATTCAATAATAATAATAATTACCTCATAGTAAAATAATTATATTTAATTACCTTCCCACCCCCTTACAAAAACAACAACCCGCAGCTAATACATATATATTTAAAAATGTTAATTACATAGTTTACATAATTAATTAGCAATTAAACAAACTGCATCAAATAAAAAAGTAAATACATTTATTACAAAATTTTAATAGTTAATTATCAATAAAATAATTCATTATAATGATAAATAATTATTAATTAATTATATTTGATTTACTTCCCACCCAGAACCCCTATTAACCCCACAACCCACTATGGTACTAAAAATGATTAAAAAAAACTATTAAGTTAAATTTAAAAACTACAAAAGTTTACAAACTATATTAAAAAACATTAACAATATTTATTCAAACAATTTATAACATCTAAGATATATATTTTTAACATCGATTTTAACAACATAGGTATTTCTATAATCGATATTAATACTTTCTATATTTGTACCATTGATATTACTTACCTTAAAATCAATATTCTTGTCAACTAGACTAGACTCATCGCTCACAATTAACCGCCATATTAATGCTGTATCATCGACCTGCTTCAACACCCTTCGCATGCTTGAAAGACGTTCAGATAGATCCCATCAGAATGCAGAAAAACTGTCACGCACGCTCTCATCAGTAGCAGACTGGACTACGACAATGACAATGCTCTTTACGCCGGAATCAACAACAAACTCATTCTCAAACTCCAGACCGTCCAGAAAGCTTCAGCCAGACTTATCCTCAACACTCCCTGCCACAGCCACATCACCCAACACCTCCGTGATCTCCACTTGCTCCCAGTCAAAAGAAGAATAACCTTCAAACTCCTCACTCACACATACAAGGCCATTCACAACAGCCAACCAACATACCTGAACAACCGCCTCTCCTTCCACGCACCCAAAAGACACCTTGAATCAGCTGACCTTTCTCTGGCCACCGTTCCACACATCTACAAGTCCAGAACAGGAGGAAAATCCTTTTCCTACCTCACAGCCAAGGCCTGGAACGACCTCCCCCTCCAACTCCGGCAAGCCCCTGCACTGCACCAGTTCAAGAAGGACCTCAACACCTGGCCCTTCGGATGACCCCAGCATTCCTCGGAGCCGCCCCCCCCTCCCAGCGCCTTTAGACCCGTGTGGGTGAATAGTTCCGTTTTACCAACGCTGATTGATTGATTGAACTATATTCTTGCAGATTATATTTCTGTATGACAATATTTCCAACTCAATATTTATGTAGATCGATATTATATTTTCTTTTCTTTTTCTGAATACCCTTTAGGACACTGCAAGACTGGTACTGGACACCCAAAAAACTACGCTCTTCAGGCCTCCTACGCCATGCGGACTGCTGGAGATTCCGCCACGCGTACTGTGGCACGCTCTGTGTCCTCTATCTCTGTCTAGACCTGGGGACCTTTTTGTTTGCAATTCACACTACACGGACTGAGACCGTGACATGCCCTTACCTCCTTTTAGGAAATTGGTCATCCTCCACGATATGATCTACCTGCCCTCACTGACTAATCCTGAGTGGCGCTTGCTATTGACATCCATCATGGCTGACATCCATCATCCATCATCGCTCATCGCTCCAAAGATTTGGAACTCCCTACCACCAGTGGTTCGCGGGATCACTTCCTTTACCTCCTTCAAAAAAGAAGTAAAACAGCTCCTAATGAACAAATTCATATCCTAAGACTGTAATTGTATGATGTCTACCATTATCCTATGCTACCCTTATACCACGGTCTACCTCTTTTGTACCGAATGACTTATATCGAATGTATGCATACTACCTCAACCACCTAATGTGCAATAACTTGTAAAGCGCTCTGATTCCCTCTTGGATCATTCCTTAATACTACTACTCTCCTATGCCACCCATATACTCCTATATACCTCTTTTGTACTGTATGGCGCAACAACTGTAGTTCTGTAAAGCGCTCTGATACCCCCATGGGTCATGTTCGCGCTATATAAATCTTTATAAATAAAATGGCTGCAAAGTTCTGTGTACTGCACAACTGGCGCTCCACCCACTTACTAACCCACTCTGAATAGGTGACTAAGATGACTGAGATGTTTAAAACTGCAACCTATGACTGACTTATGTATAGACTGCAGGATAGTATGGAAACGTTCATTCAAGTGGGGGCTCAATTCCTGGGTGCATCCAACACTGACAATATTCGAGAGGATGGAGTTGCCTGAGCATGAACAGGGATCTTTGAATGATGTCCACTTGTGGAGAGGGCACACCCTGGTCACCACCCCATGTCCCCCTCACCAGAAATGTCTCCAGGGCACCGTTATTGCATCCCTCACATTTCTTGTTTTGTTTCTCTCCTTTGTTCCCTCAGCTCCATATTCTTCTTGCCTGAATTGAGACTTGCTCTTTTGATCACAATTTGGTATTGTTGGCTGACTGGTTGCCTGAAGTCTGATATTGCCTTTGGTTTAAGATTTGGTTATGTTTGCTGGATGCCTGAACTCTGTCTTGCCTCTGCATTACTTTTTGGCATTGGTTGCTGTGCTTGTTTTCCCACTTCCTGCCTGAATTGCAGATTTTCCATTGACCCACCATTGCTGTTACCAGCTTTATCAACTGTGGAGTAGGTTCCCTGTGGCCAACCATTACAAAGCTAGTAAGCAATACCTTTTTTCTTAAGATCATTTAGATGTTTTTGTACCATAGAAATTTTTTTGTTGTCCTTTTATACTTATTATATACTTTTAGCTTTCATCTTTGAAAACTGTATCCCCTGAAGTATGAGAGACGTCTGGTTAATGAGATCGCACCATTTCAGCTGTCTCTTCTCTCTCACTCTCCCAATCCCCCTTTCCTCCAGGGTTTAGTCCTGCTATTCATGCTCATGAATAGCAGAATGTAGCTCCGCTTCTGCAGAGCTATGTTCTGGGTGTTATGATGTCTCAGTTGGTCAAGACCATGTGAATCCTGACAGTTTGCCAAGTCACTGTACTCTTCAACTTCTGAATACAGTCTGCTACAACTCATGGCACATGCCAAATGAGATATTCATGAAGACGACTTTTTATGAGCAAGCCCACTCAATCAGTCTTTTGAACCAAATTTCTTCCACCTGTGGAGAATCCAGTAATCGCGATGCCATTCCTCTTTCTACTGTAGATGCTTTAAAATGTTCAACTCCTTGATAAATCCTTCAGTACAAAGTCAATCTACACCTACTTCACAGAAATTCATTGGTAACATCAGATTTTTTTCACGACCTATGGGCCAATTATGATGTCGTCAGAGTTGCCTACCACCAATATCATCGTGGAATCGGGACCAACCGACCTCCGTTCACCGGTCCCGCCTGCAACATTACGATGCGACCGCACATGGTGCGGTCGCATACTCCCATTTCCTTATGGGAGCTTGTGCTGCAGCCGTAAACAGGCTGTAGCACAAGCTCCCATAGAGAAATGGGAAATTGTGTTCATCCCTGCACTGTGTGGCAGGCACAGTGAAGGTGCTGGGATTCCCCGGCCCCCAAACTGGAAGCGGCAAGGAGAAGGGGGCCCTGCTAGGGGCCCCCAAACCCGCTTTCTGACAGGCCATCCATGTCGGAAAGCCCAGCATGGAAAGCCTGACGGACACAAAGCATCGTAATCCCAGTGACGGAAACACCATTCATTGGGATTACTGGCCAGTCTCCGACTGGCTGACAGGCTCCTTGAGCCCGTCGGAATCCAGCCGGAATTAACGGCCAGTTTCACTTTCAACCACCTAAATTGTAATTAGGCAGTCAGAAGTGAAACCAATGATGAGTGTCGGAAGGCCTCCGACCTTAGGTAGGAAGCTTTCCGACGCTCATTTTAATCAGGCCCAAAGTGTTTAACATCTATTAAAACTTTTGTAACACTAAAGATATTGGGCTGGTCACTCTTGAACCTCTGTCCCTAATGTTGAACAGTCAATTGTCCTCCTTTGAAAAGATTTCCTTAAAGGGCTCAAAGAGTCTGATCATCAAGGCTCATTCTGGCTCGCCTCTGGACCTCTACCCTCCTCACATTCTCTAAAGGGCTTCCCAGTCCTTGAACCCACAGATCAGCGCTCTCTTTAACCTTCCTCGTGAGTCTGGTACAGTTCCTGAGCATTTGGAGGAAGGCGTTGGTCCTTCCATTCTTAAAAAAACCTATTTGGACTCTCCTGCCAGCTACAGACCTATCTCACTTCTTCCTGCTTGTGGGAAGATGTTGGAATCTGTAGTTAATCACCAGTTTACTAATTTCTTTGAGGTAAACAATGTGCTACATCCCTTGCAATCTGGGTCCCGATCCGGACGGCACTGTTAGAAGTGACCGGGTTTATTAAAACCTGCCTCAACTTGGGCACAAATACCATCATGATATTGTGAGACTTATGGTGGCTTTCGACACAGTGTTGCATGACATTCTCCTGTGAAGATTGGATAAAGCAGAAATTGTTGGCACCATGTGGAAATGGATTAAATCCATTCTTTCCAACCGCAAGCAAGCAGTCTACCTCCACCCATTTACATTGAGGTATCGAGAGGTCATCTGTGGAGTACCACAGGGATCAGCCATAAGCCAGTGTCTCTTTAATATTTACATGTCTCCCCTTGCTGCTATTGTTGAAGAGTGGGGTTTCAATGTGGTGTCCTACGCTGATTTTACCCGGTTGATATTTGCCCTCAAACCCCTTGATGCCTCAGTCTCAGCCAACTTTTAGGGTTGCTTATCTGCATTACAAGACTGGATGTACAAAAGTTTGCTTAAACTCCAAAAATCCAAAATTTTCATATTTGGCTCCTCCTCTATATCGGATCTGACCCATCTGTGGCCTTATGAAATGGGACTTCCCCCTGCACCATCTACCTCTGTGAAAAACATGGGGGTGATGCTAGACAACGCTCTCTCATTTAAGACATTTGTTAATGCTACCACAGGAGTCTGTTTGTCTCTGCTGGAAAGTTTAAGAAAGACTCAAATTCCTGCTGAAACATTCTACAAAGATCATTGTTCATGCATTGATCACGTCCAGACTTGATAATGCCAACGTGCTGTTTTTGGTAATCTCCCCAAGCAGAGTTAAACAGATTGCAATGGGCTCCGATTGCAGAAACCAGGTGCTGAATAGTCCTAAAAGGCAATCAATCTGAAATGTCTTAAAAAACATCTACTGGCTTCCTGTCAAGCAAAGAATAAAGTGTAAAGCTCTGACAACAACATTTATGGCTGCTCAATCGAAAGGCCTGATGTATAGCCACGACAAAATCAAAAGATACCTTCCTCACAGAGCTTTATGCTCATGCTAACCACAACTTGCTTTGCATCCCCAAGATCAAAAAGACTAGAGCATGTGGGTGCTCCTTCTCTTTTCTCACCCCGGAACTTTGGAACCTATTACCTGATCATATTAGAAGCGTCAAATCAGAGAATTCATTCATGAGTCTTTTGAAGACCCACCTTTTTAGAGACATTTAATTTTGGTTGGTCCCTCCTCTGTATGCTTTTCCTAGCCACGTCTTACCATTAACCTAGCGCAGGGATGCTCCTTTCTGGAGCAGCTGTTTTGTGCTCCATAAATTTCATTCATGTATTTATTCATTCATGCCCCATGAGCTCCAGTACCCTCTCACTCTCGAACTCAAATTTGACATTGCCTGGTGAATTCATAGGAGTCCCCAATTCTTTCCATCCTTTTTGGTTCAATATGATCTACATTATAAACTGACCAATTTAATTCACCACTAGGTTTGCTTGTATTTTGCCATATTTGTCTAAGGGCCCGATTTTGATGTCGGACGGACCTGAGTCCGTCCGACATCGATTTGGTAGTGGGACCGACCGAACTACTGTCGGCGGTCCCAACCCAGCAATTAGAATGCGACCGAACACTGTTCAGTCGCTCTCCTATTTTTTACAATGGGAGTATGAATTCGGACAGGAATGCTTGCTCTCACTGTAAAGACAAGAGGTGCAGTTCATCCCTGCATCCCGTGGCAGGTACATCTAGGTGCCTGCCACGGGGTGCAAGGATCAACAGGGGTCAATATAGGTGCCCCTCGGCCGCCATCCGGAGGCCTTGCACCCATGGAGACCTGCTGGGGGTCCCCAAAGTTGACTTCCAAAAGCCTTTCTGTGTCAGAAAGGCCGGCACAGAAAGGCTGTCGGAATCCGACATTGTAATCCCTCAGGCCAAAAAGAGCCGCCCTTGGGATTACAGGATGCTTTCCGAATGGCAGACGGGCTCTCCGTGCCCGTCGGAAGCCATTCGTAAATCCAGTTTGGATTAATTTCCGACCAACTCCATCCAAATGGAACAAACAACAAACAAGGGGTATGGGGTAATTATCAATGCACCTATCTTGATGTACAAAGGTTAATATTTTTACAGTATTCACGGGTGCAAGGAATCTGAGGCTCAATACCCCTTAAACCTCCTAGGAAATAAATCCTATAAATTTACAACAAATACAGTGATTCAGCACTCCAATAAATCAAGATATTAGTATATTTTGCAAATATAAGCAACATAAAAAAGGCAAATGAATTCAGCAGGTTCTTATTTCTTGATTTCTTTATTGAAAAATCTTCTTTAAAAACGACCGTAGCCAACGCGTTTCAACCCAGAAGGTCTTCTTCAGGGCAATCACAATAGTAACAATATTTCTTGTTTCATTTCCTTGCTTTTTCTGAACTTCTACTTGGTCCCTCACTCTAGGATAGGAGTGCCAGTTAGACCTTATATTTTTTCCAAGTACATTACCAACTTAAGTATAACTTGTTCGATAAATTCTTAAAGGAATTGTGTCCCATAATTCATTCCTGTAAGGCCATGGATTTTTAGTCCGTAACTGTTTGATATTCCTTGGGACTGCTTCTTCCACGTAGCACCAATCGTGACCAAATGGGTCAGTCGGAAATGAATCCAAACTGCTGGTTACGATGCCGTAGGAACAGATCCGACCAAGGGTCGGAGCCGTTTCCTACAGCATCGTGATCGGCCCCTAAGTGTGCTTTAATTTGGGCTACACCATTAAGCCTCAGTAAGAGTCCTAGGCTTCAGCAATATTTTTTTTTTAATGTCTTTTTAAAAATTTTAATACAAAATACAGTCACATCTGGTAGTGCACAATGCAGATAGTGTATCTCTTCCAATCACAAAGCCTGGTGTACATACAAGACTGTTACAGAACATGCAAGATCACAAAAAAGGCAACGGAACATAGCACCCGCAATAGCTCTCAAGTCGCATGTCTAGATATGCAATGGCAGTTCTATAAGAAGAATTATGGAGATTGAGAGGTCTCTCTCAAGCCTTGGGCTAGAGTATCAAGGTATTCACAGAAGCAGGGCCAGACATCTCTGGGACCGGAGGTGGGGGCTGTAGACTAACATAGCCTTCTCCCAAACTCTCACATCTGCTCATGCTCTCAACCCAGTCTTTAATGAAGGGTGGTCTGTTTCCTCCCCATCTCAGAAATATCTCCCTCTTGCCAAGCAGCAACGCCATGGAGACTAGTCGGTGGATCCCCTGAGGGACTTCAAGGGTGTATCCCAGAAGGGCAGTTATGGGATTGGGGGTCAACTTGCAGCCAGTCATGTCGGAGATTTGCTTATATATATTCTCCCAAAAGCAAGCAATCGCTGGGCAGGTCCAGGTAAGGTGGGCAAAGTCTGCCTTGGGGGTTTAACATTTTGTGCAATTGTTGGGCCTGGTAGGATCGAATTTAGCGATATCTTTTGGGTAAGGTAATACCTATGTAGATATTTAAAGTGTATCAACTTGTGTCTGTGGCTGATAGAAATATGCTTGATTTGTGCGCAGCAATAACCCCATAGATGGTCTGTAAGAGGGACTCCTAGCTCCCTCTCCCAAATCTCCCGTATCTTGGCGGTAATATCCAGCCTCATGGACATGCAAGCGTGGTATAGCTTAAATGTCATATGTCCGCCATCTGATGCCTTAATCACCAGAGACAGAGGCGGGAAGTCCTCCGTTGGGAGTGGGTACATGGGGATAAGGGATCTGAGGGAGCTCTGTAGCCTTTTGAGGACAAAGAGGTCCATGTAGGATGCAGTTTGTATATGTGCGTCGTCTGCTAGCTGTAAGACGTGGCCACTAGGGAAGATGCCGCCCAGGGTGAGTAGTGAGTATTTGTCCAATGTGTGTTTAACTAGTAGGGGGAATCCATGGGTTATCCAATATAGGGATGGAATCCGAATAAAGGAGGCCCCCCGACATCATACGCTGCAGCCTGCGCCACGCCCAGCAGGTCGTGGAAACTGTCTGTATATCTTCAGTGTCTAATGGTATACCACTGGGTACTATCTGGGAATGGAGAAGGCCGTCTAGTTGTGCGCATTCTGGGCGTAGATATGGAATGCGCTCATACAGGTGGTACCAGTGATATGTGTAGTGGCATTGGGCCGCAAGGTAGTAGAGATGGAGGTCTGGGACTCCGAGACCCCCTCACTCATAATGCAGTGTCAAAGTCTCTCATCGTACCCAGGGGCAGCACCCAGCCCATATCAGCCACAGTAGTATGCTGCGGAGGTTACTGAAAAAGGTTTTTCGGAAGTGGAATGGGGATGGTAGTGAATAGATATAAAAAGTGTGGTAATACCACCATTTTAATAATGGCCATATGTCCCATCAGTAATAGATGCACTTTTATCCATCTGTCTACTTGTGTGCATAGGGCGTCCACTGCTGGCCCATTGTTGTGTTGGAGGACCTGTTCCCTGTCCCTGTGTAAATGAATGCCCAGGTATTTGGTACCGTCTGCAGCCCATCCGAGGGGGGCTCCATCAATGGGTGTTGGGGAATGTCATTGAGTGGGAAGAGCTCAGATTTTGTCAAGTTAATGCTAAGCGCAGAGAGCTAGCAAAATTTAGCTATATCGTGCATGAGTGGGGGGAGATTGTCTTTTGGGTGGCACACAAACAATAACATGTCATCTGAATAAAGTGACAATAATAAAGGGCCATGTGTGAGTTGCAATCCCCTATGGGCCTGGTTGGCTTGCAGAGACCTAACTAGGGGGTCCATCGCGCATATAAAAAGTAGTGGGGAAAGAAGGCATCCCTGCCCAGTGCCATGAAATATAGAGATGGGGTCCAAGAGGGCTCCATTTATCCGGAGGCGAGCTGTGGGTTTAGTGTATAATAGCATAATCAACGCTAGGAATGGGGGGGTATTCCCAGCTTCGCCAAAACAGGTCTCAAGAAAGGCCACTCGAGCAAGTCAAAAGCCTTCTCAGCATCAAGAAGGGCCACCGTGGCTGGCGTGGCTGGGGCAACCTTATTGAGTACTGTGAACACCGTCCTAAGGTTGAGGGAGGTTGAGCGGTGTGGGACAAAGCCCGACTGGGATTACTATAACTGCTCCTGCAGGTCCCTAGGAGTGTCAGGCATTTTTAGATTCAGGAGCGGCAGGCTGTTTTATGGATCTTCGAGTTGCTCGGCTACATGATATTCCCCAAAAAGAAAAAAAATTCGGAACTAATTAGAGATATAGGTGAAGCACCACTAACTTAAGAAGAAGTGTGTGAAGAGAGTTTTGAACTTGTAATGGCTACTGACCAAGGACATTGTGAGAAGATTTGCTTTGATTTAATGGGTCTCCCGAAGTTGCATATTATTTTGGGTATCACTTGGTTACGACAACACAACCTAGTGGTTAATTGGAAATCTTCTGAGCACAATTCACCTCAGACTACTGCAAAGCATATTGTTTCTCCACAGAGGTGAGTTCACTCTTACATCCCTTATCGGAATGTTCCATTTTGAACACTATCAAAGATGAAAACATTTACAAAGCCTATTCAGAGTTTCAAGATGTGTTCAGTGAAAAAGGGCCTGATTGATTACCTCACATAGGGAATATGACTATGTCATTGAACTAATTCCAACCGCTATGATTCTGCATGACGGATATGTCTCTGACCATTAGAGAAGATGATCAATTAAAGAAATGTATTAAGAAGAACTTAGAGAAAGGTTTTATTAGGTTCTCTACATAGCCTGCAGGGGCTCGAAGAATTTTTCAGCCCATAATCCAGTGGAGAGTTGAGGCCATAAGTGAACTTTTGAGAATTGAATAACATCACAGTGAAGAATCGATACCTTGTGCCATTGATTTCAGCTTTACAGGAGCAAGTCCGCACTGCAAAGATTTTCTCTAAATTAGATTTAAAGGACGTTTTTAGTTTCGCATGGATCAAAATAGGTGACAAATCAAAGACTGTCTTCAATTGTAGATATGGTCAATTGAGTATTTATATCAAAGGGAACTAGCTACTAAATAGGAGCTCCTAGTATGTGTATGTATGGCGACACATATGTGTTTTTGGAAGACCCTCACTCACCAACCTAGTTGGTGACATGCTTCATCATCGGGTCCCACCCAAGGTACCGAATGTACCTTGGGTGTGCTGCGACGCCTGGATACAGCGGAGCTGGTTCTGTGCAGTGAGTGTGCAGTGAGAGTGAGATGAGTGTGGTTTAAAAAGCTGTCCGTGGGGTCCCGTTCAGGTAACAGAAGGACTATTTTAATATATGGGCCCTCGGCAGTGGTTAAAAAAGAGAGGTGGATATCTCTGGAGTTAATTAGGTTCCGATATCCTGGTCAACATGTTTCAGCCAGTCTCTCTATACTAGGCTGGCTTTCTTCAGGACCTTATGTGTGTGAGGTTAAAACGGTGGTCTGGAACAAAGTGTGTAAGAGACCATCTATGTGGTGCACTCGCTAAGGTGCATTATGTGATGGAGGATGATTTCCTCTGGCGACGCATACCTGTTATAGGGGGTAAAAAAAGACGATAGACAAACATACACATATGATCCATTTAGATGTTGTTGTTTAAGCACATCTATAATTGTGAATCAGGAGCGTGGTGTCCGTGCTCTAATCGAATAAATTGCGTGGTGAGGACGGACCGTGGCGTTTTGGTGCATTGTAATTAGATCAAAACAATGTATACGCCTCTTATATATGCGTTAACAGGTGAAAATCAATATGCGATATTACATGGTGATAAATAAAGGGATAAAAAGATAAAACCATGTTTGCTCACTCAGGAATTGTCTGAGAAATGCCCCATGAGTTCCGTGGGGGGCCCGACCTATTGTCACACTCTGTATGTTTTCGGACAAGAAAGTGGAAAAAATGGAAAAAAATGAAAAGGAGTAAGCGGTAAAAGCACATGCATCGTAAGTTGCTGGCGTGCCATATTACTGCAGGACTATTAGTCCCTCTCTGGCTGGAACCCCACTGAACAGAGCCCCACTTACTTCTTCAAGATCAAGGGCCCGTCTCCGTACCTAGTCTGGCCGCATCGGAACTCCGACGATGAATGACTGGTACGCGATGGGAGTTTAAATACCTTAGCAGATTCTGCCGGTAAAAGCAGGTTTTCTCTAACGACCTCCAGGTGCGGGTGATCAGTTTCCATTCCTTGCTCCTGCGAGGATAAACAGAGAAGAAAGCGTGCGCACGTGTTTGTGTGTTTACGCTGCGTATGGATAAAGTTAAATTAGGAATACTAGTAAATAAGTTAAATGTCTGGAAATTCCCTTTATGGTATTACTTAACTTTATAATTGAAAAGGATATTTTTATCGGCTGTATTGTACTAAGGAACGCGCGCTAGAATGTTGGTTGTTTGGGTATATCTCCTCGGGGATAGACAGGACTCCGTGCTGGGACTGCCTCCTAGGGGACGTTTAACCATATGCACACGTGTTGGTGCCCCGCATGTGGGTATCGTACATATGTTCAGAATGTTTTAGCAATATTTTGTGGGTCGCCGATTTTAAGAGGGACGCCTGTTAGTTGAAGACTCGTTATATGCCTGGATCGGGTGTGACCCGACAAAATATTGCTAAAACATTCTAGAAGCAGTCATGATGACGATACCCACATGCGAGGGCTAACCAACACGTGTGCATATGGTTAAACGTACCTCTAGTAAGCGTGAGTCCCATGCACGGAGTCCTGTCTAATCCTCGATAGTAGATAGACCCAAACAACCAACATTCTATCGCAGCAGGTTCCTCATAGTACAATGCATGCCGATAAAAATATCCTTTTCAATTGATGTAAGTTAAGTGAATACCATAGGAAAGGCGAATTTGCTCAGACATTTAACTTATGTACTGAGTATTCCTAATTTAACTTTATCCATACGCATGCGTACATAACGTAGTTCACATGAACACGTGGCAGACTACGCTTTCTTCTCTGTTTATCTCGTCAGGAGCAAGGAATTGAAACTGATCACCCGCACCTGGTAGGTGCGTTAGAGAAAACGCTGCTTTTACCGGCAGAATCTGCTAAGGTATTTAAACTCCCATCGCGTACCAGTCATTCACCGTCGGAGTTCCGATGCGGCCAGACTAGGTACGGAGACGGGCCCTTGATCTTGAAGAAGTAAGTGGGGCTCTGTTCAGTGGGGTTCCAGCCAGAGAGGGACTAATAGTCCTGCAGTAATATGGCACGCCAGCAACTTACGATGCATGTGCTTTTACCGCTTACTCCTTTTCATTTTTTTCATTTTTTCCATTTTTTCCACTTTCTTGTCCGAAAACATACAGAGTGTGACAATAGGTCGGGCCCCCACGGAACTCATGGGGCATTTCTCAGACAATTCCTGAGTGAGCAAACATGGTTTTACCTTTTTATCCCTTTATTTATCACCATGTAATATCGCATATTGATTTTCACCTGTTAACGCATATATAAGAGGCGTATACATTGTTTTGATCTAATTACAATGCACCAAAACGCCACGGTCCGTCCTCACCACGCAATTTATTCGATTAGAGCACGGACACCACGCTCCTGATTCACAATTATAGATGTGCTTAAACAACAACATCTAAATGGATCATATGTGTATGTTTGTCTATCGTCTTTTTTACCCCCTATAACAGGTATGCGTCGCCAGAGGAAATCATCCTCCATCACATAATGCACCTTAGCGAGTGCACCACATAGATGGTCTCTTACACACTTTGTTCCAGACCACCGTTTTAACCTCACACACATAAGGTCCTGAAGAAAGCCAGCCCAGTATAGAGAGACTGGCTGAAACATGTTGACCAGGATATCGGAACCTAATTAACTCCAGAGATATCCACCTCTCTTTTTAACCACTGCCGAGGGCCCATATATTAAAATAGTCCTTCTGTTACCTGAACGGGACCCCACGGACAGCTTTTTAAACCACACTCATCTCACTCTCACTGCACACTCACTGCACAGAACCAGCTCCGCTGTATCCAGGCGTCGCAGCACACCCAAGGTACATTCGGTACCTTGGGTGGGACCCGATGATGAAGCATGTCACCAACTAGGTTGGTGAGTGAGGGTCTTCCAAAAACACATATGTGTCGCCATACATACACATACTAGGAGCTCCTATTTAGTAGCTAGTTCCCTTTGATACTTATACTATACCCAGGGGAAGTGAACTGGCCCCTATCTCCTCGCTCTTCTCTTGATTATTACCATTATCAGCAGCGCACAGCTGTAAGAGTACATTTCCATTATCACCGCCATTTACCATGGCGGAGAACCCCGGCCTAACTTTCGCTGAAGAAGAGATCAGTGAAATTCTTTCTAACCCACCTCTAATGGCTGATGTTAACATATCCCAAGTAATAGCCCAGACAACTGACTGGGACAAACTCACTGAACAAAAGCGCAATAGAATTCGCACCATTTTACATGGCGTAATCCTTACAGAGTATCTCCGTACCAATACAGCACCTAAGGGCTTACTAGTGACCAATGCTCCCAGGATTTTCCTGGAGGATGCCTCCTTCAGGAAAGACTGGGCACAGATAGCGTGGCATTGCACCAGGGACTGGTTAGTGCTCATTATAAAGACCGCTAAACGCCTCTCTGATGCCATGATTATTGACATTCAAGCAACCGAGAACCACTTTAAAACAACCCTCACATGTTTCAAGAAAAAATTGGAAGAAACCAATAAGGAAGTGACAGAATACAAGGAGTACCTTACCCAGTCCAAAATCAACAAATTCCAGAAGGACCTCAAACGGTTCTCATACAATAAAGCTTATCCATATGCTGATGAAAATTACTCTATACCCCAACGACAGGAATCCAAATCAGACAATTCAGAGGATGATAGTTCTTTCTCCAGTGGATCCAGTACTGGCAGTGCAAACAACACGCGAAACAGAGGAAGAACACCAAAATGGCGACAACCATGGGGTACATACCATCACCAAGGCCAACATTATGGCCCACCACTATACAACCCACCACCACAGAATCCATTCTTTGGATGGCCACCAATGTACCAACCCGGTCCACAGGTCTACTACCAACCCAACCAACGCCCCTTTTTTAGGGAGAGGCCATCGTACCAGAGGAAGGAGACGAAATCAACCCCAAGTACATTGGTCGGACGAAGAGGGACCAGCAGGGGCAACCAGAAGCAAAACAAGGGAACCACAACCAGGACCCAGTGGGATGAGATAAATAAAACCAATCAACACACACCATCCCTGGTGTTTAATCTGTCAGATACTTCACTCTCCATGACGGAGGAAAGGGTCCTCAATAAAGGACTCTCATTTGTGCCCACAACCCGTCTAGACAAATTCCAACTTCAGGTGGAATTGGCCGAATTTTTCCGTAAATTAAAACTAAAGGCATTCTTTGAGAAACAGCCGCCGACAGAGACTACACGCCTAAGCAATGAAACAGGACTGAGACCTAAGTCCACTTTCTTACCACCACCAGTATGTATCCCAGTTGAAGTAGCCGCCTTTGAACAGGCGGTCTTTAACCAAATTGAGGAACTGAAACAACCCAAACCTTTTAACAACTTCACCAAAAAGAAAGGGAAGCTGTACACAATCTCCAAGACAACCCCTAGATTGTCATAAAACCAGCGGACAAAGGGGGCGGTATAGTCATCCAGAACAAAATGGACTACACCAATGAATGTAGAAGACTACTGAGTGACGCCAGAAACTATAGACGCCTCCAGGAAGACCCTACTACCACACTGCAGAACACCATTATCTCACTGGTAGAGACAGCAGAGGCACTTAATAAGATCTCTAAACAGGAGGCAGACTTCCTCTGCATCAAAAAGCCGAGAATACCATATTTCTACACAGTTCCAAAAATTCATAAGGAAACAAGACCACCACCTGGTCGCCCAATAGTGTCAGGAATCAATTCCTTATTGGAACCGCTATCACGTTTCTGTGATTTTTTCCTAAACCCTATGGTGCAAAAGTCGTCCACGTACATCAAGGACACAAAACACCTACTGAACCTGATTCAGGACATCGACTTTGATCCCGAGTCCCAACTCCTAGTGGGACTGGACATTGAAAGCCTATATACCAGCCTCCCACAGGACGACACTATTAGGGTTCTCAGAACCATGTTACAAGAATCCACTTGGGAACACACCACGCCAAGAGAATTCATTTTGCAATGCGCAACTTTAGCCCTCAAACATAATTATTTTGAATTTGAGGGCGATTTCTACTTACAGACGAACGGCACGTCTATGGGCAGTGTTTTTGCTCCCAGTGTGGCTGGACTTTACGTCTACCACTTTGAGAAAACACACATTCTACCAACTAATAACCCATACAGCCAAAACATTCGATTCTGGCGCCGTTACATAGACGACATCCTCCTGATATGGACAGGATCAAATGATTCATTGACCTCCTTTCTCACATGGCTGAATGGACGGGACCCTTTCCTACGTTTCACCAGCAGTGCCAGTAATTCCAAAATCGCTTTTTGGATCTCAACATCATGGCCATAGCGGGCAAACTCCGGACAACCACCTACTACAAACCAACTTCAAGAAACTCCTTGCTTCAATTTGGTAGTTTCCACCCCAGGCCTCTCCGGGAAAACCTTCCATATGGCCAATTTTTGCGCATACGTCGCAATTGTAGCCAAATAGAGGATTACAAAACACAATCATCAGCGCTGGCAAAGAAGTTAGGGGAACGTGGCTACCCAGATAAAATCATTCGGATCACCAACAAACGGGCACGTAACCAACCAAGAGAATCCCTTTTGGAAGACAATACACGGGATAATACTCCAACCCCACTTACCTGTGTCACCACGTACAATGCAGCCTCCAATCAGGTGGCTAAAATAATTAAGAGAAACTGGCGCTTACTCAATACTGGTAACCTCTCTTGGGACCCCCACTTTTTGCCTATAAAAAAGCAGGTAGCCTCAGGGACCGCTTGGTCTCCACAAGACCAAAGGAAAGACCTACCCCCATGACAAACACCATACTGAATGCATGGAGCCTCCCAGCGATAGTAGGTCACTATCCCTGTGGTGATTGCAGCGTCTGTCACTTGACTAAAGCAACTAAAACCTTAAATCTAGAAACAGACAAAACCTGGCACCAAACCAAACACACAAACTGCAATTCTAAAAATGTAGTCTACCTAATCGAATGCCCATGTAAACTACGTTATGTAGGCATGACAAGCCGTAAAGTAAGGACGCGCATTGTGGAACACCGCAGCACCATACGCTGCAAAAAGAATTTAAGCAAACTTACAGACCATTTCCTCACTACAGGACATACACCTAATGACATCAGGTGGACGGTCATAGAACAGATCACATGCCATAGTAACACTCATGAGAAAATCCTTCTGCAGAAAGAACAACGTTGGATATATCGTCTTTCCACTAATAACACAGGATTGAATGACAATATACCGTGGAATAGTATTCACGTTTGACTATATGTACTTTTCTCACTACACAAAAAAACCCTATGTTTTGATTAAGAGCCCTCAAATACCTATGTGTCCTCATCATGACCACTTCCTTATGTACTACTTATTTATACACTGCACCATGCAGAGAGTAATATATGCACACCCGATCCAGGCATATAACGAGTCTTCAACTAACAGGCGTCCCTCTTAAAATCGGCGACCCACAAAATATTGCTAAAACATTCTGAACATATGTACGATACCCACATGCGGGGCACCAACACGTGTGCATATGGTTAAACGTCCCCTAGGAGGCAGTCCCAGCACGGAGTCCTGTCTATCCCCGAGGAGATATACCCAAACAACCAACATTCTAGCGCGTTCCTTAGTACAATACAGCCGATAAAAATATCCTTTTCAATTATAAAGTTAAGTAATACCATAAAGGGAATTTCCAGACATTTAACTTATTTACTAGTATTCCTAATTTAACTTTATCCATACGCAGCGTAAACACACAAACACGTGCGCACGCTTTCTTCTCTGTTTATCCTCGCAGGAGCAAGGAATGGAAACTGATCACCCGCACCTGGAGGTCGTTAGAGAAAACCTGCTTTTACCGGCAGAATCTGCTAAGGTATTTAAACTCCCATCGCGTACCAGTCATTCACCGTCGGAGTTCCGATGCGGCCAGACTAGGTACGGAGACGGGCCCTTGATCTTGAAGAAGTAAGTGGGGCTCTGTTCAGTGGGGTTCCAGCCAGAGAGGGACTAATAGTCCTGCAGTAATATGGCACGCCAGCAACTTACGATGCATGTGCTTTTACCGCTTACTCCTTTTCATTTTTTTCCATTTTTTTCCACTTTCTTGTCCGAAAACATACAGAGTGTGACAATAGGTCGGGCCCCCACGGAACTCATGGGGCATTTCTCAGACAATTCCTGAGTGAGCAAACATGGTTTTACCTTTTTATCCCTTTATTTATCACCATGTAATATCGCATATTGATTTTCACCTGTTAACGCATATATAAGAGGCGTATACATTGTTTTGATCTAATTACAATGCACCAAAACGCCACGGTCCGTCCTCACCACGCAATTTATTCGATTAGAGCACGGACACCACGCTCCTGATTCACAATTATAGATGTGCTTAAACAACAACATCTAAATGGATCATATGTGTATGTTTGTCTATCGTCTTTTTTACCCCCTATAACAGGTATGCGTCGCCAGAGGAAATCATCCTCCATCACATAATGCACCTTAGCGAGTGCACCACATAGATGGTCTCTTACACACTTTGTTCCAGACCACCGTTTTAACCTCACACACATAAGGTCCTGAAGAAAGCCAGCCCAGTATAGAGAGACTGGCTGAAACATGTTGACCAGGATATCGGAACCTAATTAACTCCAGAGATATCCACCTCTCTTTTTTAACCACTGCCGAGGGCCCATATATTAAAATAGTCCTTCTGTTACCTGAACGGGACCCCACGGACAGCTTTTTAAACCACACTCATCTCACTCTCACTGCACACTCACTGCACAGAACCAGCTCCGCTGTATCCAGGCGTCGCAGCACACCCAAGGTACATTCGGTACCTTGGGTGGGACCCGATGATGAAGCATGTCACCAACTAGGTTGGTGAGTGAGGGTCTTCCAAAAACACATATGTGTCGCCATACATACACATACTAGGAGCTCCTATTTAGTAGCTAGTTCCCTTTGATACTTATACTATACCCAGGGGAAGTGAACTGGCCCCTATCTCCTCGCTCTTCTCTTGATTATTACCATTATCAGCAGCGCACAGCTGTAAGAGTACATTTCCATTATCACCGCCATTTACCATGGCGGAGAACCCCGGCCTAACTTTCGCTGAAGAAGAGATCAGTGAAATTCTTTCTAACCCACCTCTAATGGCTGATGTTAACATATCCCAAGTAATAGCCCAGACAACTGACTGGGACAAACTCACTGAACAAAAGCGCAATAGAATTCGCACCATTTTACATGGCGTAATCCTTACAGAGTATCTCCGTACCAATACAGCACCTAAGGGCTTACTAGTGACCAATGCTCCCAGGATTTTCCTGGAGGATGCCTCCTTCAGGAAAGACTGGGCACAGATAGCGTGGCATTGCACCAGGGACTGGTTAGTGCTCATTATAAAGACCGCTAAACGCCTCTCTGATGCCATGATTATTGACATTCAAGCAACCGAGAACCACTTTAAAACAACCCTCACATGTTTCAAGAAAAAATTGGAAGAAACCAATAAGGAAGTGACAGAATACAAGGAGTACCTTACCCAGTCCAAAATCAACAAATTCCAGAAGGACCTCAAACGGTTCTCATACAATAAAGCTTATCCATATGCTGATGAAAATTACTCTATACCCCAACGACAGGAATCCAAATCAGACAATTCAGAGGATGATAGTTCTTTCTCCAGTGGATCCAGTACTGGCAGTGCAAACAACACGCGAAACAGAGGAAGAACACCAAAATGGCGACAACCATGGGGTACATACCATCACCAAGGCCAACATTATGGCCCACCACTATACAACCCACCACCACAGAATCCATTCTTTGGATGGCCACCAATGTACCAACCCGGTCCACAGGTCTACTACCAACCCAACCAACGCCCCCTTTTTAGGGAGAGGCCATCGTACCAGAGGAAGGAGACGAAATCAACCCCAAGTACATTGGTCGGACGAAGAGGACCAGCAGGGGCAACCAGAAGCAAAACAAGGGAACCACAACCAGGACCCAGTGGGATGAGATAAATAAAACCAATCAACACACACCATCCCTGGTGTTTAATCTGTCAGATACTTCACTCTCCATGACGGAGGAAAGGGTCCTCAATAAAGGACTCTCATTTGTGCCCACAACCCGTCTAGACAAATTCCAACTTCAGGTGGAATTGGCCGAATTTTTCCGTAAATTAAAACTAAAGGCATTCTTTGAGAAACAGCCGCCGACAGAGACTACACGCCTAAGCAATGAAACAGGACTGAGACCTAAGTCCACTTTCTTACCACCACCAGTATGTATCCCAGTTGAAGTAGCCGCCTTTGAACAGGCGGTCTTTAACCAAATTGAGGAACTGAAACAACCCAAACCTTTTAACAACTTCACCAAAAAGAAAGGGAAGCTGTACACAATCTCCAAGACAACCCCCAGATTGTCATAAAACCAGCGGACAAAGGGGGCGGTATAGTCATCCAGAACAAAATGGACTACACCAATGAATGTAGAAGACTACTGAGTGACGCCAGAAACTATAGACGCCTCCAGGAAGACCCTACTACCACACTGCAGAACACCATTATCTCACTGGTAGAGACAGCAGAGGCACTTAATAAGATCTCTAAACAGGAGGCAGACTTCCTCTGCATCAAAAAGCCGAGAATACCATATTTCTACACAGTTCCAAAAATTCATAAGGAAACAAGACCACCACCTGGTCGCCCAATAGTGTCAGGAATCAATTCCTTATTGGAACCGCTATCACGTTTCTGTGATTTTTTCCTAAACCCTATGGTGCAAAAGTCGTCCACGTACATCAAGGACACAAAACACCTACTGAACCTGATTCAGGACATCGACTTTGATCCCGAGTCCCAACTCCTAGTGGGACTGGACATTGAAAGCCTATATACCAGCCTCCCACAGGACGACACTATTAGGGTTCTCAGAACCATGTTACAAGAATCCACTTGGGAACACACCACGCCAAGAGAATTCATTTTGCAATGCGCAACTTTAGCCCTCAAACATAATTATTTTGAATTTGAGGGCGATTTCTACTTACAGACGAACGGCACGTCTATGGGCAGTGTTTTTGCTCCCAGTGTGGCTGGACTTTACGTCTACCACTTTGAGAAAACACACATTCTACCAACTAATAACCCATACAGCCAAAACATTCGATTCTGGCGCCGTTACATAGACGACATCCTCCTGATATGGACAGGATCAAATGATTCATTGACCTCCTTTCTCACATGGCTGAATGGACGGGACCCTTTCCTACGTTTCACCAGCAGTGCCAGTAATTCCAAAATCGCTTTTTGGATCTCAACATCATGGCCATAGCGGGCAAACTCCGGACAACCACCTACTACAAACCAACTTCAAGAAACTCCTTGCTTCAATTTGGTAGTTTCCACCCCAGGCCTCTCCGGGAAAACCTTCCATATGGCCAATTTTTGCGCATACGTCGCAATTGTAGCCAAATAGAGGATTACAAAACACAATCATCAGCGCTGGCAAAGAAGTTAGGGGAACGTGGCTACCCAGATAAAATCATTCGGATCACCAACAAACGGGCACGTAACCAACCAAGAGAATCCCTTTTGGAAGACAATACACGGGATAATACTCCAACCCCACTTACCTGTGTCACCACGTACAATGCAGCCTCCAATCAGGTGGCTAAAATAATTAAGAGAAACTGGCGCTTACTCAATACTGGTAACCTCTCTTGGGACCCCCACTTTTTGCCTATAAAAAAGCAGGTAGCCTCAGGGACCGCTTGGTCTCCACAAGACCAAAGGAAAGACCTACCCCCATGACAAACACCATACTGAATGCATGGAGCCTCCCAGCGATAGTAGGTCACTATCCCTGTGGTGATTGCAGCGTCTGTCACTTGACTAAAGCAACTAAAACCTTAAATCTAGAAACAGACAAAACCTGGCACCAAACCAAACACACAAACTGCAATTCTAAAAATGTAGTCTACCTAATCGAATGCCCATGTAAACTACGTTATGTAGGCATGACAAGCCGTAAAGTAAGGACGCGCATTGTGGAACACCGCAGCACCATACGCTGCAAAAAGAATTTAAGCAAACTTACAGACCATTTCCTCACTACAGGACATACACCTAATGACATCAGGTGGACGGTCATAGAACAGATCACATGCCATAGTAACACTCATGAGAAAATCCTTCTGCAGAAAGAACAACGTTGGATATATCGTCTTTCCACTAATAACACAGGATTGAATGACAATATACCGTGGAATAGTATTCACGTTTGACTATATGTACTTTTCTCACTACACAAAAAAACCCTATGTTTTGATTAAGAGCCCTCAAATACCTATGTGTCCTCATCATGACCACTTCCTTATGTACTACTTATTTATACACTGCACCATGCAGAGAGTAATATATGCACACCCGATCCAGGCATATAACGAGTCTTCAACTAACAGGCGTCCCTCTTAAAATCGGCGACCCACAAAATATTGCTAAAACATTCTGAACATATGTACGATACCCACATGCGGGGCACCAACACGTGTGCATATGGTTAAACGTCCCCTAGGAGGCAGTCCCAGCACGGAGTCCTGTCTATCCCCGAGGAGATATACCCAAACAACCAACATTCTAGCGCGCGTTCCTTAGTACAATACAGCCGATAAAAATATCCTTTTCAATTATAAAGTTAAGTAATACCATAAAGGGAATTTCCAGACATTTAACTTATTTACTAGTATTCCTAATTTAACTTTATCCATACGCAGCGTAAACACACAAACACGTGCGCACGCTTTCTTCTCTGTTTATCCTCGCAGGAGCAAGGAATGGAAACTGATCACCCGCACCTGGAGGTCGTTAGAGAAAACCTGCTTTTACCGGCAGAATCTGCTAAGGTATTTAAACTCCCATCGCGTACCAGTCATTCACCGTCGGAGTTCCGATGCGGCCAGACTAGGTACGGAGACGGGCCCTTGATCTTGAAGAAGTAAGTGGGGCTCTGTTCAGTGGGGTTCCAGCCAGAGAGGGACTAATAGTCCTGCAGTAATATGGCACGCCAGCAACTTACGATGCATGTGCTTTTACCGCTTACTCCTTTTCATTTTTTTCCATTTTTTCCACTTTCTTGTCCGAAAACATACAGAGTGTGACAATAGGTCGGGCCCCCACGGAACTCATGGGGCATTTCTCAGACAATTCCTGAGTGAGCAAACATGGTTTTACCTTTTTATCCCTTTATTTATCACCATGTAATATCGCATATTGATTTTCACCTGTTAACGCATATATAAGAGGCGTATACATTGTTTTGATCTAATTACAATGCACCAAAACGCCACGGTCCGTCCTCACCACGCAATTTATTCGATTAGAGCACGGACACCACGCTCCTGATTCACAATTATAGATGTGCTTAAACAACAACATCTAAATGGATCATATGTGTATGTTTGTCTATCGTCTTTTTTTACCCCCTATAACAGGTATGCGTCGCCAGAGGAAATCATCCTCCATCACATAATGCACCTTAGCGAGTGCACCACATAGATGGTCTCTTACACACTTTGTTCCAGACCACCGTTTTAACCTCACACACATAAGGTCCTGAAGAAAGCCAGCCCAGTATAGAGAGACTGGCTGAAACATGTTGACCAGGATATCGGAACCTAATTAACTCCAGAGATATCCACCTCTCTTTTTAACCACTGCCGAGGGCCCATATATTAAAATAGTCCTTCTGTTACCTGAACGGGACCCCACGGACAGCTTTTTAAACCACACTCATCTCACTCTCACTGCACACTCACTGCACAGAACCAGCTCCGCTGTATCCAGGCGTCGCAGCACACCCAAGGTACATTCGGTACCTTGGGTGGGACCCGATGATGAAGCATGTCACCAACTAGGTTGGTGAGTGAGGGTCTTCCAAAAACACATATGTGTCGCCATACATACACATACTAGGAGCTCCTATTTAGTAGCTAGTTCCCTTTGATACTTATACTATACCCAGGGAAGTGAACTGGCCCCTATCTCCTCGCTCTTCTCTTGATTATTACCAATTGAGTATTTAGTCATGCCATTTGGTTTGTGCAATGCCTTTACCTCTTTTCCACATTTAATGAAGAACATCATCAAAGATATTCTGGACACTTTTGTCATTATCCACTTAGATGGCATTTTAAGTCAATAACTTATATGCCAAATTCGAGAACTGAATTTTTATAGTTCAGCCAGTTATATTTTCTGGGATTCATCCTCTCAGATAAAAATATATTTTTAGGAGCTGGATTTGCTGGACTTGGCCCTTTCTTCAGGGTCATCACAAACTTTTTGCCTTTTACTCTCCTCTTTTTTCTGACTTTGGTTTTTTTTGGCCTTAGGACAGTGCTAAAGTGAGTTTTCTATTTCCCTCAAACATAGAAACATTGGGCTTTATTATGAGTTTGGTGGTTCAGAGTGGGACCGCTCTGACACTGTCAAACCCATGTACAAACCGCCTGCCAATTAATGAGTTTTCTCCGGTCTGGCAGGCGGTTCTTTGGCATCCCCAGGGCGGTGCCTATAATATAGGCACTGCAATGGGAACGTCAAAGGCAGTACCTGCCTAGATACTGGTGTGCATGCACACAGGGAGGCACATGTTGTGCATTCAGATGGCGTGAGTTCGCCATGAAAAGTGTGGCGTTGAGGAAATTTGTAATATGCTTGGTGGGCCGCAGCGGCCCTGCCAAGCATATTGCAGCCTCAATACTGCCGCGCCACCACTCCTTGGCGATTGCGGTGGTCCCAGGGCGGTAGGACTGCCCTGGTCATAATGGGGCGGTCGGAAGTCCGCGGCCACTATGTCCCCACGACCCTGCCAGACTAGTAATAAAGCACATTGCCTTTTATCAAATTGGTATATTTAGTTTACTTGTAAGTTCCTAGTACAATGGCACTACCTGTGCCTAGGGCCTGAAAATTAAATGTTATTAGTGGACCTGTAGAACTGATTGTGTCACACATTTGAGTAGCACTTTAAACATGTCTCAGGCCTGCCATTGCAGCCTGTGTTAGTGTGCAGTTTTAAAATGCCAACGACCTGGCAAAGTAAACCTTTTGCCAGGGCCAAATCTTCCTTTTTAATACATATAAGGTACACCTAGGGTAGGCCCTGGACAATGAATTGAAAAAGTAGGACATGTACTGTTAAGTCTTACATGACCCGGTAGTAAAAAACTCTTAAATTAATTTTACACTACTGTATGGTGTACCTGTCCCATAGGATAATATTGGAGTTATCCTTATTACATTCTATAAGTGTAATTTCCAAATGGGAGCATATAACCCCTTCATGGTTGGTTTCTCTGGAAATGTAATGAAGTATCTTAATTTATGGTGAAGTCGGATTTTCAATTACAATTTTGAAAATGCCACGTTTGGAAAGTTGCTATTTTCTTGCTTTAAGAGCTGGTGCCTGCAGACTGTCTTTAGGTCACATGATTGGGTGCGAGTGACAGTTGACTTTGTGTTTTCCTCCTGGACAGCCACACAAAATGGGGATCCTAGATGTGACTGGATGGGTCATCACTGGCAGGATGGGAGGGAGGAGCTAGGCACAGCCCCATGTACACTTGAATAGGCTGCATCCTGCATCTAGTCAAAGGGCTGCATACCCCCTGTTTTTAATCTGGAGACAGGGCTGGGAAGCCAGGGCATCTGTGCACTTCAACGGTATGCCGCTAGAAGCTTCTCCCCACTTCACAGGCAAAACTGTGTATAAATACTGGATCTCAGACACCAACTCTTCAGCACACTTCTGGACCTGTGGGTACTCTGCCTGGAAGAAGGACTGCTGTGCTGCTGCAATGACTGCCACTCTGCTGAATTGCTGCTCTGAAGGACTTGCTGCCCTAAAGCCTGGGTGAGAAGAACCAGACCTGTATCACTTGAACCCAAAACCCAGAGTAACTGCTAGGATTAGTTGGCAGGCCTCCTGATCTGATGCCTCAGGAACACAACAGGCTTCCAACAACCTTGCATCTGCACCTGGACTCTGCAATCTGTGAGTCTACCCTGTCAAGTGGTGCCATTCCAGTCCTGTAACTTTGGAAATGGGCTTAAGGTGCTCTGCCATCCTCTGTGGATCCAGTGAAACCAATGCATCTCCTCTGCTGTACGGTGCAAACCCGAGCAGAACCGGCGCATCGCCACTGCTGCATGGATTGGACCAGTTGCAAGGACCTGCATCATTGGTGCAGCCCATCAGAAATGCCCTCGTCAACGGCAGCCTCAACAATGACAACGAATGCTGCATCGCAGTTTCGTGGCTCTTCGAAACCGACACGTCACTCTGACTGCTCACCACATCCTCGATGCCGGACTTGACATCACATGCCCCGTCGATTAGATCCTTGATGAAGATGCAGGCCTTCACATCGCAGCCTCAGCACATATCAGAACTGATGCATCACTTCGGCAGAGTGATGGATCTTTGGCTCAGATCCTCACGACGCTCTGCAAACCAGGATTTAAGGTTCTTTGTTCAGCGGATCTATCTGGTCCCTGTAGCCAGCCCACACTCCATTGCGGTTAGCCTGAACTTGTTACTTTGTCCCAGTCCAGTGCGACCAGAAGTCCACAGTTGGAGCTTTATGCTTTTTGGTGCTATTTTCACCACAATCTCTAAAATTGCATATCTCTAGTTCTACTGATTGGATGTTTGTCACTTTGTCATGTGTTATTCATTATAGAAATTAAAAATGTTCTAACTTGGTGCGGGATCATTTTTGGTTGGTGTTTTTCACTTTATTAGGGTTTGAAGTGGTGCACATATACTTTACACATTGCCTCTAGGTTATGCGTGACTGCTCTGTGCCATACTACCAGAGGGTTGATCACAGGATAATTTAGGGTTGGCTTGCGCCTTACCCAGACAGGGATTAGGTTGCTGCTTGACCAGGGCTTACACTCTAGTCAACCAACAGCGCAGTTTCTCACAGGATCCTAAGAATGTAACGGCTGTGGCAGAATGGCCTAGACCCCACAATGTGAAGGTGATACAGAGGTTCTTGAGGTTTGCCATTTTTCAGAACCTTTATTGAACCATTCTCTAACATCTTACATGTAAGGTATTGCTTGTGTCTCCGGTGCTCTTTCGTGAATCTATGTGCATAATCAGCGGATCTACTGAGTAACAGGGGAGAGACTGTGACTCTTTACAAGACATGTATTGTCTGAGGCCCTGCAAGCCCTGAGAAATAACAGGCTTCTTTAGTTTTGTTTACCATTTGTTTCTCCAACAGCGGCTAACCTGTGACTACTAGGATACCCTATGAAGGCTGCTGCTTCTGATAAGCTCCATGGGCAAAAGGAAGGCAGGTGAGGGTGTAAATGGCCCCAGGAAAACAAAGAAGGCAAAAAGAAACAGGTTAAAAAAGGCGGGGGGTAAATGTGTTATAGATCGGATTGATGACTTCTTGGGGGAATGTAACCAGTTGCTGAATCCTGTTACTATTGAGCCCCCTGTAGTAGAATCTACGAGGGAATCTCCCACATTGGTGGGCATGGATCGGTGTTAACCCCGAATCCCAACTATGTTTATGAGATCTAAAAACTGTCCCGAGGGTGTACATCTGAATGTGGATGCAAGTAGGATTCTTGACTTAAGTCCTAATTCTTCGACAAATGTATCACCTGGTGATGTTGTTTTTCCGTGTAAAAATCGTTTTTTACCTTTACTTTACAGAATTCTAGCACCAGCTGTCTGTCTACTAGCCCAACAGTTGCTTTTATTCCTTCTGTTACTTGTCCAACAGCTGCTCTCATCCCTTCTGCCACTTCAGCTATTGATTGTATTCCTCTGATAATGGAACTTAAGGCGGAGGTGGGAGAGCTAAAAGCCATTGTTAGACAGTTGATAACAACAGTTAAACAACTTCAGCCACCCAAAAATGGTAATCATAAGGTAACTCCTACGCAGGCCACTGGGCAGATGCTAGTACCACCACCACCTTTATCTTTACCCTTGGCTAGCATACCTGCGGTTCATAACCACCAATCTCCTCCCAATACTGTGCATTCAGGTCGTAAATCTTGTGAGAGAGGTCCTAGCCCTTCGATTGTTGCTGGGTGTAGGTTTAAACCCAATCCCATTCACCAAGGCTGTACTGGGCCACTACCTCATTCTTATAATAGAGGTCCATGGAGACCTGTTGGGTGTGCAGAGGGGTGGAGCAGTAGGTCTGCTTTAAATCAAAACAGAAAGAATCCACAGATGCATGACTCTGCTGCGAATAGAGGGGCATATTAGCAAGGGCCATTATCTCTGCTTTTTGGCTTTAAGAGCCAAAAAAGCGGAGATAATATTACCACCCTATTACCAAGGCGGGTGCTAACATGCATTAACGCATGTTAGCACCCGTTTTCCCACGCCTCGCTCTGCATCTCTAATGAGATGCAAAGTGGGCGTTCCTTCCCAGGATAACAGGAGAAATGTCGCTAACCGACATTTCTCCTATTATCAAGCTGCAGGCTAACATGCAGAGCGATTAGAAAAGTAGCGCTAACCGCGGTTAGCGCTACTTTTCTAACGCCTGCTTTCAGTATGACTTAGCCATGATATCCAATGGAAGGTGGATATCATGGCTGAGTCTGTCCTGCCCTATCAGCAAGCTATCGCCAAAAGTTGTGTGATTATCGCTGGATTTCCAGCGATAATCGCACATTTGGCAGTTAGCGCTTGCAATTTTATCACTGTTGAGATGAGTGTTGCTGATAGCACGCTATCTCAGTGATAAAATTCAGCGTTAGTCAGGCGATAATTATCCTCGCGCTAAGCGCGCTGAGCGATAATTATCGCCGGACCTTAGTAATATGCCCCAGAATCTTTATGGTAAAAGTTACGAAACCGCATTCCTCTCATGGGAAGTATGAGTCGGAAGATTCACTTATTAACAAGGTAACGCACTGGATTAGGCACGTCAGAGCATGTCGCTCTGTGATTCAAGATGATATCCTTGGTGCACGGAGATGTCCTGCGTAAAACCCACTTTAGGATGTTATTGCACTGTCTTTGTGGGATGGGAGGATTGGGACAATTTGGTTGCACTAGATGCCAGGAGCTGCCCACCTAACACCTCAATCATACAGCTTAAATATGGAAGTCAAGGACATAACCTGCACATTGGGGTTCACCGGGAGGAAAGACAGGTATCTCCTCTGAAGAATGTGGACCGACTTGAGGCATGTACTAGTACCATTCCATTCCAAAAAGCTTTATTCGACACTTTGTCATAAAAGCATTTTACATATAGATACATGATTGGTCCGGAATACAACTAAAATCTAATAAAATGTGTGACAAAGGAATAAATATCCTACAATAATTATTACCACTAGAACAGGTTACAATCACAAAAAGTTAAAAAGTTGCCTTAAAAACAAATAAAAGGAATCACAATAAAAAATTGTACAATATCATGATTTCATTAGTTCACTTCCAGTTAATTTTAACAATAAGATAAGTCTTCTACCTGGGCAATATGGATTTCATTATAACAATCAATCTACGGCTATCAAGTTTTAAACAATCAAATTTACTTGTACTGTTGTGATTTTAACCTTATTACCCACGCCCACCCCAGAAATTTTGCAACTCCTATAGAGATATAAGATAGGGTGCTAGTGCGTATTATCCTTTCTGCCTCCACGCTCTTCCTCGTACCCAGCATGTTACATATAGGTTTCAACCAGGTCCGACGCGGGGCAGCATAACCTAGGCACACAAATAGCATATGGGCAATCGTTTCACTATATAATAAACAAACTGGACACTTATCATCGCCTGAGCTCGACCACCTAGATGTAAAAGATTTAAGAGGCAGCAAGCCCACCCTCAGCTGGAAATACAATTTTCTATCCAACGGTTTGGTTATGGTGTCCCAGTAGGGTTCAAAGATAGGGCTGTCTTTAAAATTCAAAAACAAGCCTGTCAATGAGGATGATTCACTGCATCTTTGGGTGTTATGCACCACCACCTCCCAGTAACTTTCTTTTAGTGCTTTTTTTGAAGGAAAACGTGCTGAGAGAGGTTCCAACCAAAGAGAATTCATCCCCATGCTTATAAGTACATCCCTGACTCCCCGCAGCCAACTTATCTTATGGAAAGTATCAGAGTTAATGACATCTATAAAACCCAATGCATACGGCTTCAGTTCCGGCGTAGTCCACAATCTACGCCAGTATAAAACAGGGCGTAGTTTTGCAATGTCTGATATGGACTTTCTGCCAAGCTCATAGAGCAGAGGGCACTGTGGTGTACTTTGGGGGAGATTGGTGATACTACGCAGGAATCTATTTTCAGAAACTCTAAGTTTGGGCATATTCTCAAACCCCCAAACGTCGGCACCATAAAGGGCCGCACTGACCACTTTCATATCGTAAACCTGGAGCACAGGTCGCATAGGTTTTGTAAGTGACTTTTTGTGCTCCACATTTAACGCACCTGCCAATTGCCGATGTTTAAGAGTGGCAAGATCAATTTGCTGATTCCACTTCAGATCACTCTGAATGTTTACCCCCAAATAAGTGAACATTCTAACTTGGTCCAGCGGTTGATTATTCATTCAAATTTTTCCTTTAAAAACATTAGGGGGCCAATTCCGATCTCGGTCGGAGGCGCACCTAACATCATTCGGTCGGGAAAAAAGCCATGCGAATGCCTGTTTCCCGACCGAACCGCACATTATTCCGAACGAGCAAGTACGATGTGCACAACAGCATAGATTCCGACCCAGTCATACTCACCCAATCCAGGTCCTGTTCCCGACCGAGCCGGATCCGTAAATGCAGAATCGAGTCGCACGGAAGCCAAAATGCAGCCCCGTCCGGCCGGACAAGTACGATGCGCTTCCCGTACGTGCCGAACCCGTCGCTACGCACGGCACGTCAAAGCATCCGGGAGAGGCGCACATAAGCTCCGATTCGCGCCACAACACGATCCACGGCTACGAGACGAACACGCCAGCGACGAGGACGAGGCGAAGCAACGAGAAAGACGAACGAGACGAACCAACCATGAATCCCATCGTGCCGATCCTACCAATATTCTACATCTACTACAGGCACGGACGCGTACGGCGCAGAAGGTAAGTCAGACACCAACCACAAAAACAAACTACACGTACCCGACATATCACACACACACAGAGGGATGCAGAAATTACTTGCAACAGCAGCACCATAGGGGCGGGATGGCCATCACCAATGCCACATATACACATAGGGGCCCGGATGCCTACCACTACTACCACCTCTACCCAGGGGTGCCAGATGCCTACCACTACTACCACCTCTACCCAGGGGTGCCAGATGCCTACCACTACTACCACCCTTACCCAGGGGTGCCAGATGCCTGTCACTACTACCACCCCTACCCAGGGGGAGTCAGATGCCTACCACTACTACCACCTCTACCCATGGGGGGCTGGATGCCTGTCACTACTACCACCCCTACCCAAGGGGTGCCAGATGCCTACCACTACTACCACCTCTACCCAGGGGGTGCCAGATGCCTACCACTACTACCACCTCTACTCATGGGGGCTGGATGCCTGTCACTACTACCACCCTTACCCAGGGGTGCCAGATGCCTACCACTACTACCACCTCTACACATGGGGGGCTGGATGCCTACCACTACTACCACCCTTACCCAGGGGTGCCAGATGCCTACCACTACTACCACCCCTACCCAGGGGTGCCAGATGCCTACCACTACTACCACCTCTACCCAGGGGTGCCAGATGCCTACCACTACTACCACCTCTACCCAGGGGTGCCAGATGCCTACCACTACTACCACCCTTACCCAGGGGTGCCAGATGCCTGTCACTACTACCACCCCTACCCAGGGGGTGCCAGATGCCTACCACTACTACCACCCTTACCCAGGGGTGCCAGATGCCTGTCACTACTACCACCCCTACCCAGGGGTGTCAGATGCCTACCACTACTACCACCTCTACCCATGGGGGGCTGGATGCCTGTCACTACTACCACCCCTACCCAGGGGTGCCAGATGCCTACCACTACTCCCACCCCTACCCAGGGGGTGTCAGATGCCTACCACTACTACCACCTCTACCCATGGGGGGCTGGATGCCTGTCACTACTACCACCCCTACCCAGGGGTGCCAGATGCCTACCACTACTACCACCTCTACACATGGGGGGCTGGATGCCTACCACTACCACCACCCTTACCCAGGGGGTGCCAGATGCCTACCACTACTACCACCCCTACCCAGGGGGTGCCAGATGCCTACCACTACTACCACCTCGACCCAGGGTGCCAGATGCCTACCACTACTACCACCTCTACCCATGGGGGGCTGGATGCCTGTCACTACTACCACCCTTACCCAGGGGTGCCAGATGCCTACCACTACTACCACCTCTACCCAGGGGTGCCAGATGCCTGTCACTACTACCACCCCTACCCAGGGGGTGTCAGATGCCTACCACTACTACCACCTCTACCCATGGGGGCTGGATGCCTACCACTACTACCACCCTTACCCAGGAGGTGCCAGATGCCTGTCACTACTACCACCCCTACCCAGGGGTGTCAGATGCCTACCACTACTACCACCTCTACCCATGGGGGGCTGGATGCCTACCACTACTACCACCTCTACCCAGGGGGTGCCAGATGCCTACCACTACTACCACCTCTACCCATGGGGGGCTGGATGCCTGTCACTACTACCACCCTTACCCAGGGGTGCCAGATGCCTACCACTACTACCACCTCTACCCATGGGGGCTGGATGCCTACCACTACTACCACCCTTACCCAGGGGTGCCAGATGCCTACCACTACTACCACCCCTACCCAGGGGTGCCAGATGCCTACCACTACTACCACCTCTACCCAGGGGGTGCCAGATGCCTACCACTACTACCACCTCTACCCATGGGGGCTGGATGCCTAACACTACTACCACCCTTACTCAGGGGGTGCCAGATGCCTGTCACTACTACCACCCCTACCCAGGTGGTGTCAGATGCCTACCACTACTACCACCTCTACCCATGGGTGGCTGGACGCCTGTCACTACTACCACCCCTACCCAGGGGGTGTCAGATGCCTACCACTACTACCACCTCTACCCAGGGGTGCCAGATGCCTACCACTACTACCACCTCTACTCAGGGGTGCCAGATGCCTGTCACTACTACCACCCCTACCCAGGGGTGTCAGATGCCTACCACTACTACCACCTCTACCCATGGGGGGCTGGATGCCTACCACTACTACCACCCCTACCCAGGGGTGTCAGATGCCTACCACTACTACCACCTCTACCCAGGGGTGCCAGATGCCTGTCACTACTACCACCCCTACCCAGGGGTGTCAGATGCCTACCACTACTACCACCTCTACCCATGGGGGCTGGATGCCTGTCACTACTACCACCCCTACCCAGGGGGTGTCAGATGCCTACCACTACTACCACCTCTACCCATGGGGGCTGGATGCCTGTCACTACTACCACCCCTACCCAGGGGGTGCCAGATGCCTACCACTACTACCACCTCTACCCAGGGGTGCCAGATGCCTACCACTACTACCACCTCTAGCCAGGGGTGCTGGATGCCTACCACTACTACCACCTCTCACCCAGGGGGGCTGGATGCCTACCACTACTACCACCCTTACCCAGGGGTGCCAGATGCCTACCACTACTACCACCTCTACCCATGGGGGCTGGATGCCTGCCACTACTACCACCCTCTACCCAGGGGGGCTGGATGCCTACCACTACTACCACCCTTAGCCAGGGGTGCCAGATGCCTACCACTACTACCACCTCTACCCAGGGGTGCTGGATGCCTACCACTACTACCACCTCTACCCAGGGGGGCTGGATGCCTACCACTACTACCACCCTTACCCAGGGGTGCCAGATGCCTACCACTACTACCACCCTTACCCAGGGGTGCCAGATGCCTACCACTACTACCACCTCTACCCAGGGGTGCCAGGATGCCTACCACTACTACCACCCTTACCCAGGGGTGCCAGATGCCTACCACTACTACCACCCTTACCCAGGGGTGCCAGATGCCTACCACTACTACCACCTCTACCCATGGGGGCTGGATGCCTGTCACTACTACCACCCTTACCCAGGGGTGCCAGATGCCTACCACTACTACCACCTCTACCCAGGGATGTCAGATGCCTACCACTACTACCACCTCTACCCATGGGGAGCTGGATGCCTGTCACTACTACCACCTCTACCCAGGGGGTGCCAGATGCCTACCACTACTACCACCTCTACCCATGGGGAGCCTACCACTACTACCACCCTTAGCCAGGGGCTGGATGCCTACCACTACTACCACCCCTAGCCAGGGGGCAGGATGCCTACCACTACTACCACCCTCTACCCAGGGGGGCTGGATGCCTACCACTACTACCACCCTCACCCAGGGGTGGCAGGATGCCTACCACTACTACCACCCTTAGCCAGGGTGGCAGGATGCCTACCACTACTACCACCCCTAGCCAGGGGGGCAGGATGCCTACCACTACTACCACCCTTAGCCAGGGGGCAGGATGCCCACCACTACTACCACCCTTAGCCAGGGGGGCTGGATGCCTGTCACTACTACCACCCCTACCCATGGTGGGCTGGATGCCTACCACCAACAACACCCCCACTCACAGGATGGCTAATACATGACACAACAAGCACACACCAACATAAAGAATGCAACATAAAGACATCCCCCCAACACCATGACAAGCTTGTGTAGACTGTGTCAAATGCCTACAACACTGAACATGACTTTGAACATACAATGTGACCCCTATCACATGTGCCACACATAAATGTGTGTGGCCCCCACAATGCAAGCAGGCCATGACCATTGTGGCAATGGGGTCCAAACCCCCATCATCACAGTGACCAAAATGTAAGTGTGGGGTCCATAGCTGAAGCACATTTTGAACATTGTGGCAATGGGGTCCAAACCCCCATCATCACAGTGACCAAAATGTAAGTGTGGGGTCCATAGCTGAAGCACATTTTGAACATTGTGGCAATGGGGTCCAAACCCCCATCATCACAGTGAACAAAATGTAAGTGTGGGGTCCATAGCTGAAGCACATTTTGAACATTGTGGCAATGGGGTCCAAACCCCCATCATCACAGTGACCAAAATGTATGTTTTGACAAAGAAAAAGCTGCAGCTGCCAAACTGCATGGATGATTCCTGGTCACAGAACAACAAACACATCAGTGGCAAAGTAGTGCTATGTGTCCCATAGCAACATGGATTGGGGGAGGCAAATAGTGCAGTGCAAATGAAGACATATCTTTGGCCATGTGCAGACAAACATCACCCATGGGGGCTGACACTGTCAACATTCATCAATGACACAATGACAGAAGTGACCATCAGAATGCAGACCCACATATTTGCACCAATGGACACACAAATGCAGATACCCTGTGGAGACTGTAGATGTGAGGTGAACAGATACCATACCATGGCAGCAATGGGACACACAAACAATGATCATTGTGCTGACTGATGACCTAGGAGTCCCAGAGACAGCAGGGGAAACACACCAAACAACATACAGCCAATGGCACACTAAAGATATGCCAATGCAGTGGTGCAGATGCACAAACACAAACAGGCAGACCCACACTGCACATCAAATACAACAGGTGAGGGGGTGTGGGGGGGGTACCAGTGTCCCCAGGCAACCACACAACACATGAGGAGGCCTGAATACCAATTACACAGATGTGCATACAGTGCCACACAAAGGTAACTCATGGATCCAAATCCCCTATGTGGGCAATCAGGCATTGTCAGATGAGAGGGAGCACAACTCACACATGTCACACAAGCATGTAGGAACAGCAACTGACACAGCAAGACACAGAGACACCACAGCACTACCCCCAGGGCCCCCACAATGTGGTGACCCTGGGCTGCATTAAAAACCCACTGTGATGACAAAGCTAAATGTCGTTCACACTGTGAACCACAGTCATGTGTCCTGAGCAACAAACTACCATCACACCTACACAAGCACAAATCAATCAGCACGGCCAGTAAGCCAAGGCCAACATGGAGGCAGGGGTCTAGCCGGGCAACAACTCTCATATGCACACACTCAACACCACACCCTCGACCTCCAACAATGTGCAGCAGTGAAGCTCACATGCACTGGTGACATTGCACATGCACCCATGACAATCCCAGGGGGTGGTGGGAACCAAGGTGCAGAAACACATCACACATGGCCACTCAACAAGACTCCTGAATGTCTGACACACTGCACACTACGCTGTACATGGACATGACGGCAATACCACACCAACCAATGGGATCCCAGCCACAGTCACACACCAATGAAGAAGCCAAGGTCACCCACAAAGAACACACATAGACAACTACCAACATTGCAGCCCTGACCCTGAGGAGTGCCAGCAGTCACACACACAACGTGTCACAACCAATGAAAGCTAACACAAACCTGGAAATCACATGACACGTGTAAACAACAAGTGCCAAGGGGAATCCTGACTGTGACCCATCAGCGTCTGCCCACAAACTCAGCCCTGACAGCAAACACACCTATGGGTGACACCCTGATGACCAGTAATGTGCCATGCACCCACATCACAGAGAATCCAGGGAGAAGACTTTGGGGGAACATAGGTCAACTCAGCAAGCATCACAAACAGGAACATCACTAGGGATCCCAGCATGCACAGCAAAATGGAAGTGAACACACAGACATGCTCATACAACACACACCTTGGGCGCAGGCGATGTCACAGGAGTACACACTGCCATGAGGGGACTCCACTCCTGTGTGAGGAAAGCTGTGCCATATGTCGCCTCAGTAGGGCTCCATCGTGTCAGCAGAACACTTGGTCACACAGTCAACAATTAGCACCAAATGAAGGCTCCCGTCACATCAGCCTGGTCATGGGAGTGTCAACGAAATCATCAGCACAGATCCAACACACATGTATAGCAATGTTGCACTGACAACACAGATGAGTCCTTCCCCATTGATGCCCAAACCTGCATGTCCAGTGGAGATGGCCACACGGTCAGGGAAGTAGACTAATTGAACAATGGCAAGCACAACAGATGTGCAGGGGTGGAAGCCACAGATGTGACATTGCTAATGTAAGTAGGAAATCCCATTGCCAAATATTGAAAACATGACACCCTCAGATGCTGCTAAGGATGACATGGATACACCACAATATAGGACACAGTCCCCCTGGACCACATGGGTTCCTGCACAGTAACACTACATATTCATGAGACCAAGTATCACCATCACTGCAGCAGGGGCATGGTTAGCATCATCAACATCATGTACTTCAGAAGCAAAAGCACTAGAGAACAGAAAGTTGCTTTATTCAGCATATGTGTGGTTCAAAAGTTGAAGTCATGTAAAAATAAACAAAGGCCAATGGCC